>CM060932.1:178208038-178808038 GCA_030765085.1 Allium cepa
TTGTTAAGTTAAATTTTAATTTATTTCAAATCCAAAGTACAATTTTAAAGTGGAATGTTTTGGAAATGTATTTAAAATTTGTTAATGATAAGTAAGTCGTTAATAAAAATAAAGATTTATCTTAAGAGATAAGTAAGGTTTGGATGATTAATGACTAATTAATTTAAGAATGTAATTAAGAATAATTAATTAGTTTAATTTAATAAAGTTTAAGATTTATTAACTAATAGTTAGAGGTTAGTTAATTAAGTAATTAAGTTGTAATTAGTGAGTAATTAATTACTTAAAGGATTGATTAATTAAGGGAATTAATAAAAGGGTTAGTTAATTAAGGAAGAGGATTAATTAGAGGATAATTAATCAACGTAGGTAATTATAGAAGAATTAATTCGAGTAATTAATTACGGATCAATATAATCAATGTGAATGGGTAAGGTTAAATTAATTTGTGTAATTAATTTAGTTAAAATGGTTAATACTAGTTAATTAATTAAACGTAATCATTTGATGTTGAGTTAAGTATAATCACTTAAGGTAATTAATGAGGCATAATTACTTAGAGAAGTAATTAGTGGCTAATTACTGGATGTAATGAGTTAAAGGGAATACTTGATGGGAAGTAATTAAAGGATAATTACTTGGTGGAAGGAACCAAGTGATAATTACTCAACGTAATTAAAGAAATTATTTAATACAATTAATCAAGGAGATGATCTAATTGATGAAGTAAATTAGGAAAGTTAAATTCTGATTGTGATTAATCAAGGTTGATTAATGAACGTAATTAAGTTAAAGGTTAATTATTAAATGAAATTTAAGAATAATTAACTAATGAAAGAAATTAGAGGATCATTAATTTATGTGATTAATGGAAGTGATAAATCTTGCTTATTAATGATTGAATGATGATGAGTGTTTTGAATTGGTTGATATCTCTGATATAAATTGCTTGTGATATGATATGTTGGATGGACGATGAAATGTGATTATCTATCCATTATAAATTGCTATATAAAGTGTTATCCGGTAATTAAGTTGAATGGTATTTAATTGGATAACCTGGGTTTAGATGACAGTGGATTCGAAGAGACTGGAGTCGGGCATTAGTAAATACCTGGAACCACTTTGATTCATATTTAATTTATAGGTGAAATCAATATGCTGGAATGGAATGATCTAAGCAATTTGGACTACTTAATCAAATATTTGGTACTGGAAATTGATGTGAGAAATAAGTAATGACTGTGACAGCTTGTGTAATTGTATATTAATGCAAGTTACCCGAGTTATGTAAGTTGTATGTTTTTTTTGTATTCCTTGTTTGATGGATTTACTCACGCTGGTTTCCAGCCTGACCCGGGTGTTACTTTGATGTAATGCTCGGGTCAGACCGAGTATTATAGATTTTCAGGTAAGGACGTTCTAGAGTTCGGGAGGCGAGCTGGATGGCAGGAGCGTATGGAGCGTTTTCCGCTGTGTGGATTATTGCTGTTTATTTGGGACATGTTGTTTAAACTGTCCAACTTTGTGTAAATGTTGTAACTCTGATATATAAAATATAAGAGTACTGATATAGTTCTTCTTTGTAAAACTGTTATTTATGTGATATTATATTTTGATCTGCTGCGAATGTGTGGTTTCTGGTTTGGTTCTGTTTTCTTCTTCTTTCTCTTTTCTTCTTTTCCTAACTATCTGGAATTTTCTGAATGGAAATTTCCTTGTCGTTACATTTCCCTTCTCCACTATTTTTAGAAAGTATAAAATATTTTATATTTATACAAATTATAGAAGGACGGAAAATAAAAGAGAAGAAGAGAAGAAGCGAATACACGTTGCGCAAGAAAAGGTAAATTTCATTATTATAAATCTAGATTCCCCTTAACCCCAAATCAATCGCAGATATGTAATTCTAATAGTATATATATACCTTATTATACATTCTTTGGATTGGAAATGAGAAGGAGTTGAATCAAAGGAATAGATTTAGGTTTGGACGATTTTGGAAGCATGAAAGGTGAGTGGGAAATTATATAATTTAATTATAACATTGAAATTTATTTCACTAAACTTTACTTAATTATTATACCTATACAACATCTGATGAGTTGTAGGCTTAAAATGAACACTTAGGAATATTGCCTACAAATTCTATAAGATGGTTAATAAGAATAAGAATGTTATTTACGTCTTAATCTAAAAATTTGGAAATCAGTCCCAAAATTTATTAAAGTTGAATGTTGATAAACTTGTAAAGTTTATTACAGATTTATAATTGGGTTGTAAAACTGTAGTATTAATTTAGGTTTGCCCAATTAGATTTGAAATGTGAATTTCTATACTTTAATTTATTAGGAGCAATGTGAGGATAATTTAACTGCATATATTTCCATGTTATTTCCATAAATTATCTAATTCCACAAACATATAAAAAATGTGTCGTTTGATATAATAAGGAATATACCAAAAATGAAAGAGAAGTGTAAAGTACGGATATTCTCCTTCATAGTTTGTGCTATCTATTTCAAAAAAAGGAAAGATATAATTTCTTATAATTTCAGACGAAGCAAAAATCTCATTTTTGGTTAATTTACGAAAAAGTATAACGGTGAACCTTTTTGGAAGGATAGCTTTGATAAATTAAAATATGGAATGGAACGTTCTAGTTTGGAATTAATAGTTAAACATTGGAAAATTAAATATAACTCTGTATAACCATGGTTATCTATTAAAAATAATTAAATAAATAAAATTTATTTATAGCATACTTTATGACGATATTCCTATTAGTTATTAATAGCATATTAAACAATTGGATTAGGAGGTGTAGATGAAAAAGTGATAATAACTCCAAAATTAATAAGGTAATAAATGGGAAACTAAATGGGAGTTATAGGGATTAAATGAGAACATATATGCATTTAATGGGATTAGTTAAAAGAATTGATGTGGCATTATAGGAAAAAGAAATAGGCGTAAATAGATTAAATTAGAATGAATAAATAAATTTCATTAGAGATAACCCAATTAGAATAATAATATTTATTTATTACGGACAATTGAAATTTACGGAATATAATGTATAAGTGTATAAGTTACAAATTTAAAGCTAGGAGGCAATATAAATTTCATAGTAAGAAATTATATAGCTTTAATAATATGATTAGGATGGGCATGAATGAGTGGGCCTAGCCCAGTACTTAGGCCTAGGAAAATTTGTTTGGTTTGGTATGAATTGGGATATGAGGTCAGTAAAGTTATATAATTGAAGTCTACCCTTCACCTAGAGGCTACCTATAGTTGTGTATACTTACTACTGATGTGAGACATCTCCAACCATAGGATCCATGGAGAAGGGATATGTGTTTGCGTATAGGGAAAGGAAAATATACTAAGGTTTCGCCTTAGATTTTAAGTATAAAATGACCCAGTTGTAACTGGCTTTTTAACCAAGCAGATTTTTAATGGAAGCTAGAACGTTAAGATGAAGACGAAGTGATTAACGAACTTGGAGGCTTGTTTAGAAGGACCAAAGATGGAACTCAAGAAGTTTTAAGGGAAATGAAGCAAAGTCGGCCACTTAGTATCGAAAGGAACCTCTTGGTACCGAGAAATTTTCTTTTTTCATTTTGGACCACCAAATCACCTTGGACTTCAAGCACTGCGTCAATTGATTATCATGAAGTACTTTTTCAAATGAATAAATGAGAAACTTCAAGGATTCTTGAGAAGAAAGTAAAGAAAGCAGAAAGAGACAAGTAGTATCAAGGAAAAGACAAGAAGGAATATAGCGAATTGGAAATAGTGGACTGAGCAGAAGAAGAAGGAAGGGATTTTCCCCCAAACTAACCAGTCTATACCAAGGGGATTTTATGTGGATTTGGGCCCTAGAGCTCTCCTCTAAAGACTTAACTTAGGTTTGGACCGTTAAGATTAGTGGGACTACGACTCTACTGGCCAATTTCCCTATATATATAAACCCTATGGAAACTGAAACACGACTTTTTGCTTCTTTATCTTCTTTATCTCCCACCTATCCTCTTCATAGTCACCAAGGCAGGCATTGTTGACTATTCTACATTTTTGGAACTTGTCAATCACTTACACTTTGACTCACAATCAGATAATCAATAAATTACAATGGACGTAGGTCGGCGATTGCCAAACTACTATAAAAATTTATGTGTGCACTTTAATTTTTGGATGTTATTTGCTAGATCTAGGCTTTCCTATAGGTTTTTGGGTGTTTTTCCACTTTTGATGTAAACGTTTTGGTGCTTTCACTGAGAGTTGAACTTAGGGTCAGATATAGCTTGCTATTTTGGATATGGACAAATCCAGTGGTTAGAACCAGAACATTTTCTTTGTAGAATTTGAAACTTGCTAATAGAAATCAATGGTGCCATGTAGATCCAAAATAACCTCAGAAGTAGTAGCTGGTGGTGATGAAGGAAATGGTCACCAATTATAAATTAGTAACCAACCAGTAATACTAGGATCATCTGCCCAACATGAAGTGATTACTTAGGTTAAGCTTAAGATGATGCAGGAATTGAATCATAAGTTGGTTGACAGTCAGAGAAGGCTTTGATGGAAAAGATGGTCGCTAGCATAGCACTGCTGACCTGATAACTACAAAGGACTAGGAGGAAATGGGGGAGAAGCTTCTCCCCTCAGTCGTGAAGAAGAGAGCTCATCCGGTTCTAGTCAGAACAGGCGAAATGGAAAGGAAAAGTAGAAGGAAGTAGTTGTTGGGCCAACAGAAGAGTTTGCTGGAGGAAGTTGGTATATTCCCCCTAAATGAAAATAACTCGTCGTCGAGAGGAATGACACCGAGAGGTTTTCTGGATAGCAAAGGGGACATGGGACCGAAGCTTTGAATTTGTCTAATTTAGAGGATGACTTAAAGCTTGACGATGGTGGTTACAAATCGGACGTGGAAGCTGATAGTGTTGAAGAACAACCATGATAGAAATAATCAAACGTCAACGGAAGACCATAGGAGTGGCACTTCAAGAGATTGGAGAATGTACCCGTCAACGGTGAAACCAAGATCGTCTACAAAGTCAAACATTCGGTGCAGCCCTTATAGTTGACCTTCGGCATATCATGCAAGTAAGGAGTATATAACGGACATGGTTAAACGACTGGTTGTGGAAAGTAAAGGCTGAAAGAATGAGGATTAGGGTTTCACGCCATGTAGGACTCCGTGCATAGAGAGTATTCTGAGAGGAGAATATCACTGGATGTTTACAATGCCGACTATACCAATGTATAATGGGATTACCGATCTTAGGCAACATTTACTCAAGCATAAATGGACATTAACGGTGCGGGGGCAGTGGATGTTATCGATGTAGATATTTTCCTACCTTCTTGGTAGGAGTTGCATCAATGTAGTTTAATGGGCTTGTGTCAAAATCTATATCCACTTTTGATGAGTTGGCGAGAAAATTCATGGAGCAGTTTCAACTCGATGTTGCTTGACCTAAGGATGTGATGTCTTTGTCAAGCCTGTCTTAAGGACCCAAGGAGTCGTTGAATGGTTTTTTAAATCAGTTTAATATTACTGTTAAGAAGCAAGTAATCTGAAGGAGTATATGGTATTTATGGCGCTAGTCCAGGGCATATACCTAGACATGGATTTCGGTAAATGGCTGAAGATAAAGCAACCAATGTCTATGGAAGGGTTTCACCAAAAGGCTAATTAGTTTCAATGATTGGAAGAGGTGAGTCTAGCTTTGAAAAAAACGTTGGTGGACAGTCAAAGGAAGTTATGCAGAGCAATGTGACGATAAAACAAGCTAGAGAAAGCTCTGATAATATAGTAATTAATATTGGAAATTTCGTTAACTAGAAGAAAAGGAATTAAGTCCTTGGCAGAAGGCGCAATGAAACCAAGAAATTCTCAAGGAATATTAAACCGAAAGGTTATATTCCCCTAAACGATACTTTAGATAATATATACCTTGCTACTTAAGGAAATAGAATGTTATAAGAAGACGCCCCGAGAGGAGGTGATTGAGCAAGAAAGGTGCCTTGGAAAGTTTTTTTGTTTCCATGAAACTAATGGACACAACATGAACGAGTGCCGAAATTTAGGGATCTTATCAAAGAACTGATAAGGAAAAACAAGCTCCAATTGTATGTTAAAGAGACACAGGAAGGTACTCAAGCTGTGCGGCCCAAGAAGCCGCCTGCCCAAGGTAATCAGCTTGGACCAAGTGGAGAAGGACCCGGGTGTAATGATAGGAAATTAATTATCAACATCATAACTGAAAGACCCAATCCGATGGAGAAAACTAGAGGGATATAGAATGGTAAATAAGCTCGTTAAAGCACATACTGCAGGAGGATTACTTCGTCATAGAAGATAGAGCTTTGGCTAAACGGCAAAGGATGATAATTAATGATACCATACTCAAGAATAGGGATGCAGATATAGTCAAAGCGCCAACCTTTAACCCTATGGTAATAGCGACAGCTATAGGATCGACAATAGTACGTAAGGTCTTGGCATATATTGGAAGTTCTGTGAATATACTATTTAGGAAAACAATCGATCAGATGAAGATCAACATGAAGGAGGTGATAGCTTATAAAAAAATTCAAGGGTTTGTGGGCAAAGTGAAACAGCTAATTGGGACGATTGATCTGCCTGTAGAATTTGGCAAAGGAGATCGTAGGATAGTCCAGATTCAGAAATTCATTATAGTAGATGAATACTCGACATATAACGCCTTATTGGGTAGACCAGCCTTGCGGATTTTAGGATAGCATTGGCACGGAATGTTACATTGTGAAACTGAGGGAAGCGATGTGATGTGAGAAAGGCAAGATGTGGAGAAGACTCCCCACATCTGCGATTTGCAAGCATAGAAACTAAAACCTTGTTCCTGGCTCAGAAATCATATCAAGTTTGACAAGGCTATGGATCCCAAGAAGAAGTCAGGTGAGGGCGACCTATTGTGTTGACAGTGATTGTTCCAATCGAAATGGATGATCCTACTTGGGTCCCGAAGATTGGATCCCAGCACAATGCCAACTTGAGGAAGGAATTGGTTAGTTTCCTCCAAGGAAATTTGGATATGTTTGCTTGGACACATTTAGATATGAATTGAATATCGTCGGAGAGAGCGCGTCATGATGGAACATTGATCCAAATTTCATGCTGGTAAAGCTAAAAGAGCATGGTCTTGGTCTGGGGCGATCCATTGCATTAAGGCAAGAAGCAGAACTAATAGTAGATGTCCGCCATAAATGGTTAGCATGACATTTTAATGCCAGGGTCATCAACCGTACCTTTGTGGTAGGGTGTTTCGTTCTAAAACTCGTTCTCCTAAGTTTGGGGGCACTTGGTCCAATCTAGTAGGGAACCTTTGCAATTGATCAAAAGCATGAGGATGGAACGTTCAAGCTTATAACTGATGATGGAATCCGTTCTCGCATGCATGGAACAACGATCTACTACGAATCTACTACATTTAGTTTCTTTCAGTTTGTTTCCAAAAATAATCACTCGAGGATCACGGTCATAGAATGGGTAAGGTAGGACCAGTTCTTGTAAGCAAAACTCCCGTGCTGTGTGATTAGCAGTACAACCAAGAACGTACTCCTTCTGCCTTGGATAATGGATGGCAGTATGGTCTCAGAGGTTGATCGGATAATTTGTCTCCCTCTTCTAACCACAAGCTCCATAAGCATGGGAGCGTAAATTTAGTCTGGCCGCATCATTTAATCCCAATCTTCGAGAATCTGGAATTTCCTCGAGATTAGCCACGTCAGGAAGGAAAACCTATAGAGATGTCGATCAGATAATTCGACCCAAATCTTTAGTAATCGAGCATTGCACGGAGATTGGCAACATGGGGAAGGAAACCTTTATAGGGGCAATTAGACAATTCAGCCCTAACAATTTAGAAATCTTGCGTTTCTCAAAGATTGGCAAAGTTGGGAAGGAAAACATGTATAGGGTCGATCGGATAATTCGACCCCATTGGAAATCTGCCATTTTCCGGAGATTGGCTACGTCGGGAAGGAATAACAATTTATGGATTGATCGGATAATTCGATCCCGGCCTCTAGAAATTTTCCATTTCTCAGAGATAGCGACTATAAGAAGGTAGGACCACTTTGTGGTCGATCGGATAATTTGACCCCAACCTTTAGGAATCTGGCATTGCCCAGAGTTTGGCAATGTCAGGAAGGAACAACTTAGGGATTGATTGGATAATTCGATCCTAACCTTTAGGAATTTGTTGTTTCCTGGAGGAAGGTAACATCAAGAAGGTTGGACCACTTAGGGGTCAATCTGATAATTTGACCCCAACCTTTAAGAATCTGGCATTGCCCAAAGATTTGCAATTTTAGAAAGAAAAACTTATATAGGGGTGAATCGAATAAATCGACCCCAACCTTAAGGAATTTGATCATTGCCCAAAGATAGGAAACGTGAAGATGGGATGCTCGGAATTGAACAATTCATGCGCTAGTTTCCAGAGATAGAGACTAGTGCACGAATGAGTTTCCATGATACACTGGTGGCTTAGCAGGATCTGCTAAGCCACGGAGTAGTGAGGATAGTTATGGAAAGTCAAAAGCATGTATTATCAAATTTCTTGATCCAAAACTAAGGTCAAAAAGGCATAACCACACTAAGGTCGGTCAAATAATTTTCCCCATGACATTTCTGTCCCATCAATGCCCGGATTATGTCATTGGGAATGATAAGTCCCATAAAAAGGGATAATAATACAATGAAACTATATAAATAGGAAAGTAAATGTTTCAAGTGCTACCCTATGGCAACAGGTATACGAATGGAATATGGATTATTCAGGATTAGTGTTTTCTTGAAAGAAACTCAACCAAACATGAAAAGGAATTTTTCATTGTCGAAGATTGGCAATGACAAGAAGGTGTAACCACTTAAAGGTCGATCGGAAAATTCGGCCTCATCCTTCCAAAATATGGCTTTTCCTGAAGATTAGTGATGTCGAGAAGGAGAAAAGTACTGTGAGGTCGATCGGATAATTCGACCCCGACATTATAGGTATTAACCATTGCCTAGATTTTGAAAATGCCAAGAAAGACTAACCACATAGGGATTGATTGGATAATTCGACCCAGTTTGCGAGTATCAATCGTTGTTTGATGTTTAGCAGCATCAAAGAAGGAATGATCGAAACTAAGCAATTAAACCATCGATTCCTTGAGGTAGGAATTGGCATACAAACTAAATTTCGACAACCTTGCAAGGCTTATCAAGATATGCTTGGTCGAGGATAAGCAAGGATAATCGTTGAAAATCCAAGGTAGGAAATAGACCCTTCTGATCCGAGGTCGTGATTGGAAAGGGGGATCGAACTGGGGGAAATTAGATAATAAACGCTATAATTAATGCTCCTCGGCGATAGGGAGCAATAATGAACTTGGACTATTTACAGTAATAATCGATCGAAGAAAACTTGAATCGAGACAATAGGAATAAAAATAGAGTCGGCTGAATGACAGTCCTGTTTCTCTAAGCAGAGCACTTTAGCAAGAGCTAAACAACGATATATAACTAAAGAAATCATCGGAATTTCAATTGCACACACAGAGTTGGGATGGTTGCGTATAGGCAACAATGTAGTTCAGAAGTGCAAAATATAAAATGGGACAAAGATTATAAGAATCTTTCATTACTTACATCTTTATATACAAGAAAACACCGAGGCCGCACTCTCGTAGAAGCACGGCCTACTTGCACCAAAAATAAAAAGGCAAAGTGTACAACATAAAAAAAGAGCCGCCACGCCTATAAGCTCCAGTAATCTCCTACTTCTTCTTCCCATTCTTTCCTCCCTTGCCACCAGAAATGCTGGGACGCATCATATGCATCCGTTTGTCCTTGACAACACTTACTTTAGGGATGTTACTCTTGGACTGAGAAGTCTTACCTTTAGTGGTGGTATAAGGCTCATCTGTCTTCTTGTCAAAAATCTTGGGGGATTTAATTTTGAGGGGTCTTAGTTGAATTGTAGGGAGCTTGGTTATAGGGCTTGTAGGCATGGAACTGACAAAATTCTCAGTGCTCTTCTCCTTCTTGATTTTGACCTTGGAAACGTCAATCTTCAATTGCTCTAGCATTATGGATCGATTGGGCCCGCAATGCCAGTAGAGGAAACGTCTTAGGTTAAGGACTGAGAGATGTCCTCCAGCCGTTCTAAGGTCCTAATCTTTTGAGAAACAGGGCCAGGTTCAGAACTAAGAAGTAGAGATGGAGCAACGTGTCCCATGGATATGGAGGTCGACATGGTAAAGATAGCAGTGGTGCCCAACCCTTGAGTAGTTGGAGGCAGAGGAGGAAGATGCAGTTAACCTATAAGTTGGCAAATAAAAGATAACGGTCGGTATGGACTCACACGAGAACTGAAGTTTCTCAAATGTAGTGAAACAATAGATGTACCTTCACTCAGGATTAACCGAGAAGTAGGAGACTGAGAGAACTCGCTCTCCTCGGGAGAACAATGAATTGGCTGGTCCATGGAAGAAGGAATGTATAGCTCAACGAGAGCAGTTGCTGCTGGAGCTGAGATGGTGTGGGTAGCTGTAAAGCTGACCCCCTCAGTCTTAAGAGTATCATTTATAGACTTCTTGGATTTTGAAACCGAGGATCCCATTGGACCTGATGCGGTCGGACCAGCAATAGCCCTAAAAGTAACAATAGCCACAATAGTGGCATCTTCAACAATCAGTATGATCTTTCCCACTTTGTGTTTAGATATATTGTCTATGTCCAGCTACTTGGCCATGAGTTCTTCTTTAGAGAGGCCTCCACCAGCTGTGTTAAAGTGACACGGCCCAACTTTCCAAGCATTTGCAAAGGAGCTCTCTAGCCACTTCAGGTTCCTGTGTATAACCACATTTGCACAGAAGTGCTGGAGAGTATCGTTCAGCTCTGCTCTTTCCTTTGCCCCTTCTTTAAACTCCTTAACCTATTGCTTATCAATGGTGAGGTCGATGTCAATATCAATTTTCTAATCTTTTAAAAGGAGCGGGTCACCGTCAAGCTTCTCATTTTCTATATGGAGCTTTTGAAGTTAGCCCGCCTTCTCTTTTATAATTTGGTCCTTGGCATGGATGATTTTATTCTTCTTGGTAAGGGGCAGGTCCCTCTCAGCAATCTTGGTTTTCAGGTCAATTCCCTCTTCATGGGAAACCTTCAGTTTATTTTACGACACAATAACAGAGTCATCATGGGGCTTCTTCGATTCGACCATCAATCTATCAGCCTTGGCCATAGAATCTAGGGCTATGTTTCTCTTCGCCTTCATTTTCTCCAACCCCCCTTTAATCATTAATGATTCCATCATAGGTCTACTTTTTGAATTTGAAGGACTGGATGTTTGTATAGTTAATTTTGTTGACCTTCGAAAGAGCGAAGTAGAGACTTTCCATTTATTGCTCTGGTCAACGTACTTTTGAACCCTCTAGAGACCTTATACTAACACCTTATTTGGAATATCCTCGACGTCTTGATCGAACATAACACCTTGTAAGAAAAGATCGAGGAAGGCGGCCTCCAGGTAAGGTGGAGTAGTCGGAAGAGAAAATAAGGGAAAAGAGATTCCTTTAGAGTGTGGGGGAGTGTTAGTAGTTAAGGACATTGAAATTGGAGCATGTTGGTGGGTTGAAGCCGAGGTTCAATGCAGGGTAGAGGAGCGGTGGAGGAGGAGGAGTGATGATCTTACGAATTTTTTATGTTACTTGGGTTGATCGGAGGACAACCTCTCTTCAACCTACCTTTTCTTTCCCTCTCAACTCTACGGTCCTCCTTTGCTTCCCATTTCTTCCTCATAAACTTTTCTTCGTCCGATTCCGATGCTTGGAACAAGGCAGAATGGGTCGGGATTACGCCCTCTGAACTCATCTGCATTGCACGGGAGCTTACGACATCTATCTATAGCTACATAACCTAAAATAAGAAGAAAGATTGTACAAGAATTGGAATTTTTAAATATAAACAAAAATAGGGATGTGTGTTCTTGATCCTAGTGAGTGCGTATAATGCCAATGACCCCCTAAGTACCCTATAGACCGTGCTCACATGGAATTAATGATGGTATCTTACCACCTTTGTTTAAGATACCCTTTGGAGAGAAACTGAAGTTTGGAGAACCCTCAGTAAGGAGAATGTTGATGTAGATATCGAAATCACTTAAGCCAACGAACACATCTCCAAGGGGAGCATCGTCGCCTGATGGTAATGTACTCATCTCTGCGGCCTTTTTTAGGATCTCGACCATGATGTGTTTTGGACTAGGAAGCTGGAAGCTCGAGGCCCTTAGGAGATGCCTCGATAAATGATTTGTGTCCCTCTACATTGGCATTATAAGCGCTATCTCAATCATCAATGCCCTCTTCCTCTTCCTCGCCTTCCTCATCCCTCTTTGCCTTTTTTCCTTCTCTTTTTCTAGCACTTTCGCTCTCTTTCGGAATCAATGGAATCCTAATCCCTCGCCTCTCTTCTCGGGGTATGGCCTACAGCCGGTTCTTCTGTTCCCCTTCTAATGGGCTCCTCAACATGTGCTGTAATCGATTGAAGTTCAACTTCCCCTTGAACATTCTCACCAGAGCTACGAGCATGGATAGAAGATCGGGTAGGCGCTATGGAGTTGTTTCGTGGAGGCGATTCTGGAATAGAAAATCTATTAGCGAGTAGAAGACCATACCATCGGTGATCCTTATTGGTCAGGAGATATGTCATGGTGTGATGCTAGAAGCTAATTTCCTTTGGATTTTTAAGGATACGACCATGCCCATTGCTACCATCTCGAGCAAAGGAGCAAATAGAAAGTTAAGCACTTGAACAAAAGAAGCCCAAGTGCAGCAAGAGTAAAAGAGGAAGGTATCTTACTTTTGAAATAATCTATACGGGCATCGAATGAAGAAGTAATTGTTCTTGAAATAAGAATGTTTGTTGTAAAGCTTTTTGACAACCTTGCATCAACACAGGCCTTGACGATCATGTAAGATGGTGAATACTACCTCTGCTTGAAGTATATAAGATAGGTAAGCTTATTGAAATATAAGTGCCATTGAAATTGGTTCATGAAGAGAATGTATAGAGGGCTGAGAAGAGCATACCCAGTCGAATAGACTTGGGAAGGAGCCAACCCGAGCTCTTGGGGGACCATTCGATGAAACAGACTGAAAGGCAACAGACATTGCCTAAACACACGTATCTTTTGCAAGTAATATACTCTAATGGAGGAATATGCGCTTGTTCTTCCTTTGTTAGGAGAAGTATGTTGCTTTCCAAAATTCTGTGTTAGCAACATATGTTCTAGAGCAATTTTTGACTAGAGGGTCATCCAAGATCCTTAGACCAACATATTCATTTAAGGGAGGAAGTTTAATTTTGCAATGGATCTATTATTACAACCGTGCCTTGTAACTCGACAATGATTGAGCGACCAGGCGTAGTAGGTACGGATAGTGGAGCTTGAGCTATGGAGGACCTGATTTTAGGAGGTGTAAATGTCATGACACCATTCTGAAGAGGCGGAGATCAACGGGTCATTCTAGACAAGAAAACTTAGAATTCAACATGGTCAAGTATATTTTATTTAGAGTAATAATCTCACATGACTAGTGCTTAAAAATCCAACCGATTTCGATGTGTGTTGACCAATCAGATTCTGAATGTTGACCAGGACAAGTGGAAGTATTAATCTATGCAGTGTAAGTCCAGTGTGCTATATGCAATGAACGGACTATCCTTTTTAGATAGCTCGCTCGTGCTAGAAAAACAAGCAATGTCGTACAATGAAACTGTGCATCAGATCTTACCTATTATCGATGGATGATCGATAACGAAATCGCTGTCCAGAGTGATGTGGAAGCTTTTCTATTGTAGGAACACCGGAAATGCGGCATTGAAGAATACTATGTAGTAAATGACAAAGATGCTAAGCGAGGCGATGGAATCGTCCAGTATGACCGTTCTCGAAATGGACTGTCCTACCAAAATTTAAACAACCAGAGGTGATTATTTATACTTTAAAGGAGTTAGTCAAAGATCGAAAACAAGCAGCTCTTTGGAACGGCATGTGCAGGACCGAAGAACTAGGTCGAACTCAAGTCCGTCCAAGGTTAAACCTAAGAAAAACTTTGGCCAAACCCCATCATCACCACTGCCCCAAAGTGCTGACTCTATCATAGATCGTCATGGCATGAAGACCTTTCCAAACTTCGAAGCAAAACGAGAAGAATTCAGACACCTAATTGATTTGGAGAGATGCGGTGCATCTCGAGTAGTTGATGGCGGTTTCATATGGTCGGAAGCATGCTGGGGTTAAGGGTTAGGGATTAGAGATGCGATTAACATGAGTGGAATCGCGCCGACATAAAAAGAAATCGGGCATGAAAAAAGTAAAAATGAGAAGAAATTTTTCTAAATGTTGTGTTTGTAATCACTCTGAGCAAAGTAAAAGCTCTGTGTACGGAGTGGAATTTTCGAGTCAAAAACTAGTCGAAGGTATGGTGGGGAAAGAGCGTGCTTAACTAAGGCATGGAACGATCTCTAAAGCATGGATCGTGTGCTTAGGATAAGGAATGGGACTTCGGCTGTGCAAAGTAGTTAAAAGAATATCAAGTGCAAAAAAGCAATGCTTTGGAACAATTCCTGAACAATCAATCAAAACCAAGGAATAGCAACTCAGGACTTGTCTAAATTCAGAGCCTACTTTGTTTTCAATGAAATCGTACTCGGGGGCAGATGTTAACTGGCTTTTTTACCAAGTATATTTTCAATGGAAGCTAAAACGTCCGGACAAAGATGAAACAATTCACGAACTTGGAGATATGTTTAGAAGGACCAAGAAATGACATTCAAAAAGTTTCAAGGAGAATGGAGCAATGTCGACCACTCGATACCAAAAGGAACCATTTGCTACGGAAAGGTTTTCTCTTCTATTTTGGACCTCCTGAACCCCTTGTACTTCAAGCACTATGTCAATTGATTGTTATAGAGTACTTTTTTCAAAGAATAGACTAGAAACTCTAAATATTTTTTAGAAGAATGTCGGAAAAGTCAAGTGGTATTAAGGAAATTCTCCATAGCATAGCTTAACCATCAAAAGTTCTTAAAATACAATGAATTGAAGATAAAAGGCCGAGTAGAAGAAGGAAGGGATTTTCCCCTAAACTAACCAGTCGGTATGAATTGGTTTCTCTTGGTACTGAGAGATTTTTATAGGAATTGTGCCCTGGCACTCTCTTTTGAATACTTGACTTGGGTTTGGACCTTGAAGATTAGTGAGCCTACGACACTATTGGCTAATTACCCTATAAGTATAAACCTTTTGGAAACTACAATAGGACTTTTTCTTCTTTATTTTCTTCATTACCTACCTCTTCTCTTCATAATCACCAAGGCAGATATTTTTGACTGTGTTAAGCTTCAGGAACTTGTCAATCATTTGTACTTGTGACTCTCAATCAGATAATCAAAAAATTACAGTAGACATAGGCTAGAGATTACCAAGCCACAATAAAAATGCGTGTATTCACATTAATTTTTTGATAGTATTTGCTAGAACTCAACTTTCCTATAGGTATTTGGGTATTATTCCAATTTTGACATCAACACCAGTACTTCTTAGCAAAATGGGTTATACTTCATTACTAATAAAAGGAATAAAGTAAGAGGCATTTCCTTGAATTACATTAGGTAGTCCAAACTGGATGTCAGCTATGGAAGGTCGGCGACGTACATTTGTATTTTTATCGAACTAGTATTTAGTAGAAGTGTTGGCATATAGGCTATGACCACCAGCGGTCCTGAGTGGTCGATAGCAAAGACTCAACTTATGCCCTGACAGATTTCATTTCCTACTAGTGTAGAATTCATATGGAAATGCACAAACCTCAAAGTTTTGTTTCTTAGTTATTCATTTGTTGGAAGTAGGCTAGTTAACACTTAGATAGTCTTTGAGATCCGCTCATAGTATGACATCAAATTTTAAATTATGAAGCCGTATATAGGTATCATCAGTCATGTAGCTAGAATTGATCGACTAGCATTTACATTGTGGAGGGCTCACTTCAGGGTTGAGGTATTGAATGGTCGTTGGGTATGCCTCCTCCCTATCAAAGAAGTATTCAATGGCCAAGGTTATTGGATAGTTTTTGTTTACATACATACATACATATATATATATATATATATATCTGTGTGTGTGTGTGCATGAATATATGTATGTATATATGTATATAGGCATATATACAAACATGTATAGTTATAACTCAAAGGACGTTTACGCACACATATAATTTAATGGATTAGCTATAAATAATAGACATAACACTTAAATGGAAATCAATCGGCATAAGTTAATGTTATGGGTGAAGTATGTAATCTTTCAGTAAATAGAACTTTGTTTTGACCCCCTCCTCATTACAACCCATATGATAGTAGGCACATGTCACTGGAGAAAGAATGGAATGGTGGATGGAGAAGTCTTCTTATTCGTGCTCGGTGCTGACAGAGCAATTAGATGTCCAAGGAATACTATGGATTCGTAAGCGGCAGCCTCAGTCGGTATTTATGTTTTATTATATTTTCAATTTCGATGTGAGTTGATAATGATCAATCTTTGATATGCTAATGTTTATTATAGGTTTCTAAAACCAGTAATCAATGTCTTAATGGACTTGGTTTTTGATTTGGTCAAAATGTGGGACTATTAAGGTGTGGGTTGTTAAATTTACAATCGAGAGTTTTTAGATCAAATATCTTGAACTCAAAGAATAAATCTCATAACAAATAATTTTTCTGTTTGGAAATACATTTTTGAATAGGCTTATATTTCTCATTCAAATGTTAAATATCATTTATTATTTTACAATTCTCGTTTTCGGTGTTTCTTTATGAAATAGAAGTGACCATTCGCTTTCTTTCTTCTAACCGCCTTAGGTTACATCCACTCTTATATATTTATTTTCCTTTTTAAGTGATCAAACCACTGAAAAGAAATCCTTAATACAATATCATAACGAAGTCTTTACAAAAATGCATTCATCATTCTTAACTTTTAAGGAAATCAAATAAACTGCACTTTACCTAAACTAATCAAACAAACATATCGGTGATTGAATTCTTAGATCTACCTTATAACTTTTGTCTAGTATTACATTTAACACAACAAGATCATAATTATAACCAATCATATTGAATATGCGATCTCACTCTACAATTTACTTTCTTATCTCAATGAACTAATTTCATCGAGGTTTCGTACATTTCGAATTATGATCATTCACCATATAACATTTATATGTGATTGTATATGGATCAAATATCCATATTCTTGTATTGCTTTTAGAGTTAAAAACTCACTAAAGATAATGCACCATCTCCAGAAAGTAAACATGTAAGTGACCAAATTACAAACATACTTAGTGGCTATATAATTAAGCAAGTATATTTTATATTTCTATTTTTCAATATTAATTCAATTCAATTGTATATTTTAATTGATACACATATCAATTATATTAATTGCACAAATTTATCAATGTAGTTTATTATAACGTTATATAGCAGATGCTTTTACAATATTAGAAAGGTTAAATGTTACCATTTCATTTTTCTAATAAGGCTCCCATTATTCTTTTTAGTTTCTCCAAACCCTAAGATGAAACATAGGAGTCTTTCAACTTCACTAATGAGTGTTAGGACTCGTTTGTTTTGGGATTCTGACCTTGAGTTTTCTCAACAAGTCATAGCTCCACAAATGATGGATAACTCTTTATCGGTTGTATCATTTACAATTCCTAACCAAAGGTTTCTTATCCTAATCTCATTTCAACATTGAGTTTGCTCAACAAATCGAAAGAAATTATTTACACATACATACCATTTCACGATGGCCTAAGTATAGTATATGTACTCTGAGTTTGCTCAATAAACACATATGATTATGTTACCTCATCTTGTAAATACATTTAAAATACTACACATAACATCTCGAGATTGGGTTTACTCATCAACCAGAGAGTCTGCAAGCAATTTACTAATATATAAATGGTAGAGGCAACACTTATATTAAAATTTATAATCTTCAATATATTAAGTTGAGTGACATCAATTTATGGAATAATGTATTTCCTATGAAATACCCTCATGATTCAAGTATCGGACACATTAGAAATCATGTTATACGTATTATGCATATGCATTTATTCTTAAATCTAATTGGGTTTCTTACTGTTCCAACTTTAGTTTATACATTTATATTACATAAGTGTTATTATTATATAACATTTAAACTTTATTTAACTTAATTAATATATTTTTTATAACATTATATTAATCATATTTAATTAATTTAATTACCTACACATTATTAATTATTATATTATTCAATTATAACACATTATATTGAATATATATATATATATATTATAAACTATGTAGTATTACAAATATATCTTATATTTTTTAATTTTTTAATTAACTTTATTTAATTAAACAAATTTATTTGAGTATTATTAATTTTGAAAATCTTTTATATACACACGTATACTTCTATTGTCTTAAACAATTCAAGATTACATTACATATATCATTATATATAATACATATTTATATATAATTAATTAACTTATTTAATTACACTTTTTATTTTATTAATCTTATTAATAAATAATATTATTTAAATTAATTATATAACATTTTCAAAAAATTTGTAAATTAATATTATAACTCTAATAATATGTGTTTTATTTTAAATTTATCTTTTAAATTTAAAACTTTTATTTTAATTTTCAAAACTATTTTGAAAGTAGCCCAAGACCCAATTCAAATTAGGCCTTTTCAATTATGGGCAAGCTTTGGGCTTATATAACTATTTGAGCCAAGCCGGTGGCTAGGTAGAATTGGGTACTTGATTACCCAACAATCCAGCTCAGACATTACCTTTTGTAGACATCCTACCAAATGGGTTGTAAGCTTAATTAATTAGCCCTAATACGAAGAATTTAAACCCATAGGCTGTTGAATATGCGCCTTGCGCTATATGATTTTTGTTTGATGATAATAAACATATATACATTCATTTAAATGTATTTGGTAATGTACTATTTTATTTTTTTATAGAATAAATAAATATTTGTTGAATAAAATTAAATTACACAGAATTCGAATTTGAATTCAAACAGAACAAGTTAAACAGATTTTGAATTCAAACAGAAATTTTTATTCAAACAAATATTTATTACAACTTTGATAGTACAATTTCAAGCTCTCACTATACATATACAATTTTGACTACAATACATGACATTTCACATTTACATCAAAACCTTACTACATATCACTCACACTCATATTTTTGTCTTCAACTATAATCCAGTTTGAATCCAGCATCTGAGTAATCTGCAAAAATATTTTCAAACGCAGTAAAATTGAAAGAGAAATATTTTTGAAATTTGAAAGAAACGATGATTTTGAAAACATTGTTTGCCTCAGTTATTTGGGTTGTTCGTCATCATTTTTTGACTGTGCAATATCTGTGCATATCAGTATTTTTTATCAGGGACAGGTAACTATGAGTGGCTGTAGTACACACGTGTACATTCGTATACGTGTGCACTGCCTCGCCAACTCGTGTGCACAGCTTCAACCAGAAATTCAAGGCAACAGAGACCAAGCAATGAACAACTCAAAGCAACAGTCAACTGGCCAAGACTACAAGTACAAGCAGCAGTGTGCAACTCGAAAATGTACACAAGTGAAACCAGGAAAATCATGACATCAAGTATGATCAAGACCAAATGCAAACAGCAGCATACAAGATTGCCACCAACAACAACATGAATACTGCAACAACAATTTAGCACTGACTCAAAGCACCACTGACCAGAATACTGCAACAACAAGTATGGTGAAGCACTGACTCAAAGCACCACTGACCAGAATACCGCAACAACAAGTATGGTGAAGCACTGACTCAAAGCACCACTGACCAGAATACAATGCAACAACACAGTCAACAAGGCAACAATGAAAATGAACATCACAATGAACCAACAGGTCAGAGGTGAAAACAATGGAATGCTGAAGTGTTGAAGTGCATACAAACAACTGCAACACTGCATACAATTTGGTGCAGAACCAAATGCCATTAAGAATCGATGCAATGACCAAGAAATGATACAAGACTTCAAATATGCAATGCTCAATATCACTACAAACTGCAGTAAACAGCAAAAATGATCAAATACACACAAATGCAGTCCAAAAGACCAAAGTACAACATCAAAGACAGCACTGACTTAAGTATATAAGTGAAACTGTAATAACTCAGTGGATAGAAATGCACAAAAGCTACAATGGATAATCAAACTCAATGGACCAGACTACAAGCACGACAAACATGAACACAGTATCCACAGCAAACAACATGGTGCAGCAACCTACATATATAGTGAAGCAGTGAAAACTCAACAAAATCAAGTGCAGCATCAATGCAAACAGCAAAGTGATCGAACAAACAAGATCAGGGCAGTGGACAGTACAAGCCAACAAATGCAACAAACTCAAAATGTCCAGTTATAGTCACAAGACCATCAAGCAGTGAGCAAGTGCAAGTCGAGCTCCAGAAATAACAAATGCAGACACAAATTTCAACAGTGCAGTGAAATGCAGTGGTATGCAGCAGAGAAAATTTAAAAAGCAATGGTGATGATCGAAGCTAATATAGAGTAGTGGATTCACATACCCAAAATCAACAGTCGAAAATATACGAAATTGACAAAGTCAAATATCTCAAATCACGAAATCAATTCAAAGCCGTGTGAATCAAGTTACTAAAAATACGAAATTGACAAAGTCAGATTAATCCTCAACATCAAAGCGTAATCGAACGGCAAAACAAGAATTTTTGCAGCAATCAGTCGAACGCAAAAATAGGAAATCAAATCCTATTAAAACCCTAATCATCATCGGCATTTAAATTCGATCGAGTTCAAGTATCAATTTAGAAAAGCAAAAAGTGACAGTACATACCGAATTCACAAGCATCAAACTCGATCGAGCAACTGCAAACAAGCAAAAGTCAACCATCAGAGAAGCAGCGAGCTAGGGCAACAAATCACAGATCAATTGAAGAAACCGAAGCCCTAATTGGAACAAAGAGCCGAAGCTCTAACTGGAACAAAAGGGAACGAAGCCCTAATCAGAACGAAGTCGCCATTATTTCTCACGAACGAAGACAAAAAGAGGATCGGGTGAAATAAGGAAGTGGGCCGGTCTTAAAAATCAAAAGGGGGTTTTGTTTAATTATAGGCTTATATTAATATTGTTAATTAGTTTAGGGCTATTTTATATTGTTCTTAATTATTGTTTTTATTCTACGAATCAAAGAGTTTAGGTAAATCACCACCTAGGTTTTAGGTTGTGTCTGATTGTCTATTTAGAGTTAGTTCAGTAAGCAGGGGTTGCGAGTTTGCAAAACTCTATAGGCGGTAGCAGGGTTTGCAAGTCTGTTAGAGTGTTTGTAAGCGTGATACTGTTTAATTCTAATAGAAATCTGGGAATGCAGCAGTAGGCAGGGGTTGCCGAAGCTGGGTAAATCTTGTGTGTGATTTACTTTTCAGTATATTTATTTCTGCAGTTTATTTTTGTGTTTAAATCAAGAAAATTTGCTATAACCCTATTCACCCCCCCCCCCTCTAGGGTTAATTTAGATCCTACAAGTGGTATCAGAGCCCGGTATATTTTTTTTAACTCTAGAGTCATGAGTCTACAAAATAATGCTTTTTCTGAGGGGCAATCTATTGCTAGGCCACCCATGTTTAACGGGAACGATTATGCTTATTGGAAAGTTAGAATGGGTATCTGTCTCAGTTCTGTTGATTATGAAGTTTGGGATATTATTGAAACTGGCTATAAACCCCCCACTATAATCGTTGGTGATACTGAGATTCCTAAACCTAAGGATAGGTGGGATGCTAACGATAAGAAATTGAAAACAACAAATGCTAAAGCCATGAATGCTTTGATATGTGCTCTTGATAAAAATGAATTTAATAGAATTTCTCATTGTACAACAGCACAGGAAATTTGGCACACTTTGGAGGTGACACACGAAGGAACTTCTCAAGTCAAGGAGTCTCGTCTAGCCCTATTCAGCAATGAATACGAAAACTTTATGATGGACAAAGGAGAAAGCATAAA
Organism: Allium cepa; assembly: GCA_030765085.1. Taxonomy (NCBI): domain Eukaryota; kingdom Viridiplantae; phylum Streptophyta; class Magnoliopsida; order Asparagales; family Amaryllidaceae; genus Allium; species Allium cepa. The sequence goes on from CM060932.1 coordinate 178,230,264, forward strand.
GGATATGTTTGGACGCTTGTCAACCTTGGTATACAACGCTAGAGCACTTGGGAAGGTATTCACTGAGGTAGAGCTTGTGCGGAAGATACTACGAGTTTTACCAATGAACTTTGAGGCAAAAGTCACAGCAATTCAAGAATCGAAAGATCTGAGCAAACTAAGCATAGAGGAGTTGATTGGCAACTTGATGACATATGAGCTTGAGCTAAAAGCAAAGGAAGAACGCAACAACTCCGAACTAAAGAAGAAGACGATTGCCTTAAAGAGCAAAGAAGAAAGCGATAAAGAAGAAGAAGATCCAATTGAAGAGCTTGCAATAGCTGTCAATAATCTTAAAAAATGGTCAAGATTCAAGTCACGAAAGAAGAAAATAAGTGGTAATAAGTCAAAGAATTCTGACGATTCCGATAATGAATTGACATGCTATAACTGCAAGAAGCCTGGCCACTTCAAACAAAAATGTCTACTTCTCAAAAACAACAAAGGAAAGAAAAAGAAAAAGAAGGCCTTTGCAGCAACTTGGGATGATGAAGAAGGAGAGAAAGTTTCGAATAATAGCTCAGAGGAGGCTAACTTGTGTCTTATGTCAAAATCGGATTCAGAAGCAAGCTTAGAGGAATCTAGTGAGGTAAGTAACTATTCTTATAAAGAACTTGTTTCAATGTGTTGTGATTTTACTAAAATGATTGATACTCTTGAATCTAAAATTGAAAAACTAAAATCTGATAGGAGAGAACTTGTTCATGAAAATTCTAGGTTAGAAACTGAAATTGAAAATATTCAAAACCTAGAATGTAAAAAATGTAAGATTTTAGATTCAGAATTATCAAAACTAAGGAATAACTTTGAAAGTCTTGAAAATGAAAACTTGAATCTTAAGGAAACCATCGACACTAGGAGAAAGGATTTTATTAATCGATGCACCTCACTTGTTACTAAAAACTCAACATTAAAAACCAAAGTCCAAAATCTTGAGAAATCTTTGAATAGCTTTTCAAGAGGCGAAAAATCTTTCAACATGCTATTGGGAAGTCAAATTTTTGCTAACAACGGAAAAGGACTAGGTTTTGGGAAAACACAAGTTGATGATAATGCAAAATATAAGAATGTCTTTGATAGATGTGAAATATTTAGATGTCGTGCTGAAAATTATAGTCATAGGAACAAGAACACAAAATTTATACAAGTTTGGGTTCCTAAGAATTCTACAAACAAATTTCATGTTTATTGGAATAAAAATAAAAGGACTAAACAAGTATGGATTCCAAAGGGATTGTTTATTCACAATGTTTCTATCACTAATAACATTGGACCTAAGAGTTTCTCTAGGTCATCTTCCTCTCTTCTTATGTAGGTCTGTTGGCGGGCTAAGGAACAACAAGAATGGTTTCTAGATTCAGGTTGTTCTAGACATATGACAGGTGACAAATCAAAGTTCCTTAGCTTAGAGAATTTTAAAGGTGGAAATGTGATCATGGGAGACAATAGCAAGTGTAAGATTATTGGCAAAGGTGAAGTTGGTAACGGTATTTTTTCCTTGACTAATGTTTTATACGTTGAAAATCTGCATCACAATCTCATTTCTATTAGCCAACTATGTGACAAAGGTATGAACGTGATTTTTGATAGTGATACTTGCAAAATCATTGATAAATCTTCTAATAACATTGTTTTTATGGGCAAAAGAAAAGGGAATGTTTACTCACTTTCATTTGATAATCTAAAACTTTCTAGATGTTTGGTAGCCACTGACGAAGAGGCATATTTATGGCATAGGAGACTTGGACATGCTAGCATGAGTCTCTTAGAAAAACTCGAATCAAAAGAATTAGTCAGAGGGTTACCACATCAGAAATTTAAAAATAATAAAGTGTGTAAAGCATGTTCCTTGAGCAAGCTTAGTCGATCATCATTTCGTCCTAAAAACATTGTTAGCACATCAAGGGTCCTTGAACTAGTTCACATGGATTTATTTGGACCAAATGAAATTTCAAGCTTGAATGGAAAACGTTATTGTTATGTATTGGTTGATGATTATTCTAGATTTACATGGGTTTACTTTTTAGCCAAAAAGTCTGAATCTTTTGAATATTTTTCAAAATTTGCAAAACTTGTTCAAAATGAAAAAGGAGTTACAATTAAAACCTTGAGAAGTGATCATGGAGGCGAATTTGAAAATTTTGAATTTGAACATTTTTGTGAAGAAAATGGTTTAAAACATGAATTTTCTGCTCCACGAACACCTCAACAAAATGGGGTGGTTGAAAGGAAAAATCGTACATTACAGGAATTGGCTAGATCCATGTTAAGTGAGTATAAGCTACCTCTAAACTTTTGGGCAGAGGCAGTGAATACTTCGTGCTATGTAATGAATAGAGTAATGATTAGACCAATACTTGGCAAAACGTCTTATGAATTGTGGCATGAAAGGAAACCTAACATTTCTTATTTTCGTATATTTGGGTGTCCTTGTTTCATTCTTAACACAGGTGATCAACTTGGAAAATTTGAATCAAAGGCTGATGATGGAATTTTCATGGGCTATTCAACAAGGAGTAAGGCTTACAGGATATATAACAAACGAACAAAGACAATTGTTGAGTCAATCAATGTGAAATTTGATGAATCTGATCTGGAAAGAACGACTGAAAGGATGGTTGACGATGGAGTAGATCCTGAAGGCACTGAAGAAGGGACATTTAGTGAGAAAACTGAAAGAAGGACTGTTGATGCTGATAAATTAAGGTTCAAACCTAATCATCCTCCTGAATTAATTATTGGTGATCCTACGGAAGGTATACGTACTCGTTCCTCATTTGATGAAAATTTGTGTGCGTTTTGTTGTCATAGTGGTTTTATTTCTGAAATTGAACCTGATTCTGTTGAAATGGCTCTTAATGATGAAAATTGGTTTTTAGCAATGCAAAATGAACTTAATCAATTTGAGAGAAACAAAGTTTGGAATTTAGTTCCTAGGCCTAATGACTATCCAATTGTAGGGACTAAATGGGTTTTTAAAAATAAATTTGATGAATCAGGAAATGTAATTAGAAACAAGGCTAGGTTGGTTGCAAAAGGTTATAACCAAATAGAAGGCATAGACTTTGATGAAACATTTGCTCCAGTTGCTAGGTTAGAAGCCATTAGAATCTTGCTAAGTTTTGCATGTTACAAGGGTTTCAAATTTAAACAAATGGATGTAAAAAGTGCCTTTTTGAATGGTGATTTAAAAGAAGAAGTTTTTGTTGAACAACCACCCGGTTTTGAAAATCATGAATTTCCAAATCATGTGTATAAGCTAGAAAAAGCATTATATGGTCTTAAGCAAGCACCAAGAGCTTGGTATGACTGCCTCTGTACATATCTTTTGGAAAATGGTTTTAAAAAGGGAAGTGCTGACACGACTATGTTTCTATTACATAAAGAAAGTGATTTTTTGATTGTTCAGATTTATGTGGATGATATTATCTATGGTGCTACTAATGAGCTTTTGTGTGAGAATTTTGAACAAGTCATGCAGGCTAAATTTGAGATGAGTTTGGTTGGTGAATTGAAATATTTTCTTGGATTTCAAATTAAGTAAAGTAGTGATGGTATTTTCATTTCACAATCCAAATATGTGTTGGAGCTATTGAAGAAATTTGGAGTCGAAAATTCCAAACCATTGAGAACTCCTATGAGCCCATCAACAAAGTTGGACAAAGATGAGAAAGGAATTGCAATTGATCAAAAGAAATATCGAGGGATAATCGGTTCACTTCTCTATCTTACTGCTTCTAGACCTGATATTATGTTTTCTGTGTGCTTGTGTGCACGTTTTCAAGCTAATCCCAAAGAATCTCATTTAAAAGCTACTAAACGAATTTTGAGATATCTTTCACACACACACAAATTTGGACTATGGTACCCTTCTTGTGAAAATTTTGATTTAGTAGGTTATTCCGATGCTGATTATGCTGGTTCATTAGTTGACAGAAAAAGCACTAGTGGGACATGTTTCATGCTAGGACATTCATTAGTCTCATGGTCAAGTCGGAAACAGAATTGTGTTGCATTATCCACCACTGAAGCAGAATATATTGCTTTAGGAAGTTGTTGTGCTCAAATTCTATGGATGATGCAAACTCTTTCTGATTTTGGCTTAACCTATAAACAAGTTCCATTAAAATGTGATAGTAAGAGTGCTATAGATTTGTCAAATAATCCTGTCCATCATTCTCGCACAAAACACATTGATGTGAGACACCACTTTCTTCGAGATCACATTGCTAAAGAAGACATTTGCATTGAATATATTTCAACAGAAACTCAACTTGCTGATATATTCACAAAACCTCTCCCCGAAGACAGATTTTCCAAATTACGTTTAGATTTGGGAATTATAGAGGTTGACTAATCATTTTTTTTTAAATTTGATTTTTGAATTTGATTCTAAATGACAATTTTTTTAACTAATCTAACTCCCTAATGATTATCGAAAAGATGAATAGTGATTGAAAAAGTGATGGGTGTTGATATTTATCATATATTATAACTCGAGAAAGTATAATTAGAAAATTTCTTTAGAATTTCATAACAAGAGTTATAAAAAAAATTTGTTGGGTAATAATTCCATGACCATTTCTATTTTTATCATCTTTCTATCGACCATCACTCTTCAAGATCATATTTAGTATGTAAATTTGTGGTAGTTTACAAAGGAAATCATTTGTTCTTCAATATCTTCAATATCTTCAATATCTTTAAATTTGTTCTATTTTTATCATCTTTCTATCGACCATCACTCTTCAATATCAAACAAACATATCGGTGATTGAATTCTTAGATCTACCTTATAACTTTTGTCTAGTATTACATTTAACACAACAAGATCATAATTATAACCAATCATATTGAATATGCGATCTCACTCTACAATTTACTTTCTTATCTCAATGAACTAATTTCATCGAGGTTTCGTACATTTCGAATTATGATCATTCACCATATAACATTTATATGTGATTGTATATGGATCAAATATCCATATTCTTGTATTGCTTTTAGAGTTAAAAACTCACTAAAGATAATGCACCATCTCCAGAAAGTAAACATGTAAGTGACCAAATTACAAACATACTTAGTGGCTATATAATTAAGCAAGTATATTTTATATTTCTATTTTTCAATATTAATTCAATTCAATTGTATATTTTAATTGATACACATATCAATTATATTAATTGCACAAATTTATCAATGTAGTTTATTATAACGTTATATAGCAGATGCTTTTACAATATTAGAAAGGTTAAATGTTACCATTTCATTTTTCTAATAAGGCTCCCATTATTCTTTTTAGTTTCTCCAAACCCTAAGATGAAACATAGGAGTCTTTCAACTTCACTAATGAGTGTTAGGACTCGTTTGTTTTGGGATTCTGACCTTGAGTTTTCTCAACAAGTCATAGCTCCACAAATGATGGATAACTCTTTATCGGTTGTATCATTTACAATTCCTAACCAAAGGTTTCTTATCCTAATCTCATTTCAACATTGAGTTTGCTCAACAAATCGAAAGAAATTATTTACACATACATACCATTTCACGATGGCCTAAGTATAGTATATGTACTCTGAGTTTGCTCAATAAACACATATGATTATGTTACCTCATCTTGTAAATACATTTAAAATACTACACATAACATCTCGAGATTGGGTTTACTCATCAACCAGAGAGTCTGCAAGCAATTTACTAATATATAAATGGTAGAGGCAACACTTATATTAAAATTTATAATCTTCAATATATTAAGTTGAGTGACATCAATTTATGGAATAATGTATTTCCTATGAAATACCCTCATGATTCAAGTATCGGACACATTAGAAATCATGTTATACGTATTATGCATATGCATTTATTCTTAAATCTAATTGGGTTTCTTACTGTTCCAACTTTAGTTTATACATTTATATTACATAAGTGTTATTATTATATAACATTTAAACTTTATTTAACTTAATTAATATATTTTTTATAACATTATATTAATCATATTTAATTAATTTAATTACCTACACATTATTAATTATTATATTATTCAATTATAACACATTATATTGAATATATATATATATATATATATATTATAAACTTTGTAGTATTACAAATATATCTTATATTTTTTAATTTTTTAATTAACTTTATTTAATTAAACAAATTTATTTGAGTTTTATTAATTTTGAAAATCTTTTATATACACACGTATACTTCTATTGTCTTAAACAATTCAAGATTACATTACATATATCATTATATATAATACATATTTATATATAATTAATTAACTTATTTAATTACACTTTTTATTTTATTAATCTTATTAATAAATAATATTATTTAAATTAATTATATAACATTTTCAAAAAATTTGTAAATTAATATTATAACTCTAATAATATGTGTTTTATTTTAAATTTATCTTTTAAATTTAAAACTTTTATTTTAATTTTCAAAACTATTTTGAAAGTAGCCCAAGACCCAATTCAAATTAGGCCTTTTCAATTATGGGCAAGCTTTGGGCTTATATAACTATTTGAGCCAAGCCGGTGGCTAGGTAGAATTGGGTACTTGATTACCCAACAATCCAGCTCAGACATTACCTTTTGTAGACATCCTACCAAATGGGTTGTAAGCTTAATTAATTAGCCCTAATACGAAGAATTTAAACCCATAGGCTGTTGAATATGCGCCTTGCGCTATATGATTTTTGTTTGATGATAATAAACATATATACATTCATTTAAATGTATTTGGTAATGTACTATTTTATTTTTTTATAGAATAAATAAATATTTGTTGAATAAAATTAAATTACACAGAATTCGAATTTGAATTCAAACAGAACAAGTTAAACAGATTTTGAATTCAAACAGAAATTTTTATTCAAACAAATATTTATTACAACTTTGATAGTACAATTTCAAGCTCTCACTATACATATACAATTTTGACTACAATACATGACATTTCACATTTACATCAAAACCTTACTACATATCACTCACACTCATATTTTTGTCTTCAACTATAATCCAGTTTGAATCCAGCATCTGAGTAATCTGCAAAAATATTTTCAAACGCAGTAAAATTGAAAGAGAAATATTTTTGAAATTTGAAAGAAACGATGATTTTGAAAACATTGTTTGCCTCAGTTATTTGGGTTGTTCGTCATCATTTTTTGACTGTGCAATATCTGTGCATATCAGTATTTTTTATCAGGGACAGGTAACTATGAGTGGCTGTAGTACACACGTGTACATTCGTATACGTGTGCACTGCCTCGCCAACTCGTGTGCACAGCTTCAACCAGAAATTCAAGGCAACAGAGACCAAGCAATGAACAACTCAAAGCAACAGTCAACTGGCCAAGACTACAAGTACAAGCAGCAGTGTGCAACTCGAAAATGTACACAAGTGAAACCAGGAAAATCATGACATCAAGTATGATCAAGACCAAATGCAAACAGCAGCATACAAGATTGCCACCAACAACAACATGAATACTGCAACAACAATTTAGCACTGACTCAAAGCACCACTGACCAGAATACTGCAACAACAAGTATGGTGAAGCACTGACTCAAAGCACCACTGACCAGAATACTGCAACAACAAGTATGGTGAAGCACTGACTCAAAGCACCACTGACCAGAATACAATGCAACAACACAGTCAACAAGGCAACAATGAAAATGAACATCACAATGAACCAACAGGTCAGAGGTGAAAACAATGGAATGCTGAAGTGTTGAAGTGCATACAAACAACTGCAACACTGCATACAATTTGGTGCAGAACCAAATGCCATTAAGAATCGATGCAATGACCAAGAAATGATACAAGACTTCAAATATGCAATGCTCAATATCACTACAAACTGCAGTAAACAGCAAAAATGATCAAATATACACAAATGCAGTCCAAAAGACCAAAGTACAACATCAAAGACAGCACTGACTTAAGTATATAAGTGAAACTGTAATAACTCAGTGGATAGAAATGCACAAAAGCTACAATGGATAATCAAACTCAATGGACCAGACTACAAGCACGACAAACATGAACACAGTATCCACAGCAAACAACATGGTGCAGCAACCTACATATATAGTGAAGCAGTGCAAACTCAACAAAATCAAGTGCAGCATCAATGCAAACAGCAAAGTGATCGAACAAACAAGATCAGGGCAGTGGACAGTACAAGCCAGCAAATGCAACAAACTCAAAATGTCCAGTTATAGTCACAAGACCATCAAGCAGTGAGCAAGTGCAAGTCGAGCTCCAGAAATAACAAATGCAGACACAAATTTCAACAGTGCAGTGAAATGCAGTGGTATGCAGCAGAGAAAATTTAAAAAGCAATGGTGATGATCGAAGCTAATATAGAGTAGTGGATTCACATACCCAAAATCAACAGTCGAAAATATACGAAATTGACAAAGTCAAATATCTCAAATCACGAAATCAATTCAAAGCCGTGTGAATCAAGTTACTAGAAATACGAAATTGACAAAGTCAGATTAATCCTCAACATCAAAGCGTAATCGAACGGCAAAACAAGAATTTTTGCAGCAATCAGTCGAACGCAAAAATAGGAAATCAAATCCTATTAAAACCCTAATCATCATCGGCATTTAAATTCGATCGAGTTCAAGTATCAATTTAGAAAAGCAAAAAGAGACAGTATATACCGAATTCACAAGCATCAAACTCGATCGAGCAACTGCAAACAAGCAAAAGTCAACCATCAGAGAAGCAGCGAGCTAGGGCAACAAATCACAGATCAATTGAAGAAACCGAAGCCCTAATTGGAACAAAGAGCCGAAGCCCTAACTGGAACAAAAGGGAACGAAGCCCTAATCAGAACGAAGCCGCCATTATTTCTCACGAACGAAGACAAAAAGAGGATCGGGTGAAATAAGGAAGTGGGCCGGTCTTAAAAATCAAAAGGGGGTTTTTTTTAATTATAGGCTTATATTAATATTGTTAATTAGTTTAGGGCTATTTTATATTGTTCTTAATTATTGTTTTTATTCTACGAATCAAAGAGTTTAGGTAAATCACCACATAGGTTTTAGGTTGTGTCTGATTGTCTATTTAGAGTTAGTTCGGTAAGCAGGGGTTGCGAGTTTGCAAAACTCTATAGGCGGTAGCAGGGTTTGCAAGTCTGTTAGAGTGTTTGTAAGCGTGATACTGTTTAATTCTAATAGAAATCTGGGAATGCAGCAGTAGGCAGGGGTTGCCGAAGCTGGGTAAATCTTGTGTGTGATTTACTTTTCAGTATATTTATTTCTGCAGTTTATTTTTGTGTTTAAATCAAGAAAATTTGCTATAACCCTATTCACCCCCCCTCTAGGGTTAATTTAGATCCTACATAGGCTCTTTAGATCTAATACATTGTTGGAACTAGGCTAGCACATAGTGGAGTAAATGGATAAATTTCAATGTTTTTTACCTTATTGGATCTTATTGTGCTCTTATAGTATAAATTTATTCAGAACATTTCTAAGTTTTGTTTTAAATAAAATCAATATTTTACTTAATTCACAAACAATGTTTATTTAGTATATAATTTGTATTATAAAATATATATGTGTACATGCACGTGCAATATAGAAATGTGTACTTGGTAGAAATTATTGCAACTGACCATATATAAATTATTATCACGAGCGTTGCGGCACGCGCTTCGCTCGTGATGATGGCATATGCTGTGCACGTGAATTGTTCTTCTACAATTTATATATGATTAACACATTCAAGAGAAAATTATTTGCAAAAAATATCTAGCTATGTGTTTACGTTGAAATCATGTGTAGTTAGTTTAAATTTTTGTTTCTATGTTGCAACATTTAAATTTTATTAGTTTGAATTTTGTTTATATTATTAATTAACTAACAACGAATTTGTATATGATGTTTATTTGTTTACATGATATTTATTTGTTACATCCTTTTCTTAAACGTAGAGGGATAGTTTGAATTTTTAAAGAAAATTAATTGTTATAACTTAGTTTGAATAGTTCCAGTCTAGCCTAGAAATAATAGGCTAAAAATAATAGGAATAACATCTGCGTTTGATTAAGATTTTACAGATTCTTTTGAGGTACTTGTATGTGGAATAATAGATAATAATTAAATAATATATGAGTAAAGGGTATTTTGGAAAGTTCACGGTCGGACCAAAAGTTTGTGCTTCCAAGCCAATTATTAATCAAGATTTATTTCTTTCCGATTTAAAACTTTAATATATTTTAAATTAAAAACCATGTAAAATGAAAAAAAATTATTTTAAAATTTTTACTATATAATATATGTTATGTTATATTTTTATGTAAAATTTTGTTATTTGTAATACACACACACAAATATTTTATATTACATAAACAATTTTAAGTTAATTAAATAATTAAACATAAGTATTCAGGTAAAAAATTAATTTTTTAATTTAGTGTCGAATCAATATTATACAGGAATGTTTATTTTAAATTTAAGACACATGATATATAATATTGATATATTAAATATGGATTTTGATTAATTAATTCATTTAATAATATCATACACACACACAATTTCCTTTTAAATTTGCATGCCTTGAGCATCAAGTAAGCAAGCATACAATTTTTTTTTTAATTATACATAGAAGTAATAATATTCACAACCAACCAATTTGTGATAGCATTTCGATATAGAAGCTTCTTAATATAATCTAACATCATATTATATAAATAATATATATAAATATGGCATAAGGAATAAAATGAGATTACCTTTCACCACAGCCTTTGCATGCATGTTAAACATTGAATCGATTCCTTTGAATCCGTTCATAAATCAGAAGTTGCTAGTTCCCAAACTTTCTTACAACTGATGAACGAATCAATTAGTTTTTGATGCAATTTTGTACTCGAATTTTTAGGGCTTAGAGGAGAAGGTTGTTTGCAAAATTATCAGAGAGAGATGAGAGCAAAAATCTAAATGAAATGGTATAAAGGTGTTATATAAGTAAGAATCAAGGGAAAGAAGAGTGGATTACAACCTAATACCCCTCTCTTACCAATACCACTCTTTTAACCGTTCAAAATCCGCACCAATTTCCATCCTGTAGTCACCCAAACCATGCATCCTATAGCGGAAAATAACAATGTCCATATAAGCCTCAAATTTGATCCAAGTCCGAACAATATTCAGTGCAATTTTAAATCTTATTTAAACGCATACCGATATCGTATATCGATCAATATATTTATATCTATTATAAACACATCGTTTAATATTGGTTAATATACATCAAACAAAAATTTATAATTAATATTTCAAAAATATTAATTAATTTTTAATAATTTATAATTTAATTAAATCAGGTGGTAAAAGGAATATTCAACTTGTGACTCTTAGATGTAAATTTGGCCAACGATTAATATTGAACATTTCAAATATTAATGTTTTCATGTCACTTAGCAGGTGGTGTGACATTATGGCTAAATTTATCGCTAACTTGACTTCAGTAAAATTCAATTTTACCCCATTAAGCTTTACCTAACAGTAACAATTATTTATACTGATTCTCTCCATCAAAACTATATCATTTTGGACTTATGGAATTAGGTAATGGTCGAAATTCTGATATCGTCAATAGTCAACTCTATAGTCCAAACACAAAGTCCTTGATTCAATAATTATTATTATTAATCGAACTATTCTGACCAGAGACTTTGACTTTAAGTTGACTTCAGTTGACAGTAGTACTAACCACATATAACTGAGGAGATGAATCCTCTCTTGAATAGTGTTTCACTTCGATTGCTTCCACTCTATCTAAGTATAGTCATTCGATGGACGTTGTGCCATGGTTTAACTATAATCAAAGTGGAGCTTCCACATTGAAGTTCAATGATATTTTCAAGTTAAGAGAGCTATATAATTTTGTCACATCAATATTTTTTGTTTGGCATTAGTTATATTAACCAATAGAAAACTATCAAGTGAGTCATTACATTGGTATCCGATAACTATCAATAAGTAACCCCTTGGTGCCTTCAGTAGTCATGAGTAATACATTGCCTAACATTTATAGAGCGCTACGTACTCTAGTCTCAATGGATGTATGGATATCAAGTTTCGATACGCGTTGACTAGGAATATTTAACATGGTATGATTATTTTATTATGACCAATCACCCATGGTTACAATAGGTTTTAACTACTATCACAAAACATAACTTTTATGGATTTTCTATTAAATATACTTTTAATTAAACTAAGTAATTAATATATAACACATTATATCAAGTATATAATAAAAGGAAAACACATTTTATTGCAAACAAGATTAATTATCTAATAAGATATACGTAACAAATTACATAATGCCCCACGGCATACCACAAACTCTATTTTGAGTTTTTTACGTGATGGTGTATACACTAGATTTGAAAAAAATTACTTACATTCATATGACTTGCATTAATATAAATTGGATATTTATGTATCACGGTGAATAATAAACAATTTAAGTAGTCCATAAAGTACTTTAAAATGAGATATCAATACTTATGGGTTTACACATGTGTGTAACCTTTAAATAAGAGCAAATAACTATTTCGATCCTTGTATGAGCATAAGAAAAAACATTTATTCTGTTTACCAATATGGGTTGGTGAATATGAGGCTTATAAATATAGAGAAAATATTTTATCAAAAATACATGTTGATTGTCTTTACATTATAAATATGGAGAAAATCATTAAATATGAGGCTTATAAAGTAGTTTAAATTGAAGGTTATGTTATTCAACAAGAATAAAAGAAAATTTATACATTACTGATTAATTTGTATGATATGGATATTTAAATATTTCAAAGAACGAAAGTAATAATTATATTATTTTTTTATATGTATATACATAGATTATAAGATCTTATATTTGGCATATATCACAATGTATAACTACGTAGTTCTAATGTTTTATATGCATGACAGGAAGTTATGTATTCATGATAGGAAAATGAATTGGGTATTGTGTTGAAATTTTCTCATTGTTTTTGCATATATTTTGAGAGGATATATTTATTTTTACAATCATCCATGTTGTGTACATGAATTATAAAAAGTTTCAAAGTTATATGAAGGCAACCGATCGTACGAAGCTGAGTTTAGTTATCATAGCACGTTTGGTTGTATGTCGAGGAAGCTATTTTGTTTGAATCTTAAATATTGGGCTTAGTTCTTCATAAAAGGATAGATAAGACTTCATATGAATTATAGAGGAGTTTCTTTCCAAGATTGAAATTTCTAAAAATGTGTGGGAATTAGGAAAAATTGTCCCTTCGGGTCCATTTCTTTGAGAAAGGGAAGACGAAGTACCAACTAACATTTTATCAAAGAACTTTGGGTGTGTATTCTTTTATTATGATTTTAAGAGTGTTTCATATAGGTATGTCTTTATATTGAATACATGTTAATGTTTGGTTCAAACTTGAATATGGCGAAAGTGATCAAAATTTTCAAATCAAGATGAATGACTTAGGAGAGAAAGATGTGACATCGGGCACAAAAATGAGAAAAATTGATCATTTTGACTATTTTCAACAAGGAAAACTTGTAATGGCTTATTATTTTGATATGGTGCGTTTGTTACCTCTCTATGATCCTAGTATATATCTTGAAAGGAATAAAGGACCTGTTAGATAGTTACAATTGAAGGAAGCTTTATATTATTTTTTTAATTATTGAACATATCTTTATTTATGATGTGAGAAGATACACTCATAACCTAGCGGTGAACATTGAAATTTCTATAAGGGTGTATGATGGAATGAGAAGACACGTCTATTTTTGATCTAAAGCAATTGAGAAATTGATGAATGTAGTGATCTTTTCAAAATGAATAAGAATAAAGTGAATCTGATGGATTCCTCTTTAAAGTGTCTTCAAAGGGAATTAGTCCTTGAATCTTCAAGAGGAATGAGACTCGAGCTTAGAGCAGAGAATAATGTGATGAATACCCATTATTTCTTTTGCTATTTTTGTGTATATGAGTGTGATAGTTTTTATATATACATAACCCATTTTTGATGGTACTTTTTAAAAGCACTTGATGGATATTTCCATTTGAAATGATTTTAAGATTCTTTGCTTTTCTATAATGCATAACCATTTTTTGGTGGTGATTTTGAGATGCATTCGATGGATTTTACCATTTGATATAATTTTACAATTCTTTGCTTTTATATAAATCAAGGCCAATTTTTTGTAATGCTTTTGTGACTAGCTTGATTGATTTTTCTATTTGATACGATTTTAAGTTTCTTTACTTTTATGTATTCTATAACCAAATCTTTGTAGTGCTTTTGAAACACATTTGATGAATTTTTCTATTTGATATGATTTTGAATTTTTGATTTCTATATAATCAATGACCAATTTTGGTAGTGGTTTTGAGATGCACTTTATGGATTCTTCAATTTGATATGAGTTTAGCTTTTGTTTTGTTTATATAATCTATAACCAATTCAGGTGGTGCTTTTGAGACACACTTAATGGATTTTTTTTATTTGATATGAGTTTGAGCTTCCTTACATTTACATATTCCATAACCAATTTTTGGTGGTGCTTGGAGATGCACTTTATGGATGTTTGGTCTATCTTAGTTCGACTTTATTTGCTCGTTTCAAATGCATAGCCAACATTAGTGGTGCTTTCGTGGCACACTTGATAGGTTTCATTGATTAATATAAGGTTATGTCTTATTACTCATATATAATTCATAATTAATATTGGTTATGCTTTTGAGATGCACTTGATGAATTATTTTTATTTAATTTGGAGGTTGAACCTTTTAGTAAGTCCATATCCATAAGTGGCAGTGCTAGAGTTGAGAACTTAGTGTACTCACCTACAAGGATATGAAGGTAGGCCACCATCTGTGTGAGAATTCAGCTCTCTAGAGCACTCATTAGTTACGAAGGTGGTTGCATGGCCACTAACAGCATATATTTATCACAGAGTTTGTTGAAATTGATAATTCTAATACGTGTTGTTAGATCTCAGTCGAAATCTTTGTAGTTCAAGAAGAAACTCACTTCTTAGATTAAGTTGTAAACTCACATTTTTATGTATCGATTCAATCAAAAGGCATTGGTACTTACGTATAAATTTCCCTTTGTCTACAATGTTTTTCTTTGAGTTTTCTTGTTATTAGTAGAAGATTTTTGGATAGCTATAATAAAACATAGTCTTTTAGTTTTCTTGACTTTTTGTATTTTGCAATAATGGACGACTATTATTATTTATTTATTACTTATTTTTTTAGACCAACTCATTTGATCAGATGGAAAAATATGTAGTTCTTCTCTCTTCTATCCCTATTATTTTCCACTTTCTCTCTCTCTCTCATTTGAGAAAATATAGTAAACATATACATCTTCTTCATCTCTTTCTTTCAAAACTCATTCAGTTACAATATCACCAATGAATAAAACTCCTTGACAATGGTTTCCACAATTATTCCATTCCTTCAACCTTAAGTGCACAAATTTTAGAGATCATTTTATTAACCTTAAGGAGCGGACCACACTATCAATTACACCATAGTTATGCCTAGTTTTTCTTTTAAGGCAATGGCTTATCCATGGCACAACAATTTTTTATCCACTATTCTTTATTTGCCACTATAAATTCTAGCACATAGTTATAAAGTTAGATGGTTGAGAGAAGAAGATGCATCTAAGTGATTATGATGGAGAACCGTGGAGGTGCGTAAATGAAATCAAGCACTGGTAAAAGACTACAGGACGTTGGCACTATTGAAGCACTACTACGATGAAGTGAACTGTTGATACATAGTTGAAACAATACGTGACAATCAAGCTAAAGAGCTCCAATAAAATCCCCCAATTATTATCTATAAGAAGAAGGGGAACGTTGTCATATGATGATGTTATCCACATGATCTGATTGAGCCAAGAAATCCAATTTGAGTGTCTTTTAAATGTCTCGATCCAGAGTGAAATATGCCATACAATAAAATATAGGATAGATGATAAATGTCTAAACGAATTGTTGAACATACATTAATTTATTTCATTTTAAAGACCCAGACATGCAATGAAATAAATTGAGTCAAAAATTTGCCTAAGTTGGTAAGTATAGTTATTCTGAAACCATTTGAGCATTTGTATGGAGAAGGAATGGTAGTGTTTATATTCAGGTAAAAATAACAAGGAGATTTCTTACTATATGCTGGGTGAAGGTATATCCATGGAACAAATTTTCGGTGGTTTCGGGAGTTATGTTGCCAAAATAACATGGATTAGGGTTGTAGTTCACTAATAATTTTGAATTTAGCCTTGTAAAAGTGTTTAATTTTTCATGTGGTACAATCGACATATGATTTTTAACTTTAGGAGATGCATTAATTTCCCAGATTAGTTTGTAGTAATTCAGGGTGTTTCTTGAAAAAAATCAAAAACGCATACATGGATTTTGAATATAGCCTTTCTTTTTATTCCAAAACTATTCCAAATGATCATATTGGTTATCCATATTAATGTGATCGGTAATATTTATAAGCATTTAAAATTGAATAAACATGTTCCTTTAAAAATTTTGGTTAAAAAGAGATATTCTAAAAAATATTTCGAGTGCTTTAAAGACGTCCATAATAAGATTATCATTGTAGTTAGAAAAAAGATCTAAAAATGTATGTTTTGAAGCAATTGGAGAAGCCGAAGGGTTATTTAAAAAGGAGGTTGTTTCTATAATATGCATTAAATTTAAGGCTAAATCTATTGACACTTTAGTTTTTTTCTTTGTGGAAATTAGGATCCATCCCTTATTTTTAAAATTAATACCTAAAACTTTTCTTAAAAATAATTTTTATGAAACTCCCATATCGAAGTTTCTAGTAAAAATATGCATTTTAAACTGCATGCATACACAACCGTAACATCAAATTTTTGCAGTTTAAAATGCAAATATTTATAGTTCTAGATGTGTATTTTTGTAAAATGAAAGGTTGCAGTTCTGGCTATAAATATATGTAGTTTTTGCTGCAATTGTTTGCCGTTCTAACTGCAGATATATGCAATTCAAATAGCATACTGTAAATGTTGACTGATGTGTTACGTGAATTTTTTTTGGGTGGGGAAACGATTACTTTTGAATTTTTTTTGGAATGTTTGAAAAAAGCCCCTATTTCTTTTCCTATCACACTTAACGCTAAAAATGATTAATTCTAAAGTACCCTTCAACATTAATCAACATAACATTCTAGATGTTTTTCCTTTCCTCCTTCTCACTCCGCATCCCCATTCTTTAATCTTAAATTAAAAGATTGAATATGACGACGTATTTATATTTAATTTCACATTAATTCCATTCAATTAACAAAAGTTATAAAAGAGGTTGGCTCCATAATGTTCTACATGTATATAACCAATTTCATAAAAAGCCTAAATTGTTATCCCCAATCTTTATAGGAAATATACCTTTTAAATTAAACTTATTTAAAGTTGGTTTTCTTTCTTAACTAATTTATAACAAAGAGTGCCAACGAAAATTGTAGGTTAGTAGTCATGATTTTAGGTCTTAAAATTTGAAAAATAAAAAAGATAAAGGGTGGAAGGTTAATGAAAAAGAAACTGAAAGTAAAATGGTTAAATTGATATAATATGGGGCGAGAAATGAAATATTTGGAGTATGATATTTTTGTATAAAATAATGGGGCGTGAAAGGAAAATTAATAGGTGCTAATAAATTCAGCCTAAATTTGATTTTAGTCTAAATATATGGAATAGGTAAAAGATATTTTTCCAAAAAAAGAAGAACCATTTATTATTGGTTTATATAAAATTTTCGAACCATTATAGTAAAACTTTTGAACCATTATAGAAAAAGGAGAACCATTATATAAAATTTTCGAACCATTAATAGTCGCTAACCAATTATTTCTTTACATATTGTTGTATCAATATCTATAAATTTCCAAATCCATTTACATAGTAAAGAGGTGTTTAGGGTATTAAGATTTGTAATACCTAGACTGCCTTGTATTTTGGGTTTGCACACAAGATTCCAATTAATGAGATAATTTAAGTTCGATAATTCTATTCTCATAAAAGGCACCTTTTGATTTATCAATTTTGTTAACCACCAAGTTAGAAAAACGTTAATGTAACAAACACCAGATTTTCGGTCCTTGAAAATCGACATCAATACGTTCACTGTACAAAATGCCGAGCAATTGAGTGCCGAAAATACCAATTCATTAAGGGTGAAGAAGAAAAGGTAGAACAAGAAACAGAAAAAAAACAACACAGAATCTCACAATCGTAGCAGAATAAAATTTAATATAAAATAATAGATTTTAAATACAAGAACTGTATTGTTAATATACATACCATTATCAGAGTATAATAGACAATAATCTGGACAGTTTAATAACTTGTCCTCACACGGCGGAAATACACATCAAGTATGGAAATACATCTTATCATCCAGCTCGTCTTTTGAGCTACATAGCATCCCATCCTGAATCTGTAATACTCGGTCTAATCCGAGAATTATAATAAAATAACACGCAAGTCAGTCTGGAAAACTAGCGTGGGAAAATACACTCAATTTGAATTATTAACTTTTATCAAAATCCTTTGAAAACAAAGGTGTAACGACCCGTAAATTTCGATAATTAAATTTATTAATTGAATATTTTTTGGAATATAATGTTGTGAAAATTAAAATTTTAAGTTTAATAACGAGAATAATAACTAGAATGAAATGTAATAATGTTAGTGTAGGTTAATGGATAACCATTTTAATGCAATTTTAATTAATTAAAATTTAATAATGTTAATTTAAGGCAATTGATAACTATTTTAGTGAAATCTCAATTAATTGGAATGATCCTAAAGTTAAAATTGGGTATAAACTGTAAATGTGTAAATAAATCAAATGTTGTATTAAACGGTGAAATTGTATATAATTAATTGGAATTGATTAGTATATAATAAGTAATCCATATGTGAATTTATTAGTTTTGTTTGTTAAAAATACATAGAATTGTGTTTGAAATTGTAAGTTGTAACAATGGTTTAATTATCATTGCAGTATTTAATATGTTGAAACTTAATTATAAATCAATTGCAATAAATGTAAGTAAATATTGCGTTAACATGAATTAAGATGAAAATTGTAGAATATTGATGTAATAAATTAAAAACCAATATTAACTATGTTCACAAAGTAATGATTGATTGAATAAAAAGATTGAAATCAAAATAAAACGGTTTATTGGGTTTTAAATTATAATTAATGAATTTATTGCAATTAGAATTAGCGCAATATTAATAGTTGAATTTGACATGGAAAATTTGTTTTAAAAGATTATAATTACTAGTTAATCAAAAGTGATAAAAATTTGTTGGTTATAAAATTTGAATTTGAAAAGCGATAAAGTTAATTTAAAATAGTTTAATTAATTAGCGTGAAAATTGCCATTTTGGCCAATTTCTTGGATTTCAATGAAACAAGTTTCATCGGATCCATAATAGTAAATTTTTATAGGGTTTCATGTTTAGTAGCGATCGAACTTATCACTTGATCATGTGAGCTCAAAACGCGTATAAATCAATTTGAAATAAGGTGAATTTGAAAGCTAACTTCTGTATACAATAGAATTAGGACTTGAAACTTATTCCATTGAGTTTAAAAATATCGAAACCTATATTTCGATATATTGAATGACTCATTTTCGTTTCGAGAATGAAACAGGCTTTTTGGGTCGTTGTTATCGTTTCGATCCAACCCTGCCTAAATATACTCTATTATAAACCCTAATTGTTTCTCTTTGTATTTTCTCTATACGTACATCTTATTTCTCCTTCTCAAATGTTAGAACATCAAACCTAATTACCAAATTCCAAAACCTAATTTCAAAAAATAAAATTGCTCCAGGTTTACTTCGAGTCGGGAAGAGGTGCACTTCGAGTTCCAGAGGCGAAAACCTTGCAATGACTTCGTGTCAGGAGCCAAATGACTCGAGTCTCGGATCATTTTGGCCAAAATTCAGAGCAAGCAACGGGTAATTGAGGCGGTGACTCGAAGTAAGACCTGAATTCGAAATTTTCCAATCTTCTAACATTAATTACTTTTGCATATGTGCTTGGATTCACGCGTTGTTTTCTCCCTTGGGATCATATCGGAATTCTAGAAATTTTGGAACTAGTTTGGCTACATTCTAAGACTGTTAAATTTTTGGACTAATTTTAGATTTTAAATCAACGAAAAATCGAAGGTGAGTGTTTTGACCCACTCACATTACTAAATTGTCTTATGTTAGATAAATTGAATTTATGATGTGATTAGAAGTTGATTGATTGTTTCTTGATATATTTAAATCGTCATTCCAGTTAAATCTAAATTATCGAATATAATTATCATTTAATTTAATATTAAATTTTAATTTCCAGTTTATACCTATTTATGATAATCAGTTAACTGTTGATCTTTATTGGTTGATTTGAATTATGATTGTGATGAATGTTTAATTGTTGATATTGGATTACCGGTTGTTATGTTATTATATATATTGATATCACATTGCAAGTTCCCTTAGTTTATTATTAGAAAATCCTTATGGGTTGAAATGATACATACCCGAATGATCTACAGATTAGGGAAAAATCATCATGGGTTGAATGTAAACCCGAGCAATTTTATGGATTTTGAACATATTCTAGGATTGCGGGTTGGAATGATATATATCCGTAATTTTTAAATAAACACTGATTGAAATGATAAATATTTGTATCAATTGACAATATGGTAGAAAAATATATACGGATATCGGGTTGGTTAAATTAAATAATTGTAAATCCTTAATTTTTTAATTCAGTTAAATGATATTTTGAAATAAAATTGTATTTATAAAACCGAATTATTTCTGAAAAATCCAAGCTTTAAATATTAAAATTGAAATTGGTTTAAAGGAATTGCTCAAAGGATTTAAATTGGAATTTCAAAGTTGACTTGTCAAATATAAATGAATTTAATCGAATTGAGTTATTGAAATTGTTTGAATATAACTTTGAAATCTATTTTAAACTAACTTAAAAAATTTAGTCAATTTAAACTATTTTAATATATTTTAATCTATAACAATCTATATATCTTACCTATTTTAAACTAATTAAATTTATTTACTCTATTTTAAATCTATTAAGTTTATTTTAAATCTATTTAATCTATTTAAAATATATTTAATCTATTTTAAATCTATTTAACATAATTTAAATGCATTTATCTATTTTAAATTTATTTAAATCATGTTAAATCTTATTTAATCTAATTTAAATCTATTTAAACTATTGTAACTATTTAATCTCTTTTAAAATATTTTAATTCATTTAACTATTTTAGAGTATTTTAACTCTTTTAAACTATTTTTGAAACGACTAAAACTATATATGACTATTTAAACTATTTTATGAAATTTCAAACTATGTAAGGTTGAAGTATTTATATTTAAATCCTTGACGATGATACACCCTAAGGTTGGATTTGAAATTGATACCTTTTTGTGAAATGACATACTTGAGTAAGCATGATGATTTAATTAACCTATCTTATCGATAATTGGAAAGTGAATATGGTTTTGAAAGGCAATATTCGAAAGTGATATGGTTTGAAATCGAATATGATATTTGGATATTAAATATGATTTTATTCTTTTGAAATGTAAAAGAACCATCCGGTGTTAAATAAGCGTTTGGTTGTTAAAGAGACAGGGATCGGATATTGTTATACTCTGTGCTAATACCGAAAACCACCTTAACAACTATGTACATGGTGGAGACTCCAGAATGAAGCAGGATGGTTTGATGTACGATTCTGTATGAGGTATTTACATAGCCCTGGCTCCCATGAGTCGGCTTAAATGTGACTAAAACAGGAGCCACGCCGGGCCAAGTGAGGTCGCACCTCTGTCAGACAAATTTCTTCAATACCACATTATGACTTTGTGATGATTTGGTGGCCATCCCTTGATTTTGATTATGGGAGCGTTTTCAGAGGTGGACGGTAGTAGCTGTTATGCGTTACCACCAGTCCGGATCCGCAATTGGTATTTCTACCCTAGCATTGCCTCAAGTGTCGTGTTCACATGCCCTATCGCGCCTTCTACGAGTTTGTTTTGTACCATACCTATGGAACGTCCTTTGATAGCCCTTTAGTTTACGAAGGAATTACGGTACTATATAGACTATGCGAATACATAAAAATGTGTTAAGTGGGATATGTGTAACGCCTTAATGTTATTTTAATACTTTACTTTACTGTAGACACTATTATAATAGCGTATTGTACTATATAGTAGATAGTTTAACGGATCCTTAGAAGATGGTAACCCCGAACATCTCTTAAGTTATTGCACTCACGTTAGACACTGGATAGGAGATGTCAAACCTCGTAAACATTTTCTATGCCCTTACAGTCATATTTATTTACTGATGATTTAACTTACATATGATATTTTAGTTCCGACTCGAGCGTTTTGTCTTTTCAATTCGCTCAGGTCAATCTGAGCTTTTCAGTTTATCAATGACCGCTTTCTGGAGAATGAAGACGAAGATTTTGTAATATTATTATTTGTTATATTTACTCCACTGTATCATGTTGTTCAGCTGCATTTATTTATTATTTACTTTGTTTGTATGTAAATCTAATCTGTATTATAAAAGTTTAATCAATGTTATTTATAAACAGCTACATGAACTGTTTATTTGATTATTATATTTTTGTGATCCCGCTGTGAGATTCTATGTTTGTTTTCTTTCTTTCCCTATTTTTTCATATTTTTACCATAATAGTATGCCCTTTTGAATGGTTTGAGTTTGACGTGTATAGTTTATCGTCGATTTAGACCATCCAAAAAGGTAGGTCGTTACAAAAGGTGTCTCGTAATACCGCATCACATATAAACACGATGGATTTTTACCTTGTGATAACCAAACAATTTTTCTCAGAATCATCTGATATTATAATAAGGTCTATAGAAAGTAAATAAAAAATAGCTGAAATGCTTGCATCTCACGTTCGAGCATAGTTGGGCACAATCAAAACCGTACGACGCTTATTGGAGAATGGGTATCAGACAATGAATAGGCATCGGGGTACCACCTATCACGGTACACATCTAGAAAAATGCAATGTGGACCTCGCCAAGATCCCCTACAACAAAAGACCGGCCCTATCCCTAACCTATATAGAACCGAATATGTTATCACCCCGGGTGTTCCTACCCTTAAAATCGAGCGCTCACCTTTTCTATGCACAACCATATTCATAATTTTAATATATCTGAGAGCATCTAGAAAGGTGATAATACACCCTAATTGGGTGAGACCCACTTAGCCTTGTTGCATCTCCCTTGATTTTCAGTCATTCCGGTTGATAAGGCTTGAGGCTACGATTACCATTCAAGAAACAATTTCACTTAGAATGCTCATCCTCCTCCATTGACGATGTTCCGATAGTATTCATTCATACAAGTTGTCTTGGGTCTAGACAAACTGAATCCCCGTCTTCACTATCTTCATGATATCCATTGGTAACATTCAAATCAGATCGAAGTGGTTTTTGAATAATTAAATTTGATCCCGGTCTCTCCAATGTGATCAACGAATTTGGCCAATATTTGACAATCGGTTATTTAACTATCAAATAACGTCCATAAGCAGTCACAAGGCACAAATTATAAATTTCTCAAACATTCATTTTCAAAATATCTTTATACGATATCTATTCAAATCTCTTCCGGTATTCCAACATTTGAAAACAGTCCCATATACTTATCCACGACAGGATTTTTTTAACCATTTCAACACTTAACATATTTCCGAATTCGATTTGCAACACTCAAAAAAAAATTCTATATAAATCATTTCACACTAAAATATTTCCCAAAACCCTCTTTTCAATTCTTAGAAGAATTTTTCATAACTAATCTCCTAATCTCCGGAATTATTAATATATTTGTTCTTACAATTTTCAAAACCAATTTATACTCTTTTATAAATCCAACTAACAACTTGAAACTTCTTTTATGAATTCAAATTTCATTTTTGAAGTTCTCATATTCAACATTTTTGAATTTCCATTTTCTCCAAATCCTTTTAAAATTCCTCTATCAAAATCACATCCATTCTATAATCCCCGTTTATGAATCTCGAGAGAATTTATAAATAAATTTCACTCACTGCAAAAACCCTATATATATATAAGATAAGTATTTGTAAAGAATAATAATTTATTTTAAAAAATATATTTAATAATTATTTAAAATATTTTAAAATTTTGGATAAACATCGATAATTCATTTCCAATTTATTTTTAAAATAAAATCAATCGAGTTACAAAGCTTATTATAAACATGCGAATTCATTTCAATAAGTATTAAATATTTTAAAAATCTACTTTTCCAAAATATTTCAATACTAACTAGTTTTAAATTACATAGTTTAATAAATAAAAAATTTCTTTTAAAAACAAGCTTAACTTCTTAATAAAAATATTTATTTTTAAAATCTCAGTAACAAAATTTCAACTTATAAACACCTCACAATTCACAACACATCAATTTCCTTTCCAATTCCATAGTCATTTCACTTTCCAAAAATAGACTGTACTATTTTTCCCAAAAACTATTTTCGTATCTCGACATAAATTCACACTATGAATTTTTATTCCAATTTATCAACTAATATCATTTCCTTTATTTATAAACATCGTTAATAAATTATATAAACTCATTTCAAAATCTATAATAGATCTACATTAATCACTCCATTTATAAATCGATTTCTATTGAAATCCAATTTACAAATCTATTACTTAATAAACTCCAAATATTCCTTGAACTCGTTTAAAAATCCAATTTCAACTTCTTTGCCACATTTCAGAGATATCATTTGAAAATCCATTATTGAAAATTCTTTATATAAATTATTTTACATTTGTACTTAAAACATTTTACAAATGGTTAAGTACAACTCCAAATCAATTATTATTTTTTCCAAATCAATTTCTTTTAAAATATAATTCGGTTTTGATATAAATATTTTTATATCCAAAATTTTCTTTTAAATCCTTTCAGATTCCGAAAATAATATTTATGGTATTTAATATACCAAAAGTTAGGCTAGTGCTACTATAATATCCGAAAATCCAGATCACAACAATAATCTACAACAGATTATTCTAACACATAATTAATTATTATATAAGAAAAAAAGCAATATAAACTTTTGAGGAATCCAGTTAGATCTCTCCAAACTGTATACGTTCGTAGATGTTAATACAACATAAACATTGAAATCCCACTTGGAGGGGGATATCGCAGTATATAGGGTCATCCGCTTATAGGGGTGCATAGGGTCTTATCCGCTTCAATAGGCGAGAAATATATCCAACTACTAATATATATACAACTATATATATATATATATATATATTATAACATCCAGCTGATAATAATAATGATCAATTCATCCAATCAATTAATCAATGGTTTTCTAATATTTCAAACTAAAAATACTAGTGATCCAAATGAGTGAGATTTACTCACCTTGATTTTAATTTGCTGATCGTTCAAATTTAAAATTCATATCATTGTGTAGATTTCACAGCCACGAACCAAACTCGACTCGTTCCATTTCGATCGAACCTCATACGAATTAGTTATCACATTTATAAGCATTCAAAATTATTATTATTATTTTAAATATAATTAACTAAAATTACATCATTAACTATAAAGATTACCTAATAAATTCCCAAATTTCCTTCTTCCAAGTTGAGTCTGGTAGCAGCCTGAAACTAAAAATCCTAGCATGCCCGACCCTATAATCTATACATGCGGGTCCCTAGAAGTCGCACCATCATCGGCCTAGTCCTCTCACTTAATATTCCTCCGAGTTCATCAAACAACCTCGCATTAATAGGCCTAGTCACGTCAACCATCTCTATTGCCTACCCTCTCTCTCTTCGATCACACGACTGCCGCGACTACTCACTGCGTATGCCCAATATTTCCCATCACGACTTTACCCATCAAAGCCGTAGCCTCACGCACCCCAAAACTGCACACGTCTCCCAAACACGATGTCGCCCATGACCCTGCAACTACCGCCTCTTCGTAGTTCGCCACCATCTCGCTCGCTTCCCCTCGCGATTTAGTTTCTATCGCCTATATTTTTTTCTTCTGAAATCATTCGCCATTCTTCGAATGAAATTTCAATTTGAAAATCATAGCGAGTAAGGAGACTGTCGCGTTTCCTTCTTTCTATCTTTTTTTTGATTTTGAGCTGAAGAAAATGGAAGAGGATGCTCGTGAATTATTTTCTTCTTTGAACTAGTTTTGAATATTCATGGATGAAGGAAAACAAAGGTTGATGTGGTCTTAAATCTGGAGAGGGGCAGCTATTTGTAGGCGATAGATCGGCCTTGGGTTGCATAGGTTAGCTTTGAAACGAAAGAAGGCGGCTGCAGGGTTAAATCGACGTAAATATATTCTATTTAATTTCAAAATACCTAGATATTTATTTCGAATGCCTATCAAGGCATGTCGCCTAGGTTTTCTAATGTTATACCCCTATTTTGAATGCAATGGAACAAGTTTCGGAATCTAACTCAATTGTATGGAGAATATAGCTATATTAAATCGACTATTTAAATTAAATTTGATTAAATTTTTTCTAGGCATTTTCAGATCGCACAGCCAAACGATACATCCAAACATTATGAAATTTGAAATCCGATGATAATACATTATTACAGATCCAATAGAACTAGTTTCGTCAAATTCCGAGACTGTTCCTCGGATCGCTATTTTAACGCCACGATAAAATCGATGATTTTCAAAATTGATGAAAATATTTGGAATTTCAGTTTAAAAACTTACTAACTAAATCAAAAATTCAAATAGAATTTGCATTCATGTTAGAAGTCATTTAGATTCATATTTAACACCAATTCCAATTATTTACACTATTCTAGTATTAGTCTTTATTCCCAAATTCACGATTCTAATATTAAATTCACTAGTCCAATATTAAGTCAGATTTACCAATTCAACCAAAACATCCATATCCAAAATCAATTAATATTTCAAATTCAACATTTAAAATAAATTAAATTTTCAAAACCAAAAGACTAAAATTTTGGGTCGTTACAGTTAATAGAAGAACTAATAAATTGGTATTGTGGGTAAAACTGAGTTAAGAAGAATCACATTTCCTACCTTCAACAGACTATTGGATTTCCAACAAGGAAATCTTTTGTTTACTTTATCAATGACAATGTTCCATTCTTTCATTTTAGATTTCATTTGGCTGATAGGTTTGCCTAAGTATTTTCGATAATATAGTGAATCATATCATTTTGATGTCTCAAGGGCTCGAACTCATGACCTCTTGAACCTACGTTTAAAGCGTTATACACTACCATTTGATATAGAGGCCCTTGATTTTGTAAAGAGGGGTACTTTATTCAAAAAGCAGAGCGAGTCTCGAAGATCCAAACCCATGACTTCTAGGACCTTAGCATAAATCACCACGCCACATGTCACTTAGCTAGTAGTCCTTGACAAGTATGCTAAGTAGTTATGGTTTACATTTTATTATGTTAGCCACCTCTATTGTGTTATTTGAAATGGTATTAATGACTAACATCGATCTTTTATGGAAGTTAATTCTAAGTCCTGAAAGCAATTCAAAATTATATAAAATTAATTTAAGTGACATGATATGGTTATGCAGGTAAGAGATCAATAACAAGACATCTTTGCATATTGGAGAGTTGGTACTCCATCAAAGTAATATCTCTCCTAATTATAGATAAGATGTTATTATTTAATGCAAGATTAGTGATTTTATTAATAACATCTACCGGTATATATACAGTAGGGTGAGAGGAGGTCACCTTATCGGAGACTTATTTTGGATTGAATTTCGTTAACCATTATCGCATTTATTAGAATGGAAGACATATTATATTTTAAGACATGACTGATCTAGGAGATCCAATTATCGATTAATCCCCTAGCTCTAAAAATTTCTAACAAAAAGCTCTGGTATATTGAGTCGAAAGCCTTGGCAAAGTACAATTTAGGTCGAGCACATGTTATATTTTTCTTATGGTAATAATTAATAAATTATTATGCGCTAGCTACACCATCATAGTAAGCCAACCACGTATGAAAACCATTTGAGGTTTATCAATTAGATTATCCATTATATTAATCAACCTATTTGTAAGAACTTTAGAGAATATTGTAACCGAATAATTAATTAGTAAATTGGCTCGAAATTTGTTAGCTCTTTCGGATTTTTTTATGGATTGTGACGACTCGTACTCGGTACCCTCTAAATATAAACCACACATGTCCAAACCAAAGTGCACCGATTACAAATAATCATGAGAAAGAAATGAGAGGGTGAAAGAAAGAGAGGGTGAGAAGAAGAAGATAGAAACAGAACCAAAACATTATGGAATCTCCCATCGCAGCGGAATAACATATAATATAGATCGATAGTCTTTACAAAGAGAAACTGTAATATACATAAATCAATATCAGAGCACATAATAAGTAACCATTAGCTTGGTCAGTTATAATAACATGTCCTCACAAACGCTAATAATTTACAACAATGGTAATGCAATGCAGCGGAAAAATAAACAGATTTGTGTATACGACATGAAGATCTCCAGCTCGCCTATTGAAGCTCCAAAAGAACCAAATATGAACCTGTAAATATACTCGGTCTGATCCGAGTATTGAAAGTGAAGAACGACCAGATCATTCTGGTAAACCAGCGTGAGAAAAACACATATCAACTGAATCTACAAAGCTATCAAAAAATTTCCTTTATCAAAATAAAAGGTATCTCGTAAGACCGAGTCGCAAATAAATATTGACAAGGTTTTTACCTTACGATAACCAAAACATCTCATATCAAATTCTCTTATATTATAATAGTGTCTGTTGCACACAACTAATATTAAAATAGCTGAAATTGTTACATTATTAAATTCCATATACACCTTGTAATACAAGGCTTTCTATAATAGAAAATGGTAGGCACGTATTAGATTTTGGATTTCCAAACAAATGACTAGGTAAAGAGACTACTTTTCCAAAAACTCGGTACATCTCTATAGGAATGTATCAAGGGTTAAGATACTTGGCGTCTAAACCAACACAAGACCTGCCTACCGGTTCCTAGATAGTACCGAATATGTCATCACTCCGGTTGTTACCGACCTAAAATCCATGGCCACAAGCATACACAATAATAATCAGATACACGACGTCATAACGTGTAATGATATATCTAGAAGAGTGATGACATCCCCTAATGGGAGCGACCCATTTTAACCTTATTGCTTCTATCCCTATTTTAGTCATTTTTTGGGGAATGAGGCCAAAGAGGTATCGATTAACTTTCACATATCACATCATCTTTGAATGCCACATTGCCATTCCAATTGACTATAAATTGCCTTCCACAAAAATACAACCCTTGAGCTCGTACATCTCAAGGAGGGTGTTAAGCTAAGAGAAGTTGCCTTCTCCACTATCACAGATGTATGTTTGTAAAAACCAATGTATGTAATCTTAGAAATGCAATGTCAAATACTCATCTATACATGTGTCCAGGAACATGAAAAATCGAAGGCACTTTCCTACCACATCCTGTCAGGAAATCCCTAGGATTTGTAGCGAACAGTCCTTGTATTGGATATTTCATAACGAAGAGACTACATCTACTATATGTATATTGGGATTTTTAACCCCAAACAATCAACAAGCACTCCTTCACTATGAAAATCCTAAATATTAATATCATAGACCAACCTGCAAAATCTTCGTATAAATGTTGGTCCGGAGTGGTTTTCAGATAAATATGATCCCGGTCTCTTCGCACCAACAACGCAAAAGCGTTTCTCAACCTCACATAGAAAGTAAGTCTCATAGACTTATCACGTTTCCAACTTTAGACTTGCTATCCTTCAGCCAAGAAGAAAGTTTGATAGATTGGAGTGATCACTACGCACTACACGAATCAACATTCTCAACACAAACGATAATCAAGCCTACGTGCTCAGTTACGTACTAAGTGTACGACTAATTAGTTTCCACATCAAGTCGAGGAGCTAAAATGGCCAAATTTGATAGTCAATTATTAAATTATCAAACAAAATTTAGCACTTAAGTAATCACCGGGCCTGATTTTTATTAATCGTTTATAAATTAAATCATTTTCTAGTTATTCAGTTCAAAATATTTTTTAAAAGATATTATTCAAAACCATATCACTTATTGGATATTTGGAAAATATTTTCCTATACTTATTTTAATAATAAGTAAATTTACAAATCATCTTATTTTCAAACCATAAATTCCCTTTTTATAATATCACTTTCAAAAATATCCTTTTTATTTAAAAGAATATTCACTGTTCAAAATCATGAATATAATTCTCTTACCAAATTCATTATTCTATTTATTTATTTACCGGATTATTCACTGTTCGAAATCGTGAATATAATTCCTTTAATTAACATACATATTTAACTTATCAAATTAAATTGACTTCATATTTATGAAATAGTGTTTACGAATTCTATTTATAATTTATAAACACTTCCATATATAAAATTCCTTTACCAACAAATTCCATTTATATCTCATTTATAAGTCAAAATCCAATTAAAAGTTAATTACTTGTAAATCTCTTATTTACAAATTCATTCCTTTCAAATATTATTATTTATAAATTCATTATAAATTTATTTATAAATTTCAATTGCAAATCCATATATAAATTTGATTACAATTCCATTTCTAAACACTTTCATAATTCCATTACTTTTATTTATAAAATACCAGTTTATAAATCTTATATATAAACTATTTATAATAAGTTCAAAATCCCAATTTAACTTATTTTAACAAAATAATTAACTTCATATTTCAAAAATCATATTCTGATTATATTTCACAAAGCCATAATTTTTTATAACATAAAAGTTATAACTTTTATTTATTTAAATAAATCACTTCTTTAACAATTCAACAAAAATTATTAAAAACACGTATTATTTCCAAAATCACTTTGAAATCCTTTTTAAATTTAAATCGCCATATTAATATTTTTAAATTTCCAAAAATATGGCTTAATGCTGCAAAAGCGTTAAATAAGTGAAGTTACACCAATCATGTCAACCAAGGCACCCGAATATCATATATCACTGATAACAACATATATAACAATATCTATAAATAAAAATCAACAATAGTGAGGAATCCAATTGGATCCCTCCAACCTGTCATCTGCAACAAATACACATATGGGAAAATATGTACAATGTTTGCTTCGAGGCAAACGCACGTACAAAGGGTCTTCCACTCCTACATGGGAACATATAGGGTCTCATTCGCTAAAATATGCGGGAATATATCCAAACTAATCGATATATATATAATATCATATATCACCCAAACAATCATCAATCATCATAAATAAATTTTATTCTCACTTATACAAAAACATAAGCAAGACAAAGAGAGCGAGTTGTACTCTGTTTGATTTCCAGTCGTTGTTGCAGTATTTTATTTCGATTAAAATTAAAAGATCATTTAATTTTAACCAAAATTTTCACTAGCTCTAATACATCTCAATCCAGCTCTAAAATGTAGTGCTCGTCAATACAAACCCAATGCAACTTATTTTGTATGAAATGGGCCGTATATGACAAAGATATGAATTTGTTAAAGTCTACACGTATTTAAAAATATATGATTTTCAAATTCTTTTTTTATAAACCCACATTTTGTCTCGAACGTTGGTTTCTAGAAAAGATATCTTAGCCGCACCCTCAAGCTTCTTCCTCGTCATCTTCATAAGCAACTCAACCCATAGCCGCCTTCGTCCATACGCTTGTCGCGGCCTCCACGATCGCCGAGGAGATAATCGAACACCACCACAACGAAGCTCACATCACCATGCACCACCAAGCCAAGTGCGACCCTCCACCTCATCACTGGCGATGAGAAAAAAGCCTCCAAACGCATGCCTTTCGAGGCCAAATCACCATCGATCCATTACTCCATTCTCGATCATAACCGTTGAAAGTGAAGATCTCGACGAGCTTGATAATTTTCTATTTGGAGGATTCTCGAATTAATGGATGGATTGCATGATAATCGAGGAGGAAGATTGGAGCTTCCTGGCCATTGATGGTGAACGTGGCGGCTATGACCTAATTAACTAGAGTTTGGAAATATGAATGATAAAGGTCCTCTATTTGTAAGCAATAAAAATTTACTATTCATCTGAAAATATTTCGAACTCTAAAAAAAGCATGCCGCCTGGCGTTTATAATATTTTACCCCTATTTCGAATATAATGGAATATATGTCGGGAGCCAATTCCATCGTATTTGGAAGATATGCCTTCTAATCGAATTATTTTAATTAAAATTTACTTAAATAAATTTATATACCTTTTAGCTTCCCGTGATCAAACCGTAAGTCTGATTGACATGAAATTTGAAATCCTATAATAATTCACTATTATGGATCCAATAAAACTGGTTTCGTCAAAATCCGAGACTGTGAAAAAAATCACTACTTTTACACGTTAGTTAAATATTAAAATTTCCAATTTATGTAACACAACTTTTAATTCAATTTTAAAAGTTTACTCTTTCTATTCTAATCCAAATATAATTTAAAACAACGTTATAAATTATTTTCATTCACACTAAATTCAAATTTCAACTATTTACACAATTTCGGATACTAAATTAACAATTTAGTTATCCATATAAATCACTATATTTGAAATATAAGCTATTCAACTTATAAAATTTACTTTCAAATATTTAAAACCAATTAAATATTCAAAATTTAAATGACCAAAAATCTGAATCGTTACATTTTCCCCCCTTAAAAGAATTTCGTCCCCGAAATTACGAAGTAAGAAAAGATGCTACAACTCCATTAACTTTCAAAACAATTTAGTTGAAATAGATTATCAACTCTTTTTAAGTGTATAACTTTCCAAAATCACTTAGTCACAACTTTGTTATTACACTTTTATAAAAAAATTCTTAAGTTTTCAAATTCATTCACAGTTATTAACTAATATCAATTTAAAAATCAACTATTATCATTTCAATTTATAACTTAACACATAAATTTCGTTGTAACAACCCTGGTATTGGTGATTACCTGAAATATTAAATTATAACAATACTTATAGTTTAATATCGAGAACTAAATGAAATGAAGAAAATAAATTTGGTTTAAATTGTTTATTTTAAATAAACAATATGTTTGGAGTTAAATATTGGGTTTAAAATTCATTGTTTGGAGTTTTGGTTAAATAAAATGGAAAATATTGGAATCTAGGAAAAATTTGGGTTAATTAATTTACCAAGTGATGTAATTCAACATTAAATTGTGGAAATAAATCCAAATTGATGGAAACATAGTTTTAAAAACTTTATTTTGAAATTTTAGAGTGAAATTAATCATTTATTCTATTTTAATTAAGTTAATGTGATAATATTGGTAAATATTGCCAATATTATCTTTTTATTGAATATAAGAGGAAAAAAAATGAAAACAAAACTTATATTTTATTAAAGTATAAGATGAAATATTGGTTGAAAATAATATTTTAATGATGCAATAAGGATAGAATGATTTATTGCAACTTATTTGACAAGAAAATAATTTTTATTAAGCTTGTTGTGTTAAAAATGGTATATTTACACTAAAATTGTGTAAATTATAAAATATCATAAATATATATATAGCTTTTATTGTTAAAATTAAGTTTATTTTGTTCTAATAACAAGTTCATTTTCATAACAAATAATTGTGTACATTTTATTTAACTTAAAAATGTTGAAATGTGAATATAGTGTTAAAATAAGAGAAAACATGTACATGGTTTCATAGTTATTTAAGTAATTATGCTCTTGGGCTTATTTGGGTAAGATTGGATCCATTAGCCTATCTAAGAAGCTTCCGGTTGAGAAAGAAATGAATTGTACGTATTTTCATTTCTTCTTCCTCTAAACAAAAATCTTACAGTAAAGAACAAAAGAAATTTGATGGCTTTCTCAATTTAAAACCAAATTTGACCAAATCTTTTGCAAATTAAAGAAGAGAGTCTTCAAACTAGAGTATATATAAGATAATCACATCCAATAATAGGAATTAATTCATCAAATCTTGAGGTTGTATTGAATTGTTTGTAACTTTTCCTCTTTTGTACTGCATGTTCTTGTTTCAGCTTCTATAGGTGTTTAGAGCCTCAATTCATCACCAA
Organism: Allium cepa; assembly: GCA_030765085.1. Classification (NCBI taxonomy): domain Eukaryota; kingdom Viridiplantae; phylum Streptophyta; class Magnoliopsida; order Asparagales; family Amaryllidaceae; genus Allium; species Allium cepa. The sequence continues at coordinate 178,264,714 of CM060932.1, forward strand.
AGCTATCATTTTGTCCTTGAATTTGTTGCTAAATCCCTAAGGTGAGAGCATGCTCATAAATTTTTTAGCTGAAACGGTAATTTGTGAAGAGCTTGGCCATAGGAAAAAGTTAAAAATAGAAAATCATCTCTGGAAAACTTGTTTGAGATTTAAGCTGAAACTAAATTAAGCATAACTTTTGCGTTTTTAACCAAATTTGATGATCTTAGATGTTCTGGAAAGCGCTGACATAGAGCTACAAATTTCATGTTTTGTGTTTCTCAAAATTCTGAAGTTATCTGTTTCAAAATTGAGGGTTTCTGTTGCAATTCCGAGAGCAAAACTATTATTTGCTCTGTTGTTGAATCCGAAACTAAATTAAGCATAACTTTTGCGTTTGTTAACCAAATTTGATAATCTTAGATGTTCTGGAAAATCCTGACATAGAGCTACAAGTTTTATGTTTTGTATTTTTCAAAATTTTGAAGTTATCTATTACAAAATTGAGTATTTCTATTGTAATCCCTAGAGCAAATCTATTATTGCTCTGTGTTTGAATCTGAAACTAAATTAAGCATAACTTTTGCGTTTATTAAGCAAATTTGATGGTCTTAAATGTTCTGGAAAGCTTTGACATAGGGCTACAAGTTTTATGTTTTGTGTTTTCCAAAATTTGGAAATTATCTATTTCAAAATTGAGTATTTCTATTGCAATCCCGAGAGCAAAACTATTATTGCTCTGTGTTTGAATCTGAAACTAAATTAAGCATAACTTTTGCGTTTTTAACCAAATTTGATGATCTTAGATGTTCTGAAAAGCTCCGACATAGTGCTACAAGTTTCATGTTTTGTGTTTTTCAAAATTCTGAAGTTATCTGCTTCAAAATTGAGTGTTTCTGTTGCAATTCCGAGAGCAAAACTATTATTTGCTCTGTTGTTGAATTTGAAACTAAATTAAGCATAATTTTTTCATTTCTTATCCAAATTTCATAATTTTAGATGTTCTGGAAAGCCCAGACAAAGAGCTACAAGTTTCGTGTTTAAAGTTTTTTAAAGTTTTGAAGTTTACTTGATCAAAATCATGCTTGTTTGTTGCTGTCCCGAGAGCAAATGACAGCAACAACAATCACATGTCTGAGAATATGTTTTGGCCATAACTCATTCATTTCTTAACCAAATTACGTAATTTTGGATTTTTGGAAAGCTTAGGCATAGAGCTATAGGTTTTGTGTTTTGATCTTTCTATAATTTTGATGTTATCTGGGTCAAAATTGAGGAGAATTAAGAGTTAGAAATTACTATATGGAATTATGGTTATAAATAACCATCTAGATGTTATTTTTACTTGCCGATGAGATGAGGTAAGCTACTTTATGATGATTTTATGATATTGATATGTATAATGATGATTTTCACTTGTCGATGAGATGAGACAAGTTACGATGCCACTAATACTCGTCAATGAGATAAGGCGAGTAGGGTATTGTATTTACTCGCCGATGAGATGAGGCAGAGTATATATTTTCATGATGTTTATGATGTTTTATTAGTGTGGCACCAACAGCGGCTAGTAAACCGTTAGGTGCGAACGTATGGTATGGGTCGTACGTTAACACCTATTTGGTTCCTATTCGAGAAGTTGAGACACATTCACGATGTTTACTAGTACTATAGACCACGAGTACTTAATTAGAGTCATCACGATGTAGTTGCTACTCTGATCATCAAGATGTTATTAACTCGGGTCTTTGTGACAGAGAGTCATTATGATATTATAGACTATAGTCATCACGATGTTCACGATGTTATGATATTACTTGACTCCAGTCATTACGATGTTTATGGTACCAAATATTAGCACTAATCACGATGTAAGAACGTGCAGTTTTCCATGAAGTTTTAGATGTTTTGATGTCACCTTTTTATGAGGATGTTATTATAGCCTTGAGTAAGATGAAGGCTTATATGTATTGATGGTTTTATGGTGATTTCTAATATGATGTTTGAATCCTCATTGAGTTCTATTATGATGAATTTATGAGGCTTTAGACTGTTTTATGACGATTATTTATATGGTTTAAATCCTTGCCTATTTCACTTATATAACTATAGAAGATGAACCATCCTTAGATAACTAATTGAATTCTCTTATGAAATCATGATGGATCCATAGATGTCTCACCTTAGAGATGATTTTGATGATACTTATATCGTTCCGTTGGCAAGAACGGAATAATTTTTTTTCCTATTACTGTTATCTTTAGTAATGATAAGTTTTAGCTAGCCTGACCCGTGTATTTATTACTCGGGTCAGACCGAGTTGCAGGTTAGGTATGGATTTAGCTCACTCCTTGGATCTGTTAGCTTGCTTTTGTTGGACCACTTTTTTTTCAGACTTGGATATTGTACCTATTATTTTGTGGGATGGTTGTGTATGTATTGTTTGCAGTTCATGCTACTTATATGTATAATGTATTATGTATGATGTATGGAGATGTATGTATACTCTAATCTGGGTTTGTTGTTCTGTGTCTGTTTATAATTAATTGTATATTGCATTTATTTTGAAATGGTCCTAAACCATCATGGTATCATATTAGTTAAGGACTAGGTGTGTCGACCATATATGAGGTAAATAAAAAAATAAAAAAATAAAAAAATATCAACATACTTAGCTCTTAGCTAATGCATTATCATGAGGGTCGCCCTTAACCAACCCTATTCTCTACATTAGTAGACAGGATTACTTAGTAATTCTCTTTACTAATGTAGGTCTCGGGGTGGGGCATCACAGCTTGGTATCAGAGTAGGGTTTCAGAATGTAATGTGATATATGCAGAACAGTACACAGAAATTGCCCTACCTCAAATATAATACATTTTTACTCATCATCCCCAATCGCGATCCGTCTTACCTTGTCCTTGTTTTGATTCGTGTCCCTTTTTTATTCCTTTGGGGTAGATAGAAAGGAATATGTCTAGGAATGTTAATTTAATTCTGTAGTATTCCTTAATTTCTGCATTTGAATTGCTAATATATCTACCCTGTGAATAATCCTATCTTATCTTATATTTAAGCTATGTCTAGTAGAGGTAGAGGACGCTCTTCGGCGGCGGGACCGTCCAGTGGTTCTCGTCCCGAAGGTGTATATATGTCTACTGATCAGATTCTCGAGCTTATTAGGAGCACTCAGCATCCCGTTCCAGCTCGATCTTCTTCTCCGTGCAAATCCGCATTTGCGCGCATGTGTAGCGACTTTACTCATCTTGGTGGCAAGATCTTTAGAGGCACTGATACCGTCTTAGAGGTCGAGGCATGGCTCAGTTCTTGTGAGGGCATATTTAACCGTATGGAGATATCTAGCCATCATCGCGTTCTTGTCGCATCGAGTGTGTTGCAAGAACGTGCATTGAATTGGTATGACTTGTTTGTGGCGGAAATTGATGAGTCTACCTTAGAGTGGGATCGGTTCCGTGAGAGATTTGAGCTTAAGTTTGTGCCTGAATCTGAGAAAGCTATTCTAGCTCGACGTTTCCTTGATTTCAAACAAGGGAAGTCGACAGTTTCTGAGTATGTTGCGTCTTTCGAAGCCTTGTCTAAGTATGGTCTTGAGCACATTTCTACTCCGTACAAGAAGAATCTTAAGTTCGTCTCTGGACTTAAGAAATACTTGAAGAAATCTCTTATGCTTCATCTTGAGCTTTCTTTTGAGAAACTTGTGGATGCGACCCTTCAGCTTGAAGTGGTCGAGAAGGAGAAAGATAGCGATGTTGAGAGTGAGGTGCGGGGAAATCCAAACAAGAAAAAGTTTTTCCGCAAGCCTAAGCCTTTCCACCCTAATAAGAAGAAGAAGCAAGGAGGATCCTCTTCTCAGTCTCCAGCTACTCCTTCAGCTAAGCCTTTTGCTTGTTTTAATTGTGGTTCGCCTGAACATCCTGTAAGAGAGTGTTCTAAGCCTAAGAGATGCCTCTATTGTAAGAAGGAGGGACATTTGATTTCAGCTTGTCCCAAGAGGGAAAAGAGTTCTCGTCAGGGTCATCTTAATGTTGCTACCACTTCTGGAGATGCTTCTCAGTCTTGAGGTATATTTCCTTCCGTTTTAGAAGGTTCTATTTTATTTCATGATCGTTCTATTCGAATGCTCTTCGATACCGGTGCTTCTCATTCATTCGTATCGAAGGAACTCGTCGATGCTTTACGGTTAAATGTTTCATGCAAGCTTACTTCTTTACGGATTGCGAATCCTATCGGGGGATCTGCAACCCTTAGTCTTCATTGTGATGAAGTTGAGATTATGATTTGTGGTTATTCTTTCCATGCAAATCTGCATGTGATTCCTTTTCTTGGATTTGATATGATATTGGAAATGGACTGGCTAGTTCGATACGATGCCAGGATTTTATGTTTGGAGCGAGTCTTATATATTCGACATCTTGATTCTTCTAATCAGTTATCTCTTTCGCTTCGTGATTCCGATTGTGATTCCATAGCTTCTTTATTTTCTCTTGATTCTCGAGATGATGATGACGATATATCCCGTATTCCTATCGTTTGCGACTTTCCAGACTTATTTGAGCCTGTTTCGGGATTACCACCCAAGCGGGCTATTGAGTTCCGCATCGACATTATTCCAGGCGCACGGCCAGTTAGTCGTCCTCCCACGAGGATGTCTACTAAAGAGAATGAAGAACTCAAGAAGCAACTTCTAGAGCTTGAAGTTAAGCATTTCATTCGATCTAGTTCTTCATCGTGGGGAGCCGCGGTGGTATTCGTAAGGAAGTCCGATGGGACTCTTAGGCTATGCGTTGATTATCGCAAGATTAATGAGTTAACCATCAAGAACCGCTATCCATTGCCTAGGATTGACGATATGTTCGATCAGTTGAGTGGCGCTAAGGTCTTCTCACAGCTTGACCTTGCCACAGGATTTCACCAGCTCCAAGTTGCGGAAGACAGCATTCCACTTATAGCTTTCCGCACTCGCTATGGTTCATATGAGTGGCTCGTCATGCCGTTTGGTTTGACGAATGCTCCTGCTTATTTCATCGACCTTATGAATCGAGTATTCAGGGAATATCTTGATAAGTTTGTTCTTGTTTTCATCGACGACATTCTTGTATATTCTAAGTCCGAAGAGGACCATGCTCGACATCTTGTATTTGTTTTGAGTACTCTCTGAAAGCATCAACTCAAAGCAAAACTTTCTAAGTGTCACTTCTGGGAAAAGCAAGTGAAGTTCTTAGGCCATGTTGTATCTTCAGAAGGTATTTTCGTTGATCCTTCTAAGATCGAGGCTATTCAGAGTTGGAAAAGGCCTAATAATGTTCACGAGATTTGTAGTTTTTTGGGATTGGCTGGTTATTACCTCCGTTTCATCAAAGACTTTTCCTGTATCGTGCTTCCATTGACTAGCCTTACGAGGAAAGGCGTTCGATTCATTTGGTCTGATAAGTGTGAGGCTTAATTTCAGAAATTGAAGGAGCTTCTCACTAATGCTCCCGTCCTTGTGATTCCTAAAGAGAACCAAGATCTTATTGTTTATACCGATGCCAGTCATAGTGGCCTCCGTGTTGTTCTGATGCAGAAAGATCGTGTTGTTGCCTATGCTTCTAGGAAGTTGCGTCCGAATGAGGTTCGGTATGCTACTCATGATTTAGAGCTTGCAACCATTGTCTTTGCTCTGAAGATGTGGCGTCATTATTTGTTGGGAGAGCACTTTACTCTTTTCACCGATCACAGTCTCTTAAGTACTTGTTCACCCAGAAGGAGCTCAACGTGCGACAGCAGCGTTGGCTCGAGTTTCTAGCTTCATATTATTTTGATATTCAGTATACCTCTGGCAAGGGGAATCAAGTAGCTGATGCTTCGAGTCGCAAGCATTCAGCTATTGTTTCCATGATGATTGCAGAATGGAAAGTTCTTGAGACTCTTTACATGTGCGATATTCGTGATCATGCTTCCACATCCAACTCTCCTGTTCTACTATATAGCATGGAAGCTCGTCCTACTCTTCTTGATCAGATTGTCAAGGCTCAGCGGCAAGACTCTGATATATCTTCTCTTATTCAGAAGTATAAGTCTGAATCCCACAATGACATTGAGATGAGGGATTTCAGCATCGATATGCATGGGTGTCTTTAAAAGAAGAACCATCTAGTCGTGCCTTCTATTCTAGAACTTAGGCGGGACATTCTAGCTGAGTGTCACCGTTCTAAGTTTACTATTCATCCTGGCAGCAGCAAGATGTATGCTGATATGCGTCGCCTCTATTACTGGGAAGGCATGAAGCGAGATATAGCAAGTTAGGTAAGCAATTGCATGACTTGTCAGCATAGTAAGGCCGAGCATCAGCGACCCAGTGGTCTTCTTCAGCCTTTGGAGGTTCCATTGTGGAAATGGGACCAAGTTTCTATGGATTTCATCGATGGCTTACCTCGTTCGAAGTCAGACCATAGTAATATTTGGGTTGTTGTGGACCGTCTCACCAAGTCTGCACATTTCATTCCTATTAGTTCTAATAGGACGACATCTCTCTTATCGAAGCTATATATTAAGGATATCGTGCGTTTACACGGTGTTCCTTCATCTATTATGTGTGATCGTGATCCTCTTTTCACGAGTCACTTCTGGCAAAGTCTTCAACAAGCTTTGGGCACAAAGCTTAATCTTAGCACAGCTTATCACCCACAGTCTGATGGACAGACTGAACAGGTGAATCGTATCTTGGAAGATCTGCTTCGTGCTTGTACCTTGGATTTTGGTGGTAGTTGGGAGGATCATCTTCCTCTAGTTGAGTTTGCTTATAATAATAGCTACCAATCTTCTATCGGCATGGCTCCTTTCGAAGCCTTATACGGAAGGCCGTGTCGTTCTCCATCATGTTGGCTTGATCCAGGAGAGAAGCTCATTCTTGGACCCGAATATATTCGAGAATCCTCTGAGAAGATCCATCTTATCCGAGAGAGAATGAAAGAGGCTCAGAGTCGACAGAAATCCTACGTGGACAATCGTAGGAGGCCTCTTGAGTTCTCAGTGGGCGATCTGGTTTATATCTGAGCTTCTCCTCTGAAGGGAGTGATACGCTTCAGTCAGACAGGGAAATTGGCACCATGCTATATTGGACCATTTCCTAGTACAGAGCATATCGGTCCTGTTGCATATCGTGTAGCACTTCCCGATCGGTTTTCTGGAGTTCATGACGTATTCCACGTCTCTCAGTTAAGGAAGTGTCTACGAGATTCAGATTCTGTGTTCGATTCTCGTGCTTTAGAGAAGCTAGAAGTCTCACCTGATCTATCATTCATGCAGCATCCTATGAGGGTTCTTGCTTCGGAGGTTAGACGCCTTCGAAACAAGAGTATTCCGCTTGTGAAGATTCAATGGTCCGATAATCCCAATGACTGCACTTGGGAAACCAGAGAATTCATCGAGCAAATGTATCCTGATTTCTTATCTTCTCACTCCGAAGGTAAGAATTCTAAAGTTTAATCTATCTAAATTCCCTTTGTTTGATGAAATAAAGTATGTTGAATATGGATTACCTCTAGGAATTGCGAGGACGCAATTTTTTTTAGGGGGGAAGTCCGTAACGACCCTGGTATTGGTGATTACCTAAAATATTAGATTATAACAATACTTATAGTTTAATATTGAGAACTAAATGAAATGAAGAAAATAAATTTGGTTTAAATTGTTTATTTTAAATAAACAATATGTTTGGAGTTAAATATTGGGTTTAAAATTCATTGTTTGGAGTTTTGATTAAATAAAATGGAAAATATTGGAATTTAGGAAAAATCTGGGTGCATTAATTTACCAAGTGACGTAATTCAACATTAAATTGTTGAAATAAATCCAAATTGATGGAAACATAGTTTTAAAAACTTTATTTTGAAATTTTGGAGTGAAATTAATCATTTATTGTATTTTAATTAAGTTAATGTGATAATATTGGTAATTATTGCCAATATTATCTTTTTATTGAATATAAGAGGGAAAAAAATGAAAACAAAACTTATATTTTATTAAAGTATAAGATGAAATATTGGTTGAAAATAATATTTTAATGATGCAATAAGGATAGAATGATTTATTGCAACTTATTTGACAAGAAAATAATTTTTATTAAGCTTGTTGTGTTAAAAATGGTATATTTACACTAAAATTGTGTAAATTATAAAATGTCATAAATATATAAATATATAGCTTTTATTGTTAAAATTAAGTTTATTTTGTTCTAATAACAAGTTCATTTTCATAACAAATAATTGTGTACATTTTACTTAAGTTAAAAATGTTGAAACGTGAATATAGTGTTAAAATAAGAGAAAACATGTACATGGTTTCATAGTTATTTAAGTAATTATGCTCTTGGGCTTATTTGGGTAAGATTGGATCCATTAGCCTATCTTAGAAGCTTCCGGTTGAGAAAGAAATGAATTGTACGTATTTTCATTTCTTCTTCCTCTAAACAAAAATCTTACAGTAAAGAACCAAAGAAATTTGATGGCTTTCTCAATTTAAAACCAAATTTCACCAAATCTTTTGCAAATTAAAGAAGAGAGTCTTCAAACTAGAGTATATACAAGGTAATCACATCCAATACTAGGAATTAATTCATCAAATCTTGAGGTTGTATTGAATTGTTTGTAACTTTTCCTCTTTTGTACTGCATGTTCTTGTTTCAGCTTCTACAAGTGTTTAGAGCAAAATTCTGAAGTTATCTATTTCAAAATTGAGGGTTTCTGTTGCAATTCCGAGAGCAAAACTATTATTTGCTCTGTTGTTGAATCTGAAACTAAATTAAGCATAACTTTTGCGTTTCTTAACCAAATTTGATGATCTTAGATGTTCTGGAAAGTCTGATATAGAGCTATAAGTTTAATGTTTTGTACTTTTTCAAAATTTTGAAGTTATCTATTAAAAAATTGAGTATTTCTATTGCAATCCCAGAGCAAAACTATTATTGCTCTGTGTTTGATTCTGAAACTAAATTTAGCATAACTTTTGCGTTTTGTTAACCAAATTTGATGTTCTTAGATGTTATGGAATCTATGACATAGAGCTACAAGTTTTATGTTTTGTGTTTTCCAAAATTTTGAAGTTATCTATTTCAAAATTGAGTATTTCTATTGCAATCTCGAGAGCAAAACTATTATTGCTCTGTGTTTGAATCTGAAACTAAATTAAGCATAACTTTTGCATCTTTAACCAAATTTGATGATCTTAGATGTTCTGGAAAGCACTGACATAGTGCTACAAGTTTCATGTTATGTGTTTTCCAAAATTCTGAAGCTATCTGTTTCAAAATTGAGTGTTTCTGTTGCAATTCCGAGAGCAAAACTATTATTTGCTCTGTTGTTGAATCTGAAACTAAATTAAGCATAACTTTTTCATTTCTTATCCAAATTTCATAATTTTAGATGTTCTGGAAGGCCCAGACAAAGAGCTACAAGTTTCATGTTTAAATTTTTTTAAAGTTATGATGTTTACTTGATCAAAATCATGCTTGTTTGTTGTTGTCCCGAGAGCAAATGACAGCAACAACAATCACATGTCTGAGAATATGTTTTGGCCATAACTCATTCATTTCTTAACCAAATTACATAATTTTGGATTTTCTGGAAAGCTTAGGCATAGAGCTATAGGTTTTGTGTTTTGAGATTTCTATAATTTTGATGTTATCTAGGTCAAAATTGAGGAGAATTAAGAGTTAGAAATTCCTATATGGAATTATGGTTATAAATAACCATCTAGATGTTATTTTTACTTGCCGATGAGATGAGAGATACTTTATGATGATTTTACGATATTGATATGTATTATGATGATTTTCACTTGTCGATGAGATGAGACAAGTTACGATGCCACTAATACTCGTCAATGAGATAAGGCGAGTAGGGTATTGTATTTACTCGCCGATGAGATGAGGCAGAGTATATATTTTCATGATGTTTATGATGTTTTATTAGTGTGGCACCAACTAGCGGCTAGTAAACCGTTAGGTGCGAACGTATGGTATGGGTCGTACGTTAACACCTATTTGGTTCCTATTCGAGAAGTTGAGACACATTCACGATGTTTACTAGTACTATAGACCACGAGTACTTAATTGGAGTCATTACGATGTAGTTGCGACTTTGATCATCAAGATGTTATTAACTCAGGTCTTTGTGACTGAGAGTCATTATGATATTATAGACTATAGTCATCACAATGTTATGATATTACTTGACTCCAGTCATTACGATGTTTATGGTACCAAATATTAGTACTAGTCACGATGTAAGCACGTGTAGTTTTCCATGAAGTTTTAGATGTTTTGATTTCTCTTTTTTATGAGGATGTTATTATAGCCTTGAGTAAGATGAAGGCTTACATGTATTGATGGTTTTATGGTGATTTCTAAAATGATGTTTGAACCCTCATTGAGTTCTATTATGATGAATTTATGAGGTTTTAGACTGTTTTATGACGATTATTTACATGGTTTAAATCCTTGCCTATTTCACTTATATAACTATAGAAGATGAACCATCCTTAGATAACTAATTGAATTCTCTTATGAAATCATGATGGACCCATAGATGTCTCACCTTAGAGATGATTTTGATGATACTTATATCGTTCCGTTGGCAACAACGGAATGGTTTTTTTTCCTATTACTGTTATCTTTAGTAATGATAAGTTTTAGCTAGCATGACCCGTGTATTTATTACTCGGGTCAGACCGAGTTGCAGGTTAGGTATGGATTTAGCTCACTCCTTGGATCTGTTAGCTTGCTTTTGTTTGGACCACTTTTTTTTCGGACTTGGATGTTGTACCTATTATTTTGTGGGATGGTTGTGTATGTATAGTTTGAAGTTCATGCTACTTATATGTATATTGTATTATGTATGATGTATGGAGATGTATGTATACTCTAATCTGGGTTTGTTGCTCTGTGTCTGTTTATAATTAATTGTATATTGCATTTATTCTGAAATGGTCCTAAACCATCATGGTATTGTATAAGTTAAGGACTAGGTGTGTCGACCATATATGAGGTAAATAAAAATAAATAAATAAATAAATAAAATATCGACATACTTAGCTCTTAGCTAATGCATATCATGAGGGTCGCCCTTAACCAGCTCTATTCTCTACATTAGTAGACAGGATTACTTAGTAATTCTCTTTACTAATGTAGGTCTCGGGGTGGGGCGTCACATTCGTTATCACATATTTTCCAATTTTTCCAAAATTTTTCTAATGCCTTAAATTTTCAAAAAATTCACCATATCTTCGAGGATGAGGCATCCCATATTGAAAAAATATAAAAGTACGATATGTAGTCCAAGATATGTACCTTATATATTATTAGTGAGCATATATAAGCAATATAGCACGAAAGCGAGCTACAAATGCGAAGCAATGCCATTCGCACCTATTAAACACTCAGTCAACCTATGAGAAACATATATAGCATGTAACACCAATATATAACATATAACACAACAACTATATGGAAATGAAACATATGCAACATAAGCAATCATCAAACAAATAACATCCAACAACAACCATCAAAAATTTTACAACCAAATTGGTTCATAACCAATTTTGTTAACATTCACTTGATTTGGTTTTCAATTTATTCACGTTCAATTAGATTTGATTGATTTACACATTCAATTGGTTTACATTCTACAAATTTACATTCATTCCAATGTAACTCATAATAATTACCTTCAATTATTATCATTCAATTTACAAACTTTCATTTTCATTCATACTCTTGAATGTTATCTACACTTAACAACCGTTACATTCAATTCTTCACTTAAGTTCATTTTAACTTTTTTTGTAACACTTCTTATGTTTACTATCACTTCTTTACTTAAGATTTATTCCATTTTAATGAATGACATTCAAAATCATGTTCCGTTCACTTATCATTTCATTAGTTCAATTCAACTCGTTTTGCAACTAAAGTTGAATTTCATTTAATAACTCAAGATTATATTCAATTCATTAGCTTCATTTCATTAATTCATTTTGAATATCAAAATCAACTTTATTAATCTTACTTAAGTTATATTTCCTTTTTAGACATCATTTTATTCAACTTAAATTAATCTTTATTTATTATTACTTAAGTTTCATCTCAACTTATAGTTCAAGTTCAGATTTCATTTCTTAACTTTCATATTTAGCAAATTCAAAATTTATTCTAACTCATCATTTCTAAATTTTCAAGTTATACAACTGTTTTACTTAAGATTCCGTGAATATTTACTTAAGTTTATTTCCAGTTTTATCCAACATCATTTCAACTTATATTCAATTCATTTATATACTAAAGTTGAATTTCATTTATTAACTCAAGTTCAAATTAATTCCAATTTCTTCACTTAGCCCATTTAATTCATTTAACTTAAGTTAATATTCATTTATTCAATTCATTTCGTAAATTTTCAAGTTAAATTTAGATTTCATGTCAACTACCTCATTTCAATAGTTCACTATATTAACATATTCCATTCTACATTACTTAAGTTAGATTTCTTTCCAAACTTCATTTTTTATAACATAACTAAAATTTCAATTTCTAAATTCATTTAACTTTTACATAAGTCAAATTTCATATCAGTATTTAAATGTAGATTTTGTTTTGCTTAACAAAATTGTTTAACCAATTTAATATTTGGTTTTACTTTACATTTTCTCATTTTATAAGTTATACAACTTATTTACTTCAAATTCATGAATATTTACTTAAGTTTACTTCATTCACATGCTATTATTTCAAATTATAGTTATATAATCTTTTTATCACTTAAGTGTATGTACACTTTTATTTGATTCATTTCAAATACTTACCTAATTCATTCCAAATTCATTTACATTTATATGACTTTTCTTCAGTTAAGTTTCAAATCGTATATTTTATTATGCCAATTCAAATTTATTTAACTTAACTAAAGTAAAATTTTAATTTCATACTATAAGTCTAACTCGTTTCCTTTATATTTGTTAATTTCAAACTTGGATTTTAAATTCAAATTTGTTTATCACAACAAAACTTAAGTTTTCAATTTACTAATGGTAGCAAATCAATCACACAGAAACTCGAAAATGATACTGATGATGCTACAGTCATCACCCTTATTATTTCCCAGCAATTGTAGCGAATTCAATGCTTTAAATTCTTTTAAAATCCATTTATTTATAAATTTATATTATTTCTCTATCACTTCATTTTTCTTAAATAAGTTCATTTCAAAATTTATTTTTCTTATTTAGATTTATAATAGTAACAACTTTTATTATTAAACATAACAAATAACAAATGATAATAATCTACTATTACCATTCATAAATAACCAACATTCAATATATAATTATATATAAAATATAATCGAGGTAAAATTATTTCATTTATCCAATTTAAAAATAATATTGTGTCCAATCTCTATGTTCAAGTGTTTAGAGATCCCTATTGTAACGTTAGCTAGACGCAACGATAGAACCCATAAGCCACTCAATAGCTCAATCAACACAATGTAAATTATTTTTATATTCTAACAAATACGCGCTCATGCATATAATACACTCAAACTCAATCTAGGGAACTACTGACTCTATCTATAATGAGTACACATCAAAGCCTAGGAATATAATAAAACTAAGCTCTGATACCATGCTGTGACGACCCGCACTCGGCACCCTATGAATCCGATAATAAACCACACATGTTCGAAACAAAGTGCATCGATTACAGATAATCATGAGAGAGAAAAGAGAGGGTGAGAAGAAAGAGAGAAGAAAGAAGAAAAGAAGAGAAGAAGAAGAGAGAAACAGAACCAAAACAATACATAATCTCTGATCTCAGCGGAATAACATATAATATAGATTAATAATCTTTACAAAGAGAAACTATAATATACATAAATCAATATCAGAGTACACAATAAGCAATCATCAGCTTAAACAGTTTTATAACCTGTTATCACAAATGCTGATAATTTACAACAAAAATAATGCAATGTAGCGGAAAAATAAACGGATACGTGTATACGATATGAAGATCTCCAACTCGCCTGCTGAAGCTCCAAAAGAACCAAATATGAACTTGTAAACATACTCGGTCTGACCCGAGCATTGGAAGGGAAGAATGTCCATATCAGTCTGGTAAACCAGCATGAGAAAAACACATCTCAAATGAATTTATAAAGTTATCAAAAAAATTCCTTTATCAAAACAAAAGATATCTCGTAAGATCGAGTCGCAAAATAAATATCGATGAGGTTTTTAACTTACGGTAACCAAAACAACTCATATCAAATTCTCTTATATTATAATAGTGTCTGTTGCACACAGATAATATTAAAATAGTTGAAATTGTTACATTATTAAATTACAGCATACACTTGGTAATACAAGGCTTTCAATGATAGAAAATGGTAGGCACATAGTGGATTTTGGATTTCCACACAAATGACTAGGTGTAAGAATTTAGTCATTTGAAATTTGTATATTTAATTGATTCTAAATATTCAAAAGCAAATTTAATAGGTTAAATAACATATACTTTAAATATAGTGATTTAACAAGATAATTTAATTATTAATTTAATATTTGAAATTGCATAAATTAGTGAAATATAAATTTAATGTGAATGAAAATGATTTATAAAGTTGAATTAAATTCTATTTGAATTAAAATGATGTTGATAAACTTTTAAAATTGAATTAAAATTTAATTTAAAGAAATTGAATATTTTAATATTTAAGTAACGTGTAAAAATAGTCATTTTTCACACGGTTGTAGGCAGTGGGGGCGCGCGTGATGGGCATTCGGACGGCAGTGTCCGATCTAGTGTAGATGATCATGGAGGGGGCAAAAATTAGTTGAATGTCGGTGGCCATTTGGATTTCATGCATGAAGAAGCCTAGAACAAAACGCGAAGCGAAAAAGAAAAGCAAGTGCGGCCTAGATCTGATAATGTAAAAATCGAACGGCCAAGAATATTTAAGGTTAAAATAAAAATAAAATCGTAAATTTAATTATATAAAATCGTATAAACTTTTAAATACCATAACTTCTTCATTCGTGTTTCGTTTTTGACAAAATAAGTTGCATTAGGTCCGTATTGATGAGCACTACATTTAAGATCTGGTCTGGAGTTTATTGGAGCTAGTGAAAATTTTGGATAAAATTAAACGCTCATTTAATTTTGTTTGGAATAAAACACTACAACTGTTATTGGAATCAAAGTGAGTACAACTCACTCTTTCTGTCTCGCTTATAATTTTATACAAGTAAGAATAAATTTACATTATGATGATTGATGATTGTTTGGATGATATATGATATATTATATATATTGATTAGTATTTGGATATATTCCTTCCTACTAGAGCAGATGATACACTATATGTTCCCGTGTATGAGCGGATAACCCTTTATACGTGCATCTGCCTCGAAGCGGACATTTTACATATTTTCTAATATGTACATTTGTTGCAGGTGACAGGTTGGAGGAATCCAACAGCATTCCTCACGAATATTGGTTTTATTTACAAATATTGATATATATATGATGTTATCATGTGATATATGATGCTTTGAATGCCGTGATTGATGTATTTGGTATTGTTGCTGCATTGGGCCTATTTTTGGGTAAATTAAAAATACTAAAGTGACGATTTCAATTTAAAAAGAATTTTAAGTGATTTTCAAAATAGACGTTTTATTGATTTTTGAATAGTTAAAGAAATGGATTATTTTAAAAAAATAAATGTTATAATTTTATGTCATAAAAATTATGAATTTTTTGAAATATAATCCAAATGTGATTTTTGAAATATGAAGTGAACTATTTGGTAGAATAGTTTCAACTGAGATTTTTGAATTTATTGTAAATGGTTTATATATAAGACTTATAAAATTGAATTTTATAAACCGAAATAATGGAATTATAAAGGAGTTTTGTAGGTGTTTAAAATGAAGTTATAAATGAATCTTATAAGTCAATAAGATTTTTAGATTTATCATTTATGATGTTATAAAGGAATGAATATGGAAATAAATGATTTATAGGTGAATTAACATATAATTTGGATTTTGGCATGTAATTGAGTTATATATGGAGTCGGTAAATAAAGGAATTTTATATTTTAAAGTTTTTATAAATATAAATGGAATTTATAAGTTTTATAAATCCGAAATCAATAGAATTTGATAAGTTAAATATGAAAGTTTATTAAAGGAATCATATTCACAATTTTGGATAGTGGATAATCCTTTAATTAAATGTGTAGAAGTTTTGAATTTGGTAAGAGAATTTTGTTCACGATTTTAGATAGTGAATAATCTATAAATAAAATGTATATTTTTAGGATGTGATATTTTAAATAAAGTAAAATGGTTTGAAGATGTTTTAAAATGTGTTAAGCATCGAATATATAGATTTCAACATTCATTATTGAAATAGACGTTTTCGAGAAGTAAGAAAATGAATACTATTGTTATAGTAAATGATTTTCGAAAGGAGATGTTTTGTGTAGTATATAGGATTTATATATCTCTCTAATTATCGAATCCCTGTACTAGTGATTTTGGTATGTCGTAACGATGTTTTATGCAACATTCATTTTGAATCAAATAAATATGTTTAAGAGAATGCTTTCCTAAAAGAATAAAATATATACTTAATCGTGATTAAGTATATGTAATATTTTCGAAGGGTTGAAAATAAATTGATTTGTTAATTACTTATTATTAAATAAGTATGAGTGTGTATGCACGCCCAGATGGGCCCGCTCTACTCACAGTGTCATGCATTAATTCAACAACACATTTGTATGAGGTGTAGAGTAAATATAAATGGCTGTTGTCACATAAAAGGTAAACAATTAGGAGAAATATAATTAGACAATCAATATATTTATGAGATAAGTGCTTAGTTTTCATTATTCAGTGAATGTATTTTCGAAATGTCATGTGAATAGCCTTCATACTTATTTTGTAAATGAAACTCAACTTATTTTACTTCGAAAATGTCATAGTTTTGCACCAATTCATTATGTAGCTATATGTTCTCTCTGAATATAACTCAATAAATGCGAAGTAAAATTCCATACAATTTGGATTTAATAAATATAAAAGTAACCACAAACAATTGTGTTTCAAGCCACTATATGTAAACTATAACTTCACAATGTGCTTAAAATTACAGTGTAATAACATATAGATTGAATTGTGTCATAGTGGAGATCGATATAAAAGGAAAGATATATATAAGGCAACATGCTAATATGCTATTAAACTGATGGTTTTGCTAACAAAGATTGGTAGTGATACAAACATGCAGTGATGTCCAAAGGGGAGACAAATTACAGAAGACAGGAGTAACAGGTTCATAGAAAATGAAAATACAAACAGACTAAAGGAAACAGTTTGAAAATAAAATAAAAAATGGACAAACAAAAGACAGTGCAGTAGTTGTTGAATGAAGTGGTATGACATAGTGGTCAACCGTCTGGACACCTACTTGTTCCTTTTCTTGTCTGAAGTTCTTCCAAGGATCTTTGCTTACCATGATCATTTTTTGAGCTAGCCTAAATATATAGTAATATATTAGTAAGTTTGGTTATGTGTTATTAGACAATGTTGTAATAAGATCAGAGGTTGAGCTGTCGTTCCAGGTGTTGCATCGTAGCCTGCTTCCGTTTCCTTGTGAACAAAGTCTTTTGTTTCCTGCATTGTTCCGGTGTTAGAAAGTATATTGTTGACATCAGTAATTGCTAGAAAGTGATGCAGATGTTTTGAAGAAGAAACCCTTTAAACTCCAAATCCGGGTAAATTATTAAGAACGGAATTAGGTATAATGGTGCTTTGAGTTTTATTCATTTGAGAGCAACATAACTGTAAATTATTCTGCATTTTTATTTTTTGGTGGGTATAGATGAAAAGATATTGTGTTTCAAGTAAGTTTTTGTTTTTCTATATATCTTAAATATCAATCCAAAATGAACTTCTTGATTCTATTGAGAATCTCAAGAAATCTATCTTGATACAATGCAAATCTTTTTAATGAACTCTTTCATGACTAAGAAATATCATTATGTTGTTACACATTAAAAGTATCAGTATGCAAAACCTACAGCCGACATTGGAAAAACACTATATTGATGGTGAACGATTTCAATTTGATTAGCAATGTGGTTATTTTTGCCCACTTGTGGTAGTGTAATTATAGTTATTATTATGATTAATGAAGGAATCAACATGGATATGTTGCAGTTTTTGCTACAAACTATCAGATCACAGACTCAAAGGCAAGACAACTCTATATCCATTTCCTGCACTAATATTAAATACATCATGGCTCAAAATCTATCCAAATTTCACGTACCACCCACAACCCCAAATTGTATGAAATTAGAATGCTGTGGCATATTTGATTTTATATTTATAGCCAGAGAATCAAGCTTTGCAATGCTTTAAAAGCACAAATCTACTAATTAACAATTAATGTGACTAACTACCAGATTTAGAATAAAGAACTTCAGAGAAACATATAATTAATCTGTTTAATTGCCAGAATATCAGATACTACTAAAAATCCTGGCAATTCATGCTTAACCGTAAATCACCATTGCAGATGCTAATTGCCACTGCAGATTCTAATCGGTAATCGCACTAATCAAAACCAAAAGCAGTTAATGAAAATTAGCAAAAAAATTACCTGATCCTAAAGTCTTTATGGATATCGATTGGTGATGCTTGAGGTTAACTGTTTATATGGTGGTAGACAATCGCCAGTAGAGGCATGAGAACAAATCTAGGGTTTAACTTTTCATGTAAGAAGCTAAATAATCAAAAGAGACGTTGTATCAGTACTATATATGGATTTGGATGAATGCTTAGAAACAGAAAGTAAAAGAGATACCAATCAAATCGCATGCAACTATTGAAAATTAATGATAATCGCCATTAGATGTGAGAATAGATTTAGGTTTTTCCCGTCGCAAGTGGGAGGGGACATCGTGTAGAAATAGAACGTAAAACAAAAGTGCATTTTCGGTAGTCCAGGAAGACACGGTTGAATCCTTATTCAATAAAATATCATTATTAGTAGTAAAGATAAATATGACACAGTATTTAGACAGTTGGTTAATTTTTTTTATAAAAACAGAACATGTGCAGTTGCATATAGGCCTAGGTTTGGGGCAAGGCAAGCGAGACCTTCATCTTGGACAACATCACCGAAGATGACAAAAGGTGCAACACCATTTATACATACCTCAAATACGGGGACCCTTGGATAGCAAGTTATATGTACATCATATACGGGGACCCTTGGATAAATTTCATGTCCTAACAAAGCGCACTTTTATAAATTTATAAATCCTCTGTAAAAAATATATTAACCCAAATAGTAATTAAGCAGTGCACCAACCCAAGGTTTAGCACTAAGCTTCATTCACCCGCAAATTATAATTGTAAAATATTTATACATACCTCAAATAATGTGGCAACGTTAGTTAGATTTGTCACCTCCTCTAGAGAGAACGATATAGTGTTCGAAAACTGAAGTTTGGCAGCTTATAATATGTACAGTCCAGCAAACAGAAAATTGAAATCTACTATCAATATACAAACCATAGTTATTGTGATTAAAATTGGTATATAATTTTCTAGCTTTTATATAGCAAAATGAAAGCTTGGTGTGGTAATAACAGGTTTAGTGGAATGTATAATAAGCAACAATAATGTATACGTGTTTATTAGGGACAAACCCAACATTCTTGTTGTTGGGAACTTGATTTGTTTCCATTGTCTCTTTCGGCATTACGTCATTGGGTTGATATATTAGCATATATATACAATGAACAATTTTTTCTCGTGATACATACTGAGTTGCCCTCTTTATTCACAAAAACTTTCATGACAAAAATACCCTTTTAAATTTTTATGCCTAATTTATGTTTTACTTCTTCTTTTTTTTCAAATTTTCTATCCACCATGCAGTGGCATTTCATGGTACCTTGAAGGCACTAAGTCATGCCACTGTGTGGGAGAGTAATTTTGAATATTTTTTCTGACAGGAGGCAACTCAGCAATTGAGGGGTTTTTCACTTTTTTAAAATTCTACTAGGCAACTCAGCATATGGTTGCTATTAATGAAGTTAAAACAGCAATGGCTTAAAATATATTATCTCTATTTAAATTTTTGGACACTCATGTTTAGAGGATCCAATATAAGAAGCAATTAATGATAAAATTCAATAAGATCCCCAAAAGAGTATCTAAAACAATGAATATAAAACATTTTACTATAATCATGAATGAACCTTTTACTGTAATCAGAAAGGAAAGTTGATGACATGCCCATAGCTTCTCCATTGCATATACTATAGATTCAAAAGGCACAAAAAATCCTAGAAGCTGTGGAAATGTCTAAACGTAATTTCTCTATTCCATATACTATAGATTCACCTGTAGGTAGCATAAAAGACCAGGTAAAGACAACGAGGATGTACCTTGGAAAGTTGATGATGTATGTAGATGAAGATCAAATTAAGTGCCTTTATTCCTAGCCAGTCAGTAAAACATCTTTGTAGACAACGTTTTTAGTGAAAGTTCCGGTTCATCCAACAAGATGTCCCTTTTCTACAAACACTTGGTATTAGTGCTTAAAACTCCTCGTGAAAGTGCCACATATAGTTGTCCATAACCAAATACATGCTCAGCTAGAAAAATACCGATATTTTTTATCGTTTGCCCTTGTGCCTTATTTATAGTGAAGGCAAAACACAAACGAATTGGAAATTGTTTCCGTACTAACACAAATGGTAAACTCAAATTTTCAGGTGGCTTTAGTGGGATTCTTGTAATGAAAACTATAGTACCAACATAATGTCCAGAGATGATTTCAGCATCGATGCAATTCTTATTGAGTTTTTTACATACAAGCTTCGTTCCATTGCATAATCCAATTTTCGGATTCAAATTTCTTAACAACATTATCGGTGCTCCAAGCTTCAATTTTAGACAATGTGGAAATAGCCCGCCAGGAATGATTGTGTTTATAAATTCTTGTTGGTATAAATTACGATCGTCATCTTCTACTGCATCATATGAATAGTAAATGGTTTCATTTCTAGGAAATATATTGAGTACATGTTCATTGAGCTTGTCGACATATTCATTTGGTGGTGTAATTAATGCTCTATTAACTATGTACTCTTTGTTGAATGCATTTTTTGATAAGTTGGGAAAAAATTGTATCTTTCAACTTTGACAGTGGATTAACATCATTTTTTGATGTTATGACCATATTTTTTGGCAGTTGAATCATTTCTTCATTGATTGAAGGTTTAGTACCATCTCTAATTTGAATTAGAAATTTAGAATATGTGATATCATTTGCTATTAGCATGTCTTTCTTTAAATGAAATTTTTTAATTTTTTCGTAAAAGTGATTTAATGATGCATGTATTAATCGCTTCATTTCTTGTAGCTTTAGGCACAACTGGTAATACTTGTCGAAAATCTCCTTCCCTAATAAGGATTTTACCTCTAAATGGTTCATCTATCCATTATCTCTCTCATAGTTTTACCAAATGCCTCAAAAGCATAACGATGTACCATTGTAGCTTTATCCCACATAAGAGCAGTTGATTGTTTTAAAAGTTTTGCTAATTTTGATTGTTTGCTTATTGAGCATGTTGGTGTCGCTTTTGGTTGTAATGGAAGTTTAAATCTTGAATGTGCAATTCTTCCACTAGGTAGTATAGTTGCAGCGATACCAGTTGTAGCCGTTGCAATTGCAATACCATCATCTTTTCTAACCTTTGATAGAATAGCATGGTGTAAATATATTTTTCCCATCCCTCCAGGACCATCTATAAAAAACAAACATTTTTCTTTCTTTAAAATTGAATCCATAATTGTATTGTAAGCCTTCAATTGTTCCTCATTCAATTTTTGAATAGCTAGTAAATCATCCTCGAAAATAAGAATCTCTAACTCTTCTTCTATTAGCCTTGAAATTTTATCGCATTCATTACAATCATATGCTCTTGAGATATTTGGAAAATCGTAATTAGTTGTGCTTTTGTTGTATTGGAGAAGTAACAAGTTTAAATCTTTCAAAAGACGATTTTTTAGAAGCATTTGGTTAGTAGTACATGAATTTTGATAATCTTCTACCATATGATCGAAAAACTCATCCCATATCCTTCGCACACCTGACGAATTGTAGAAAACCAAGATAGTAACAAATAATGCACTCAAAGAAACTAGCATCTTTGTACTTGAGGCTTCGGTCAAACATTCTTTAATGTTATCATTATTTTCTAAAAGCCTTCTTTTCTCAACGGCTTCTTTAAATGTTTGACTTCTAACTTTGTCAACTATAAGTAAATCATTAAAAGAAGTCGGTCCTCTAATGTGATTCAAAAGTATTCTCAAGAAAAAACGTTCTCCTTCTGTAGGTAGGACTTTGTATATTCTACCAATCACCCTTACATTAGACACTCTTCTTTCCATTTTTTTTCATTTTTAATCCAACCTAGTGCTCTGGAAATTCACGATATAAAAATTGCCTTGCCTGTTCATCAATAGAATTTGTATAGAAAAACTCTGTCAGCATTGTGTGCAGATTGCTTTCATTGGCCAAAACTTCATTGATGGTTTTATCATTGGAAAACATAACACATTGTTTATTTAGAAAATGTATTTGAAGACGTTCAACTGTTGGATATATCTTGCTAAGAGAGAACCTAAAAATCTTCCGCAATGCTTCTGGAGTAGAAATCCATCTTGCATCTATAAATTGTTGTATCTCATCATAATTAGATCTAGGTCGAACTTGCATTGAAATGCAGTCTGGACCTTCGTAGACATATTTGTAAAGACATTTAACGCTTTTTCTACTACTACGTATCTCTACATTGATGTGATGGTTATATTTACGTGGTAACCAAGGACTGTATAGTACAAACCATCTGTTATCTACCATCAACTTTTCATTTCTATCAATATGAATAGATTTTCCAGTATCGCATCTTCTGTAAATTGGGTAAGAATCTGTTCCTTGAATCGTCACATTTGAAAATTATGTTGGATACTCTCTTTTGCAGCTACCATTTTTCATGCAAGGACAACTTTGATTTTCAGTACCACACGGTCTATGAATCATCCACTTCATTACTGCCACATGTAACTCTGATTTTTCGTTAGAATTTGGTATTTTTGCTCTATCAATTTCATCATATTCATCTGGGTTAGTCAACTTGTCTTCATCTTTGAAGATAATTAGCATATGAACATGTGGTAAACCTCTTTTTTAAAATTCAAGCACATGGATGTGAGTAGCTACTTTTCCAAGTGCTCCTTCAGTAAAAATATCTTTTTTCAATTCCTCGTATTTTGCACGAAATATCCTCGTCGACAAATCTGGTCTGTCTTGGAGGTCTTGACCGGGTAGCAATTCGCTAACAATTTCATCCCAAACTAGATTGCATGTCATTGTAACGAATAAGTCGGGTTTGCATACTTGTTTAATAAAGCCATTGCATCTTGATATCGTTGATACATATCACGTGGACAACCAATTTAAGAAGAAGGTAGTATTGTCCATGTTCCAACATTACCTAGATAAGAGGATTTGTTAAAAATTTCATAAATATGAAATTTAATAACGTAAAGGTATAAAAATGTACTTAATATAAGAGTGGGTTTTAAAATTCACAAATTATGCACTTGCATCATTTTCCCCGGCGTTTAAAGCATCTTGTAATCCTTGGTACATTTCAGCCTCGATGGTTTTTTGATTACTACTATACCATCTTAGTCTGTTGGTATCTATCTTAACATAGTTATTAACCACGTATTGTTGAAACAATCGTCCGACTAGAAGAAAAAGCGTTTTACCATTTTCTCGAATCTATAAAAGAACGTTAGATATTGATGAAAAAGCAAAAAAATATGAATATATAAAACGTGTTATGTATTAAATTGTGAATACATGTAAAATATTAGCATAATACTCACGACATGAAATTTTTTTGCAATTTTCAACTTGACTATTTATATCCCATCTGTAACTTCCATATGGTAATAAAAGTGAATATTTCAATGGATCATGATAACCATTTGTTTCAGAAACAGTTATGAGTTGTCCATAGTTTGTCTCAACTACAATATCTCTTTCATGTATTTCTTCATTTTCAGCTCCTTCTAAACAAATTCAAGCAACTTGTGAAGAAGATGGGAGAGTATATTGTTTTTTATTTGAAGATTGTTCTTTTAGACCAATTTACAATGTTGGATATTTAGTTTTTGTCCAAGATGTCGAAATACAACTACAAATCTATTATGTGTACTAAGAGTTTTTTGTAATTTCTCCATGATATCTCGACTCAAAGTATTACTTTCAGCCAATCTGTTATCAATTTCGTTCTCTATATCGTAAATGTAAAGTTGCAGAAATCTTGGACGATTATCAGATGTAGGTACCAAACTACCTATTTTATGATAGATACTGCCTTGAGCTCGAAATGTGTACACTCCATCTTTACCGGTAGCCAAGTTCTCGTCAACAAGAACTCCCATCGATGTAAATGCAAACATGTGGTTATAAGCTCGTATGTTTTTTCTAAATTTCTTTCCATCATTTGATTGGTCATTGTACAAATTGAAGATCTTACAGGGTGAAGAAATTGATTGTAAAATGATTTTTCCATTTAGACAACAGAAGTTATTTGATTCTCGATGAAAGAGTTTTTCTTGACAAAGTCTGCACAATCTTGATTGTGGAAAATAGTATTTTTGAAAACCAAAATGATCTATAAAGCTTCTTGCACAATTATGTCTTGCTGTAGCACTTCGATATGGTTGAGTAACTCTATGTATTGTGTTTCTATTGATGTTGTCTCTTTGTTCAAAAGATGGTGCATTGGTGTTCTGTTCATCTTTATTGTTCATTGACCCATCGAAATGTTAATCTACATAAATTATTGATAAATAAAATTAATAAGTATTTATTAACATGAAATTCAAATAATATTTTTATTATATTTAATATATATATATATATATATATAGTATATACATATATATATAATAAAGAATTATAGTAAATGGTTTTCTTAGTAATACCTTCTATGTTTCGAGTGCAAGATAAAGAAAAGAAACCATCTATGCTTGTTTGTGATTCGTAATCATTGATATTATCTTCACATCTTCTGGATCTTCTAATATGATAATTAGAACGAACTTGATTTCCTTTTGCTTCTTTTTCAGCTTTTGTCATTAATTTCTTTTCATTCTATCATAAATGTTCCGACGCTCTAATTGTTGAACCCTTTATTCTGCATTTAATTCAGATCGACGTTGTCTTTTTCTTTCTGCTTTGATTTGAGCATCTAATAATGCTTGTTTTTGAGCTTTCTCGATTATTCTAGGGCATCTACGATGTATCAAAGATGGTGATTGGTTAGGTGTTCCTACTCGACATTTGTTTCTTTCAAGGATTCCTGGACTTATACAGGGTGGTAACTGAGAACTATAGTTTGATTCTATTAGGTCGTGTTAAATTCTATTAGTATTCATTGTCCTTTGTAAGTGAACAACTTCATTAGCTTCCATTGCTTGAAGTTGAGCTTTTTCGATTAATCTAGGACTTCTACGTGGCACAAATTCAAGATTGAAATTGTTTGACCCTAAAAATAGAACATTTACTTTGTTTAATTTAGGAAAAAGTAAAGATTATAAACCATTATTATGTAAGAACTAAGGTATATACAAAAGTGATTAAAAAAATACTTAATTTTTAAGCAAACTATGGTATTTTCTTAATTTGAGATAATAACATAACCATTCTTGGCAAGAAAATATTTATATAATGTTTATAAATCCTACTTCAAAGTATTTCAATGTTTAGCATACAGTAGGAGTTAAAATCGGCGTAGAAAAATATAATGTCTTGTTTGCTGATGTACAAACACCTTCGCATAAATGTGTACAATACCTCACTTCTGTCAAAAACAAATTAAAGCATTTTAGGACTAAATGCTTTAATTTCGACGGCACTTCACTTCTTTCTCTTGTATGCATGACTTTGCATCCAAGGGGTGTGTTGTCGTTGTATTTTCTAAAATAAATTAAAGCTATTTGGGACTAAAGACTTTAATTTGTTGTTGTAAATTTCAAAATAGTATTTAAAGTTTATTTTCAAAAAAGAAATTATTTCTTAATTTAACCAAATGTAATTTTCTATGTTCTTTGTAATTTCTTATACAAATTCGTTTGCAATACTTATTATCAAATTAATTTCCATATGATATTTCACAAAATAAAATAATATTAATAATGTTTTGAAATTTCAAATAATAAGAAAGTAAATATGATGGTTAATCTCATGATATAAGATGATAATCAAATTTCATATTCACATACACACTTACGCATGCACGCACGAAATATCATGCACAATATAAGTGCGGTTTTTTTACTTTCACAGCTTCATCATACAAATCAAATTTTGAACGCTTATATCATTGCCCCCGAGAGTTGTAAATTTATTTTTACTTATATTATATATATATATATATATATATATATATATATATATATATATCGGTTATCATAATTTATATAGGAAAAACCCAATTATTATAGAAAAGGAGGTTTTAGGTACATATTTTGATTCTTCTTTTAAGAAGTGAAATTTGCCAAATAAAGATCATATTTTCTTTGATAAACCTTATAGTTTTCAAAAATTCAGAATGGAAAAAAACTTGTAGTTAAAGTGCGCAATTAGCATTAGTAAAAGCGAGTTGATCACAAAACCATGCCATATATCTACCATTGTTTTATAGTAAAAGTATGTAGGACTACAAATTGACCTTTTTGTAGACCTAAAGCCATTTCAACATCATTATTTTGTCTTGTAGTTAAGCATAATTCTTTTATTTGCGGTGATTGAATCTAATATTTTCCTTATAACATGTAATAAAATGCATAATTTATCCCATTCAAATTCATTTACACAAATAAAATATAAGTCACTAAACAAATAATCACTTGCTTAGTGTATCATTAAAAACAAATAAAATGGGAATTTCAGAAAGAAATGGTTGATTTTATGTTAATTGAACATAGAAAACATAGCCATTTCATTCCATCTACTAATTAAACTAAAAAAGTAGAATGAGTATGTGAAATTCTACAATAGTCGGTGTTATAGAGTCGTTGGACTTAATTTGCTAATGTGGGTCAAAACTAATTTTATCGGATAATTTTTTTACTTATGTTGGTTGTCATAATCAAACAAAACATAATTCATTCATAATCATCTCATTAAGCAATTACTTAATTAGTTAAAAAACAAAAGAGTAAAAATGAGAGGTCAAATAGTTATTTGTATGCAAAAGCATCCAAATCAGTTCTGTATGTTTAGAAAATCAAAGAATAAAAACATAACTAAACCGACCAAATATATAGCATGCATAGCAAAAATCCATATTTATGCTACCAAATGGTTCTCTAATTGGAATTGTTTCGAATATAAAATCCTGAAAACATTAATTACATCACTAAACTATTTATAACAAAATGAAAACCAAATTAAATATTGATGATATCAGTCGGTTAATTACATCATAAGTGCACTAAGGAATTAGGTAAATAGATAATAAGGGACGTTGAAAAATATGGACAATTGTTTATCCATCGATAAATATATTAGGCCAATTGAATATGAAATTAATGTTAAAAAAAATGATGTGTTGCCATATTTCTAGATGAAGAAAAGGTAGTAGTCTACCTAATGATAACGTCGACTCAATCTAAGTAACAAATTGTAGTAAGTTTGTCCATTTAAGTAGTGGACCATCTTACTATTCTTCATACCCTATACTCCTATTATCTATGTTGTACATTACGTAGGAAAAATAAATAAAAAACATGAGAATTGTTCATGCTTTCTAGTAGCAATCATTTTGATGTAATGAGGTTTTTTTGATTCAAATAGTTAATATACTATATATAAAGAATACTCAATTAGAATCCTTATGACATAATTAAAATTAAATCAAAGCTACTATACTAAAATCAAATGGTATACAACATTAAAACCGAACCTTATTAAAATTTTCAAAATTTGGAAGCTAGCAACAAGTGAATACAAAATGAGACAAAATTTTCAAAATATATGTGCAATTTCGTAAAATATCATTGTAATCAAAGCTGAGCTTCTTTAGTTGGAGTAAGCAATTCCCATTGAGTGCAAGGATCGTTGTCATATTGAATTGTTTTTAATTAATATTATTATTTGGTTCAATGTAACCAATAAAAATTAATATCAATCTAGGTGAGAGATCAAAATTTGGTCATCTACGAGGGCAGGATTCATGTTTACTACATGAATTTTCATTTATACATACATTATCAGAATCAATAAAATGGATTTTTTTGTGCTTAGATATGGCTGTTAGTAAATAAATATGAATGGAGTAAAAGTATAAAAAATTACTATTAACAAAATTAGGGGATGAAATATATGAAATATGCAATTGGCTAAACAATTATTGTGCATTAATTTTTTATATGAAGAGGTCTTTACTATTTAAAATCCAATCATCAACTCATGATTATCCATGAATGAAAAGGAATACTTATGAAACTCCACCACGAAGGAACAAATTTAATTCTTTCATGTCTTAGCTACACAAATTTACTTGGCTGCAATCTTTAAAGTACGAAAAATGATATAATGAGTAAATTTTGCAACTTGTTTTAATTATTCTATTTTTTTTATTCTTACCCAAAATTATGCCTAGCGCCTACCGCTACTAGTCGGACCGATGATAGTCCATTGTTGGTCTACCGAGAGGCCACCTGCTTCATTGCCCCACCTGCTATTATTTTGTTGTCTTATATGAAGCAGGTAAGGTATTTGAAAGAACGTATATCCTAAAATGGACACAACTCTAATACCATGTAAGTAAACATATAAACCCTATACCTACATAAATGTAGGAAAAATAAGTTTTACCAAAATTCCTTTCAGTGAATAAGATTATGAAGATGAAATATGAACACTCAAACAAAAGCTAATAATTGACCATAGGCATGGGAAATTAACGATTTCACTAACTTAGCCGTAAATATTATAAATGTAATATAATTATAAAATCAAATTGTAGACTATCAAGGATATACTGAATCAAATAAAGTGGATATATAGAATCACGGGTATGTGAACTAACCTTAGTCGACCGTCGATCAAACCATATGCATTAATCACATAGTGAAGGTAAGGCAGGCATTCGATTTGAAATCGCCAAAGTGACCCTAATTTTGTAAAATAAAAACAAATTGGATATGCAGATTCGTAGACTATCAAGGATATACTGAATCAAATAAAGTGGATATGCAGAATCGCAAGTATGTGAACTAACCTTAGTCGACCATCGATCGTACCATATGCGTTAATCGCACAGTGAAGATAAGGTTGGCATTCGATCTGGAATCGCCAGAGTGAGCCTAATTTGGTCGGTTCAGTGAAGATGACAGTGGGACTGAAGTCACATTTGATTTGGATTCACCCCAAAGTATCCATAATCTGTGCGATTAGTCGGAGAAGATGGGATGTGTGGAATCGCCTCAGCGTGTGATCGCCTCAACCTCTTTTTCAAGCAATAGGGATATTGGATAGTGGGGCTAGGATTTTTTGGTTTTGGATAAGCATGTTGAAGCGAGTGGAAAGGGCAATTTGAGGAGTTCACAAAGACATGATTGATGTATGTTCATTGAATTATCATTATTAGTAGTAAAGATATGGAAATGTTTTCCAAGATAGAAAGTTGAAATGGTTTGAGATTATATCTTTTTAAAGGTAAATTAAAGTGAATATTTGGAAAGTGATTTAATTAATAAAAGATTAATTGAAAGGGCCTAGTGGTTTCTTATGGTGCAAAATATTTGTTTGTTTGCTTTGATAGTTAAATAAACGACTATCAAATTTGGTCATTTTAGTTCCTCGACTCGATGTAGAAACTATTTAATTATACACCTAGTACATAGCCATCTGTGTAGGCTTGATTATCGTTTGTGTTGAGGATGTTGATTTATATAGTGCGGAATATTACTCCAACCTATCGAGCTTCCTTCATGGCCGAAGTATAGCAAGTTGAAAGTTGGAAATGTGATAAGTCTATGAGACTTAGTTTGTGTGTGAGGTTGAGAAATGCTTTTGCGTTGTTGGTGCAAAGAGACCGGGATCAGATTTATCTAAAAACGACTTCGTAATAATGTATATGTGTTCGATTATGCAGATTCTGATGATATTGATATTCAGAATTTTCATAGTGGAGGACTGCTTGTTGATCGTTTGGGGTTAAAATCCAATAGACATCCAGTAGCAGTAGTCTCTTGATTATGATATATCCGATGCAAGGACTATCCGATACTAATCTTAGGGATTTTCCCACAGGATGTGGTAGGAAAGTACCTTCGGTTTGTCCTGTTCCTAGACAACTTGTATGGATGTTTGTCTGACATTACATTTCTAAAGACTACATACACTGGTTTTTACAATCGTACATCAGTAGTCGCGGAGAAGGTAACTTCTCTTAGCTTAATACCCTCCTTGTGACGTATGAGCTTAAGGGTTGGAAGGCAATTAGTAGTCAACGAAAAATGGCCGTGTGGCATTCAAAGTGATGTGATACGTGATATGTGAAAGGTAATCGTCACCTCAGGCCTCATCAACTGGAAATGACCGAAACAGGGTTAGATGCAGTAGGACTAAATGGGTCATTCCTAATTAGGATATGATCATCCTCTTCTAGATATATTTCTTTTTGCTATGACGTTCGGGATGTGAATCAATGTGGTTTGTATGCTATGAGGGCCCTCGCAAAAGGACGGTGACGACCGGAGGATGACTTATTCGGTACTACCTAGTTACAAAGGTAGGCCAGTCTTATGTCGGTAGAGGGAAGATGTTATTTGCCTTGGGACATCCATCTAAAGGTGAACCCATCGGAAAGTAGTCCCTTCACCTGGTCATTTATATGGAAATCCAAACTCCGCTACATGCTTGCCATTTTGATTGTATTACCCATTTTGGGCTATATGTTGGAATTTAATCTGTGTAACAGTTTCGGCTATGATTAATATTATTTGTCTACTAGAAATTATTATAAAATAAGAGGATTGGATATGAAATGTTTTGGTTATCGTAAGGTAAAACATGCCTATGTTTATCTGTGGGCGTGTCTTACAAGATAATTTTGTTTTGAAAGGAAAAGTTTGGTAATTTAATAAATTCAATTGAGTGTGTTTCTTGCGCTGGTTTACCGGACTGATTCGGACGTTCTTTCCTTTCAATGCTCAAGTCAGACCGAGTATATTTACAGGTTCAGATTTGGTGCTTTTAGAGCTTCAATAGGAGAGTTGGAGATCTTCATTTCGTATACACTTATCAGTTTATTATCCGCTTTGCTCATTATTGTTGTTTTACATTATCAGCAATTGTAAGATCATGTTATTTTAACTGTCTAGGCTGATAACTAATGTTTGATTGTTGAACTTGTATTGATGTATGTATATACAATTTCTTCTTTGTAAAGATCATTGATATGATATTATATGTTTTCCGCTACGATGTGATATTCTATATTGTTCTTTTGGTTCACTCTTCTCTCTGTCTTCTCTTCTCTTCTTCTCTCTTCATTTCTTTCTCTTGACTTTCCATCAGTCTATGCTTTTTGGATCGAAGATGTGTGGTTTATGGCCTATTCAACGGGTATCGGATTTGTGGGTCGTCACACGTGGTGTCAGAGCTTAGATTTTGTGTATTCTTAGGCTTTGATGTGTACTTAGTATACATAGGACAGTAGCACCTTAGATTGAGTTTGACTGTATTATGTATATGAGCACGTATTTGATAGTGATATAAAATATTTATATTGTCTTTGCTTTGTAGGATCAAGATTAACCCTAGAGGGGGGTGAATAGGGTTATAGCAAATTTTCTCGAATTAAACACAAAAACAAACTGCAGAGAAGTAAATATGCTGAAAAGTAAATCACACACAAAATTTACCCAGCTTCGGCAACCCCTGCCTACTGCTACATTCCCAGATTTCTATTAGAATTAAACAGTCTCCCGCTTACAAACACTCTAACAGACTCGCACACCCTGCTACCGCCTATAGAGTTTTGCAAACTCGCGCACCCTGCTCACTGAACTAATTCTAATTAGACAATCTGACACAACCTAAAACCTAGGTGGTAATTTACCAAGATTTAAATCAAAAAGTACATAATAAAAATAAGAGAAAAAATGATTAAAAACTTGATTTTAAAACTAAACCCTATTTGTAAAACTAAACCCTAATTAAATTACACGGCCGCCCCTTTTCTATTCTTTCACTCGGTCTCTTTCGATTTTCTCTGATAATAAAAATGGCGGCGATTGTTGTCCCAAATTAGGGCTTCGTCCCTTCAATCCAATTTAGGGTTTTGAAAATAGCAGCTGCCCGATAGTTGATCGAGCGTATGATTGATTCCGGTCCTCTCTTTTTCGATCGTCTATTTCTTTGAGTTGCTCTCTGCTGCTTCGATTTGATCGAGTTCAACGTATGCTTCGGTATGTAATTTTCTCTTTATGTGCTTTTATGTTTTTCGTATTCGAACTCGATAATCTTAGAACTGCGATGATGTTGCTTATATATACTTCGATGCCCTTGAAAGTTTGTTCGTATCAATTCGACACTTTCCTAATTCTTGCTTTCCTGATATTTGGGACTTACTTGATTCACACGGATTTGATTTTGAAGCGTTTGATTTTTCTTGATCGATACGGCAGAAACTTTCCTGTTTTATTTTGATTTGACTTTTGACTTTTTCAATGATACACACTTGAATTTTCTAACTTGGTCATCTCTGCACTGTTGAATTTTGTTCATCCCTGTAGCATCGATTTACACGGCATTGACTTCTTTGGCACTTCTTTCTTTTGCACTTGAACCCTAGTGTTGGTCGACTATTACACTTAATATCTCTGGCATGTTTTACTTTGTAGACTTGAGCCTTGTGTTCTTCATACCATGTGTACATGCTACTGCATTTGCTTGCATACCCATTACTGCACTGTTCACAGTATATTGATATTATTGTTAAGTGAAATCCTGTTTGTTATTTGAACTTGATGTTGTAGTCTGCCTTGTGGAATTCCTGAATTTCACCATACTTCTGTTGCATTCATTTGTTTGCATATATCAGTTTCTTGACCCTTGGTTGTTACAGTATTCATGTTGTTGTCTGGTTGTTGCTTGATGAAGAGGTTGAACCTGTTAGCCGAGCTTGCATACTTCATGTACATACATGCTTTCCTGTGTTCATGCTTGTGACATTCATGTTGTTTGAATTGTGCATTTGTCTTCATTGAGCACTTTGGTTTCATGATTTGATCCAAGGCAGTTTCATTGTGACATTCACTTGATTTGAACCGTGCCTTGTCTGTTTCATTTGATATGCTATTGCTCCTTGTAGTTGCACTCTGGTTGTCATGCACATGAAGCAGTTTGCATTCTGGACATTTGTAACTGCTGCTACACATTGTATATTTGGACTTGTACCCTTGATCATTCACTATTGCCTTGTATCAATGCTCTCTGTAGAATTGTGATCTTGAGATGATTGCATATTCCTGATGCACTTGGTCATTCATTGGTTTGTTTGCATATTTGTGCATATTGACCCTTGGTATCTGTTGCATGCATTGTTTGCAGTGATATTGTAGATTGCATTATTGCTGCTCTCTGTACTTGTAGTTGTTCAGTTGTCTTTTGTTCACTGTTGGCACTGGATTTTGCTGTAGTCTTCATTGTTGTGTATATATGTTCTATTCTTCATCACTTGTGTACATTTGCCACTGTTTGTTCACTTTGATTCTGCTGTGTCTATCTTGTACTACTCTGGTCTGTTGCTCCAATTGTCATTGATGCATCCTTTATTGTTACTTTCTTGGTGCATTGTGCTCTGGTTTTCTGTTTGCATGCTTGCTTTTGTTGGCTGCGCACACAAGTTGGCGAGGTAGTGCACACGTGTATAAATGTACACGTGTGTATTGCAGTCACTTATGATTACCTGTTCCTGATAGGAATACGAGTGTATATATCTATGTGCACGACTTTGTGTGTGATGAATTCAAATGTAAATGATGATGAACAACCCAAATGACTGAGGCACCAATAAAAACAAATTTATATTTTTGCAGATTCAAATTTGTTTATTTTCAGATTACTGCTGTAGTGGCTAATTATACAGGTACACAGGAGTCAGGGCAAGAACTGGAGCTGGACAATGCAGATAGATGCAGATTAATGGTTTTGTAAAATGTACAGTGTTGTGCGTTGTAATGAAAGAAAATATGAATATGAAATGTATAAACTAGTGTATGTATATAGAGAGAGCTGAAAACTTTGTACTGTATAAGTGTTGAATTAAACTATTATATTGAATAAAAATACTGATTGATTTACATAAATTCTGTGCAATAGTATTATTATTCAATATGAATATTTATTCCTATATGTATATAGTACAATCTGCAAACACATATATAAATTGATATATATATATATATATATATATATATTTGTTATCATCAAAAATTCACATCAAGCAATCTCTCCCTTTTGATGATGACAAACATATATATTAAAGATTTTGAAATTCTAATAAATGTGTTTGAGCATGAAATATTTAGCTCCCCCTATATGAATGCAGATTTTGAAATTCTAATAAATGTGTTTGAGCATGAAATATTTAGCTCCCCCTATATGAATGCTCCCCCTACAACTGAGACCACTCCCTATTTAGAAGATTTAGAAAATTACAGAAGAATAAAAGAACTAAAGAAAATTAACTAACAACATTTAACAAATTTGTTGAAGTATTCCAAAAAAATATGTACTTCCTTATCAAAATCTTGCTCTTCTCCCCCTTTTGTCATTATCAAAAGACTGACAAAAAACAATGGAACAGTAGGAAAAAAATAATATATCATGATGAGATAACAATTTCCACATTGTAGAGAATGGATCGATGATTCGGTTTTTGTATAATAAGAAGAGAGATATTTTAAAATTAATTTGACATTTAAGCACAAAAATAAGCACTTACTAGCCACGCATAACCACAAGGACTTTTAAATGGGATTAGCAGTTACTTATTAGTCTAAGCATCCGGACTTTTAAGTTAGACCAGAGTACTTAGTTACCATACTCCATCCATGCATAACCATAAGGACTTTTAAATGAGAATGGAGTAATGATAAAAATAATTCACTCACATGCTCCATCCATGCATAACCATAAGGACTTTTAAATGAGAATGGATGCATGAGAGTCATTATCATTATCATTATCATTATCATCATTATTATTATTATTATTATTATTATTATTATTATTATTATTTTAAAAGATAATCGACTCTTCTCATTTTACAAAACCATTATGAACGATAGAAAGATGGTAGACATAGAAATGGTCGTGGAATAATTTACCAAGTTAATTATATTATGTAATATCCAATACTGAATGCCATATTCGAATCAATCTTCGGATAATATCCAAAACTAGTTTGAATCCTAGAAATTGAAGTTGAAAGTATATATCCAAGAATATTTCAACTAAAAAATGGAAAATGATTAGTCAATTTCTATAATCCCCAAATCCAAACGTAATCTGTAAAATCTGTCTTCGGGGAGGGGTTTTGTGAAAATATCAGCAAGTTGAGCCTCAGTTGAAATATGTTTAATGCAAATGTCTTCCTTAGCAATGTGATCTCTAAGAAAGTGGTGTCTCACATCAATGTGTTTTGTGCGTGAATGATGAACGGGATTATTTGACAAGTCTATTGCACTTTTACTATCACATTTTAATGTAACTTGTTTATAAACTAAGCCAAAATCAGAAAGAGTTTGCATCATCCATAAAATTTGAGCACAACAACTTCCTAAAGCAATATATTCTGCTTCAGTGGTGGATAATGCAACACAATTCTGTTTTCGACTTGACCATGAAACTAATGAATGTCCTAGAATGAAACATGTCCCACTAATGCTTTTCCTGTCAACCAATGAACCAGCATAATCAGCATCAGAATAGCCAACTAAATCAATATTTTCACAAGAAGGGTACCATAATCCAAATTTGTGTGTGTGAAAGATATCTCAAAATTCGTTTAGTGGCTTTCAAATGAGATTCTTTAGGATTAGATTGCAAACGTGCACACAAACACAAAGAAAACATAATATCAGGTCTAGAAGCAGTAAGATAGAGAAGTGAACCAATTATCCCTCGATATTTCTTTTGATCAACAGCAATTCCTTTCTCGTCTTTGTCCAACCTTGTTGATGGGCTCATAGGAGTTCTCAATGGTTTGGAGTTCTCAACTCCAAATTTGTTCAACAGTTCCAACACATACTTGGATTGTGAAATAAAAATACCATCACTGCTTTGCTTGATTTGGAATCCAAGAAAATATTTCAATTCTCCAACCAAGCTCATCTCGTATTTAGCCTACATGACTTGTTCAAATTTCTCGCACAAGAGTTCATTAGTAGCACCATAAATAATATCATCCACATAAATCTGAACAATCAAAAATTCACTTCCATTATGTAATAGAAACAGTGTCGTGTCAGCACTCCCCTTTTTAAAGCCATTTTCCAAAAGATATGTACAAAGGCAGTCATACCAAGCTCTAGGAGCTTGCTTAAGACCATACAATGCTTTTTCTAGTTTATACACATGATTTGGGAAATCATGATTTTCAAAACCGAGGGGTTGTTCAACAAAAACTTCTTCTTTCAAATCACCATTTAGAAAGGCACTTTTTACATCCATTTGTTTAAGTTTGAAACCCTTATAACATGCAAAACTTAGCAAAATCCTAATGGCTTCTAACCTAGCCACTGGAGCAAATGTTTCATCAAAATCTATGCCTTCTATTTGGTTATATCCTTTTACGACCAACCTAGCTTTGTTTCTAATTACATTTCCTGATTCATCAAGCTTATTTTTGAACACCCATTTAGTTCCAACAATTGGATAGTCATTAGGCCTAGGAACTAATTTCCAAACTTTATTTCTCTCAAATTGATTACGTTCATCTTGCATTGCTAAAACCCAACTTTCATCATTAAGAGCCATTTCAATAGAATCAGGTTCAATCTCAGAAATAAAACCATTGTGGCAACAAAAACGCACATATATTTTTATCAAATGACGAGCGAGTGCGTATACCTTCCGTAGGATCACCTATAACCAATTCAGGAGGATGATTGGATTTGAACTTCAATCTACCAGCATCAACAGTCCTACTTTCAGCTTTCTCACTCGACGTCCCTTCTTCAGTGCCTTCATGATCTACCCCATCGTCAACCGTCTTTCAGTCGTCCTTTCCAGGTCAGATTCATCGAATTTCACATTGATTGATTCAACAATTGTTTTTGTTCGTTTGTTGTATATCTTGTAAGCCTTGCTCCTTGTTGAATAGCCCATGAAAATTCCCTCTTCAGCCTTTGATTCAAATTTTCCAAGTTGATCACCTGTGTTAAGAATGAAACAAGGACATCCAAATACACGAAAATAAGAAATGTTAGGTTTCCTTTCATGCCACAATTCATAAGACATTTTGTCAAGTATTGGTCTAATCATTACTCTATTCATTACATAGCACGAAGTATTCACTGCCTCTGCCCAAAAGGTTAGAGGTAGTTTATACTCACTCAACATGGATCTAGCCAATTCTTGTAATGTACGATTTTTCCTTTCAACCACCCCATTTTGTTGAGGTGTTCGTGGAGCAGAAAATTCATGTTTTAAACCATTTTCTTCACAAAAGCTTTCAAATTCCAAATTTTCAAATTCGCCTCCATGATCACTTCTCAAAATTTTAATTGAAACTCCTTTTTCGTTTTGAACAAGTTTTGCAAATTTTGAAAAATAATCAAAAGATTCAGACTTTTTGGCTAAGAAATAAACCCATGTAAATCTAGAATAATCATCAACCAATACATAACAATAACGTTTTCCATTCAAGCTTGCAATTTCATTTGGTCCAAATAAGTCCATGTGAATTAATTCAAGGACCCTTGATGTGCTGACAATGTTTTTAAGGCAAAATGATGTTCGACTAAGCTTGCCCAAGGAACATGCTTTACACACTTTATTATTTTTAAACTTCTGATGTGGTAACCCTCTGGCTAATTCTTTCATTTCAAGTTTTTCTAAGAGGCTCATGCTAGCATGTCCAAATCTCCTATGCCATAAAGATGCCTCTTCGTCAGTGGCTACCAAACATCTAGAAAGATTTAGATTATCAAACGAATTCGAGTAAACATTTCCTTTTCTTTTGCCCATAAAAACAATGTTATTAGAAGATTTATCAATGATTTTGCAAGTATCACTATCAAAGACCACATTCATACCTTTGTCACATAGTTGGCTAATAGAAATGAGATTGTGATGCAAATTATCAACGTATAAAACATTAGTTAAGGAAAAAGTATCGTTACCTACTTCACCTTTACCAATAATCTTACACTTGTTATTGTCTCCCATGATCACATTTCCACCTTTAAAATTCTCTAGGCTAAGGAACTTCGATTTGTCACCTGTCATATGTCTAGAACACCCTGAATCTAGAAACCATTCTTGTTGCTCCTTAGCCCGCCAACAGACCTCACTAAATTCCTCTGAGCTATTATTTGGTGGATTCATGACTCTAGAGTTAAAGAAAGATAACCTCGCTCTGATACCACTTGTAGGATCTAGATTAACCCTAGAGGGGGGGTGGATAGGGTTATAGCAAATTTTCTCGAATTAAACACAAAAACAAACTGCAGAGAAGTAAATATGCTGAAAAGTAAATTACATACAAAATTTACCCAGCTTCGGCAACCCCTGCCTACTGCTGCATTCCCAGATTTCTATTAGAATTAAACAGTCTCCCGCTTACAAACACTCTAACAGACTCGCACACCCTGCTACCGCCTATAGAGTTTTTCAAACTCGAACACCCTGCTCACTGAACTAATTCTAACTAGACAATCTGACACAACCTAAAACCTAGGTAGTGATTTACCAAGATTTAAATCAAAAAGTACAGAATAAAAATAAGAGAAAAAATGATTAAAAACTTGATTTTAAAACTAAACCCTATTTGTAAAACTAAACCCTAATTAAATTATACGGCCGCCCCTTTTCTATTCTTTCACTCAGTCTCTTTCGATTTTCTCTGATAAAAAATATGGCGGCGATTGTTGTCCCAAATTAGGCTTCGTCCCTTCGATCCAATTTAGGGTTTTGAAAACAGCAGCTGCCGATAGTTGATCGAGCGTATGATTGATTCCGGTCCTCTCTTTGTCGATCGTCTATTTCTTTGAGTTTCTCTCTG
Organism: Allium cepa; assembly: GCA_030765085.1. Taxonomy (NCBI): domain Eukaryota; kingdom Viridiplantae; phylum Streptophyta; class Magnoliopsida; order Asparagales; family Amaryllidaceae; genus Allium; species Allium cepa. The sequence continues at coordinate 178,304,172 of CM060932.1, forward strand.
CTGCTTCGATTTAATCGAGTTCAACGTATGCTTGGGTATGTAATTTTCTCTTTATGTGCTTTTATGATTTTCGTATTCGAACTCGATAATCTTGGAACTGCCGATGATGTTTCTTATATATACTTCGATGCCCTTGAAATTTTGTTCATATCAATTCGACACTTTCCTAATTCTTGCTTTCCTGATATTTGCGACTTACTTGATTCACACGAATTTGATTTTGAAGCGTTTGATTTTTCTTGATCGATACGGCAGAAACTTTCCTGTTTTATTTTGATTTGAATTTTGACTTTTTCAATGATACACACTTGAAGTTTCTAACTTGGTCATCTCTGCACTGTTGAATTTCGTTCATCTCTGTACGATCGATTTACACGGCATTGACTTCTTTGGCACTTCTTTCTTTTGCACTTGAACCTTAGTGTTGGTCGACTATTACACTTAATATCTCTGGCATGTTTTACTTTGTAGACTTGAGCCTTGTGTTCTTCATACCATGTGTACATGCTGCTGCATTTGCTTGCATACCCATTACTGCACTATTCACAGTATATTGATATTATTGTTAAGTGAAATTCTGTTTGTTATTTGAACTTGATGTTGTAGTCTGCCTTGTTGAATTCCTGAATTTCACCATACTTCTGTTGCATTCATTTGTTTGCATATATCAGTTTCTTGACCCTTGGTTGTTACAGTATTCATGTTGTTGTCTGGTTGTTGCTTGATGAAGAGGTTGAACCAGTTAGTCGAGCTTGCATACTTCATGTACATACATGCTTTCCTGTGTTCATGCTTGTGACATTCATGTTGTTTGAATTGTGCATTTGTCTTCATTGAGCACTTTGGTTTCATGATTTGATCCAAGGCAGTTTCATTGTGACATTCACTTGATTTGAACCGTGCCTTGTCTGTTTCATTTGATATGCTATTGCTCTTTGTAGTTGCACTCTGGTTGTCATGCACATGAAGCAGTTTGCATTCTGGACATTTGTAACTGCTGCTACACATTGTTATATTTGGACTTGTACCCATGATCATTCATAGTTGCCTTGTATCAATCCTCTCTGTAGAATTGTGATCTTGAGATGATTGCATATTCCTGATGCACTTGGTCATTCATTGGTTTGTTTGCATATTTGTGCATATTGACCCTTGGTCTCTGTTGCATGCATTGTTTGCAGTGATATTGTAGATTGCATTATTGCTGCACTCTGTACTTGTAGTTGTTCAATTGTCTTCTGTTCACTGTTGGTACTGGATTTTGCTGTTGTAATGACTCGAATTTTGCCCGCTCGAAAATCGACATCCATACTTCAAATCGTATTCGAATGTCATAGATTCGACCGTTCAAATCCGATTCGCCGGAGCTTATAACAATCATTAAGTAAACAACACAGCGGAATAAAAGAATAATACATTGATATACAGCTTTGATACAATATCTGATACAACAGATGATCCAATAGATATCAATATACAACAGAGATATGATACAATAAAATAGCAGCGGAAAGAAAATAGATAACATTTAACTGCGGAACAAATAACTCTAAGATAGTCTTCAACGAAGAACTCCAAATCGGAACTGTAACTCCATTTCCAAGAATCAATCCAGCAGAAGCTCGAACTCCCCATAACAATGCACCAAGCTAGGCAAGACTGGTGCGATCCAAAGACTGAACTAACTCCAGATAATCTACTAAACCTGACTATCTGAAAAACCCAACTCTAGACTGCTCGTGTAGAAAATAATGAGCACCCAGAGTTTAGGAAGGAAACAATAAACTCTAGATCAGTCGTGGGACTGGTGTGAGCAACAAAAACAATTTATCTTTTAAAACATTCAAAGAAATATTTTAAAGTTAATTCGCAATGCTTTTTGAAATGAGACTACCATAAGACCTCCCGCCACACACACAATGCAAACGCGGACTTGGAGGAGATTTCTTCTTATGATAGTCAAAGATGCTTGATACGTATTAAAAAGAAACATTTGATATTATTGCTAGTGCATAGTGTAGAAAAAATTCATTTCGAAAGTAGAATATAAATCTTAGCCAGCATAGGTACCATTATATTATGCCTACTATAGCTACCTCCCGAGGAAGCAGGTTCTACAACTAAAACCGTACAAGATCGTATTGTTTCTTTGGATTTCCAACGAATGGTCAGGCCAAGGAACTTCCCATTGCCACATGAGAATGCCTATGGATGGACATCCCCGAGAACCAAACCGGATCTCTACCAACACAAGGCCGGGTTACCCCTAACTGAGTAACAACTGACCGAATATGCCATCCCCCGGTCCTTTGGGACATTTCAACCGAGCGCTCGTAATCAATTCACACAATCATAAAGTGTTTTCAACATGAGTAAGCATCTGGGCTCCGTACCATGATACCACCCTTTTCCAGAAGGAAATGCACACATCCTAAAGGGCGCTACCCCTCATAACCTTGCTGCTTCTTTCCTGTTTTGACCATTCACGGGGTGTGAGGCTCGACGAAGTCAAGTCCACAAAAACATACTTTATACAAAAGCCATGCTTTGGGTCAACAAATGATCATAGAAATGATCACCAAGATAGACGATCAAATAAATGATCCTATCACAAATAATCAACACAATGATCATTTACAGCAGCACTCAGCATGTCACATTACCAAAATTGGGAATATATTGCTGATAACCTTCAACTACATAACCTCTGAGCTCATACGTCTCAGAGAAGGGTGTTAAGCTAAGAGAATAAATTCTCCGCCACCAACAGAAATATATTTGAAAGAAATCAGCTTTATATCTCGATTTGTAATGTCAGACATACTATCCATACAAGTCTGTTCCGGGCTCGAACAGAACCGAAGGCACTTACAAAGAAGACCTTGCAATCCAGATATTCACAATCCCGATCGGATTTCCCATCACTTAGGGAGTTTCTATACCGGCGCGACTCGGTGCAGAAACAATCGATAGGTCATCCTATCGCTTTCGCAAATACCCGGTCTTCATCACCGGTCTTCAAATGCTATCCATAACGACGTATCACATATTCGGAATGGGTTATACGACACAAAGGTCCTTTCCCGGTTAAACCGAATAGTGAGCGAAAATATTTTCAAAACATATGGATATGGGATTTCAAATAAGTCACAACTTAATAATTCAAACTTTCTTTCAAATGGTTTAACAAATTACCATTTTCAATCTTTAAACAAAAAGATTCATTTTCACAACCTTTAACGGTTTTAAACAATTTTCACATTTTAATCTTTTAAATAAAAGATTCATTCACAGATTTTCCAAATCAATTTTCATTTCAATTTGATTAACTCGTTAAATCTTTAAATCAAAGATTTAACTTATAGCCTTCAAAACAATTTCATTTCAATTTGATTTAAACAAATCATCAATTTAAATCTGTTAAAACAAACAGATTTAATTCATAGCTTTCAAAAAGAATTCATTCATAACTTAGGAAAATCATTTTTCAACTCAATCTTGAAATTCCCCTAATTAACTGGAATCTCAGTTCTTATCTAAAAGTGTTTATCATTTGAAAACAACAGTTTTCATTTTGGAAATCTGATTCATTTATACGAGTTGAAATCCTTGGGTTAAATTCAAATTCCCAAAAACAATACTTAAAAGTGGTTTAATCCCTATATAACCAATATAACATCTTTAATCCCTAATTTCAAATCATAGAATTCAATTTCAAGTATTGAATTTAAATTTAAATCAACTTATTTAAATTCCAAAACTTAATCAAGTAATTTAAAAATAATAAATTTTATTTTGAAATTTCATTCTAAAAGCTTTTCACATTTATTCCGATTCCATTTCCAAAACTTTTGAATTTAAAAATTCAAATTTAACTATTTCAAAAATCTGCGACTTAATCGATTTCCTCGTGAAATCCATAATTGTGTGTGTGGTGTGGTCCAGGGTTTTAACACAATAGTGCAACATCATCAATCATCACTGGTTAAAATAAAGAAATATAGTTGATAAGCGATATAAACTATAACGCTCATCGTCCATTCACAGATTCACAGATAATATGCACATGCAAATAAATATACACAGCTCAATCTACAGAACAAAATATCACAAATCAGATAGGATAATCAATTCAAGGCATTTCATACAGTACAATCATTCATAAGCCAGGTCAAGTATTCAATAGTCATTTATAAGCAGGATTTATAAATTATTTATCCTAATTAATTCAATTTATTTCCAATAAATTACTTACGAGTTAATTTACCAATTCTGATTTATTAATCATTTGATATCAATTAATTTATCAAATACTTTAATAAATTAAATTATCCTTAATTTATCTTATTCATAAATCTAATCTTTAAACCAATTGCATAATTAATTAACCCTTTAATTCATTATTTTAAGAAATAATATACAAATGTAAATAAATGAATAAATCATTTTAATTTCTTACCATTAAGCAATCATCCCGTAACCCTAAATCATTAATTTCAAATTAATCTTTATCATTTAAATAAATGTACTTTAATAAATCTTAAATTAATATTAATAAATCTCATTTATAAAAAAATCCTTAATTAACCTCTATTTGATTTATTATCCTTAATTAATCATAATGAGTAATTATTTCTGATTGCTTCCATTATGTAATTTACAATTTACAATATATAATTGATTATCTAAATTAATTTATCTAATTTGTTATCAAAATTAATCATATTAAGTAATACTTCATTATCCTTAGTTAATCATCTTCATTAACTAATAACATTTCTTAATTACTTTTAATTAATCTCTAATTATAAATAAATCTAAATCATAAATTTATAAATTAAATAAATGAGTCTTTAATTAATCATCATATAAATTACATCACTTAATACCTTAATTGTTTCTAATATAAAATCTATTCCTTTATTAATGATTTCATTAATCATTCGAGTGTATTTAAAACATTACACTTTCAACATTTTTAAATTTACATGTAAAAATAACACTTGGTTATAAATTTCAGAAAATGGGATCAGGTTGAAAACCTGGAACAGGATTTTGACCAGAACTTCCCATTTCCACTTACTTCGAGTATACTACTCGAATCACTCCAGTAAGGCACGAGTTTCCCCCCACTTCTACCCGCGTCCTTCTTCTCCTTTTTTTTTCAGTAGTAAAATACTTAAGTTATAAATCAAAGCATCAGTATAAATCATATTCGAAACTGCTGACACACGCCAATGTGCGTGCACGTGCACCACTTCCCCGACCGCCTGCGATCGAGTTGCCACCCACCACCAAGTCGATGACCATCTCAACCATTGCCTCGACCACCCAAAACATCGATAACTCCACTAAATCAAAATCGCGTATTCGAATCCAAACCTGGAACACGAAAGCCATTTCCATCCCATACCTGTCAACGACTCGTCCACGCGACTCCGGCTACCAGAAAATCCCATACTCCGGCCATCACTTCGTCGCCTCAGCCTCTACCACCACCCAACAGCCCATATCACTCGATGCTCCACCGTGATCGCGTCGATCAAAAACTTAGCTACAGGAAAAATTAGGTTTAAAAACTAATTTCTATCGCCGCCGTCACCTCCGAAGTCGTGACCACCTCCGGTTATTTTTCCAACCACCACCGTGTACTCCTCCATCACCACGAAGAAACCCAGCTATCCCAAACCCGAGGATCACCAGAAATTGAATATAACCCATTTTCTGTTCAACTCGAAAATTCACACCATCTACAAACTTAAAAATCTAGATTTATATATCAAAAATCATCATTCCCCGATTCGATTCAGTTTATAAAATTAAAACTTGATATTTGGATACTAGATTTCCTGACATTAATAGATCATTGCTGTTAATTTCTCATTTTTTGAATTAATTACTTATCATATATACTTAAAACTAATTTTAAAATAAATGTGACCTTCATATACGCATTTTATCTTCAGACATCTTAGCCTAAAACTGAATCCATGAAGAGAGATAGAATTATTTTTGGTAGATTGGTGCCTGAATACAAACAGAGATGTATATGCATTTACACAGACCTGCATACTCAAACATTTACATATTTATATATATATATATATATATATATATATTCAAACGGATTTTCATTCATGCAACCAATTTACTTCAAGTTATAATCACAGATATCTAGTTATAAATCAACTGAAGTTTCAAGATAGTAGTTTACTCACCTTTGAGAAGATGAATAGAGAACAGAGCTTCCACTTTTTAGCACAGGCTTGAAATTTACTTGCTGAGTTGATTTGTATTGTTATTTATTTAAATTGAAGTTTTTGTTTATAGTTGAGATGATGATGCTTATTTCGGGTTTACTTTGAATAATGGTCGAAAGTGAAGTGAAGATGGTTGATATAAAAGAAGAAAGTGTACAGGTGATATTATCTCTTCCCTGTACTAAAGTTATGGCTGCATTTATTTAACTTGGTGGCTGAGATGATATTATAGATATGGCTAAAGTATGTTGCATTAAATGTTGAGATGTATTGCATTTGTATGCTAAAGATATTGCATTAATTATCTTACTTCATCCCATACTTGCTGGTCTTTGCTTCAGTACTTGTTGTGTTGTTTTCCAGGTTAAAGTATATTACTTTAGTCCTTAGTCTTCTGATGCTTATACATTTCCCATATCATCTTTTGTTTTGCTGTCCTTGTATCCTTTGTTTACAACTTGTTTTTCGGCTGAAGTGATGATTTCTTTTGGTGGCTTCATTAATTCACATTGTATAATTGAATATCTTTGTTTTGTTCATATTATTTATAACTTTGTTTGTACTTACTTTATTTTCTTTTATTCACTTTGTTTTACCTTTGTCTACATCTGTTTCTATTTCTTGTTTGTTGTCTTCAGGTTTGCATATGTGTATGTTGTATGTTTTACATTTTATTTTTATGCCTTGCTTTATGTTTTATGTTCTTTTAGCTAGCTTTGTTTTATTCTTGCATTTTTTTATTTACTTCTATTTTTAGTTTAAATAATTATCATAAATTTTACTTTAAAAATTATTGTTTTATATTTCTCTATATACACATATATTTTATACAACTCAAATTATCATCATTTATAAAAAAAAATTAAATCAATTTATTTATTTATTTTTATACTTGTGTCAATGTATATACTTTTGTTTTATTTATTTTGCATATTTATTTACAACTTTGTTTCATATTTAAATGTCGTTTCTTTTCTTTTCTTATGACTTACATATTAATTTTCAACTTAAATACTTATCGTCTTGTATTTTTATTTCTATTTATTTTAAAAACCACTTATTTAAGATTTTATCTCAAATCCAATATATACATATATATTCACATATATACAAATTTTCAAATTCGTACGACTTAATATAATTTCTATTTGAATCGGGGAAACTCGCATCATTTATAATCAATTTTACAAATTTTAATTCAAAAATTCGATAAATTATTAATTTAAATTAAATTAAAATCTAGGGTCGTTACAGCTGTAGTCTTCATTGTTGTGTATATATGTTCTATTCTGCACCACTTGTGTACATTTGCCACTGTTTGTTCACTTTGTTTCTGCTGTGTCTATCCTGTACTACTCTGGTCTGTTGCTCCAATTATCATTGATGCATCCTTTATTGTTACTTTCTTGGTGCATTGTGCTCTGGTTTTTCTGTTTGCATGCTTGCTTTTGTTGGCTGCGCACACGAGTTGGTGAGGTAGTGCACACGTGTATAAATGTACACGTGTATATTGCAGCCACTTATGATTACCTGTTCCTGATAGGAATACGAGTGTATATATCTATGTGCACGACTTTGTGTGTGATGAATTCAAATGTAAATGATGACGAACAACCCAAATGACTAAGGCACCAATAAAAACAAATTTATATTTTTGTAGATTCAAATTTGTTTATTTTCAGATTACTGCTGTAATTGCTAATGATACAGGTACACAGGAGACAGGGCAAGAACTGGAGCTGGACAATGCAGATAGATGCAGATTAATGGTTTTGTAAAATGTACAATGTTGTGCGTTGTAATGAAAGAAAATATGAATATGAAATGTATAAACTAGTGTATGTATCTAGAGAGAGCTGAAAACTTTGTACTGTATAAGTGTTGAATTAAAATATTATATTGAATAAAAATACTGATTGATTTATATAAATTCTGTGCAATAGTATTATTATTCAATATGAATATTTATTCCTATATGTATATAGTACAATCTGCAAACATATATATAAATTGATATATATATATTTGTTATCATCAAAAATTCACATCAAACATGCTTATCGTTGAGCTATTTATGAATTCTGATCGGTATGTGGGACGCTATGTTATTGATAGGGGTTTTTAATCACTTAAACGAGGCAAGTCGACATAGTATTATTTTTAAATTGGGTAAATGAAATAATTTTACCTTGATTATATTATATATAAAGGAAATAATTTTTCAGAAATATTATTGTATATAAATTTATTTTTTGGTTGTTGAAAATGTAAATATGTATAAGTTGATAAAAGTTATTTTAATAATCTAAATAAAAAAACAATTGTAAAAAGAATATATTATATAAGCAAATGAATTATATAGTATAGAATTATAATTAATATGATTTACAATTGGGAAATAACTTATATATAAGAAATGAAACAACATGAATATATTTATAAATATGAGTTACAAATAAAAAAATGGATATAGACTAAGAATTAGAGAAATTAAATTCCGCTGATTTTTAAAGTTATTTTTTAAAGTAAAAAGGTGTTATATTATTATAAATCTAAATAAGATAAATGAATTTGGAATGAATCTTATATAAGTGAAGTGAAATTATATAAGTAAGAAGATTTATAAATGTGATTTATAAATGTAAAAAGGGATTTTTAAAGAATATAAAGCATTGAATTCACTACTGTTGCTGGGAAATAATAAGGGTGATGAATACAGCATCATCAGTATCATTTTTGAGTCTCTATGTGATGGATTTGCTACCATGGTAAATTGAAATTTAAGTTTTTTTGTAGTAAAATAATTTTATTTGAAATCCAAGTTGAAATTGATAAAAATAAGTAAAATGAGTTTCGGACTTATACTATAAAATAAAAAGTTTAACTTTGGTTAACATAATAAATATATAATTTGAAATTTGACTAAATGAAGGTTAAATGAATTGAATTGAATTTGATCGAGATTAGATAAGTTATTGAAATGGAAATTAAACTTATGTGGTAAGTGATTATATAATATGAATTAGGAAGTTTAAATAAATAAGTTATATAATTTATAACGTGGGAAAATGTAGTAAAACCAAATTTTAAAATGGTTAAACAATTTTGCTAAGCATAACAAAAATCTGAATTTAAATAGTGATATGAAATTGACTTAAATAAAAGTTAAATAAAATGACTTAAGAAATGAGGTAATGAAGTAAGTTAAATAAAATAGAATTTGAATTAAATTAGAAGCAAACTTAAGTTGTATAGTGGAAGTAAATTTAACGAGAATGAAATGAAACACAACTTAAGTAATGATTAATGAAGTTGAATTTGATATCAAAATGAATTAATGAAATGAAGTAATTAATGAATATGAACTTAAGTTACATAATGAAATTCAACTTTAGTAATTTAATGAATTAACATTGGAAGTGTTGTATAAAAATGTGAATATAGTGAATACTAGAATTCAATCTGAATTGAATATTAACCAATCGAAATTACATGTGCTAAACCAAATTGGATGTAAACGAATTGATACGGAATTAATGGATCTAAAGTGTTAATTCATTAAAATCTAATGAAATTTGAAATTGAATAATTGAATGAAAGTTAATTGAATTTAAATAGATGAATGTTAGTAAAATCAAATGTCAATGAATCAAGTGTGATTAAACTGAAAACCAACTCAATGAATATTAATGAGAAATGAATTATATTGATTTGGTTATGGAGTTGTTGGATAGATATGGGTTATTGGGTGATAGTTATATAATGGTTGGATCTGTTGATTATTGACTGCATTTTCTATATGGGCATGTATAGTTGTTGTATTTCTATATGTTGTATATTGGTATTACTTTCCATATATACATGTTTCTTATTTGTTCGTTGAGTATTTAGTAGGTGCGGATGGCGTATGCTTTGCATTGGAGCTCGCTTTCGTGCTATATTAGCCGTATATGCTCGCTAATAATATATAACGTACACATATCAGATTACATATTGTATTTTTATACGTTTTCCTTAAGGGATGCCTCATCCTCAAATATGAGATGTATATTTGTGATATCTATATGTTGTGATCCTACTACGATCGAGTCATGCAGAAGAGATGCTGGCGAAATTTTTTGGAAATTTAAGGCGTTGGAGAATTGAGAAAAAAAAATTGATAACTAAAGTTTTGATTTTGAGTTATAATTTGAAATGATAATAGTTAATTTATGGAATGGTATTAGTAAATAACTAAGTATGAATTTGTAAACTTTGGAAAAGTTTTATAAGAAGTTTAACTAATGGATTGTGGAAAAGTTAAAAGGTTTAAATAATGTTGATATCTAGTTTTAACGAATTATTTTTTTTTACAAATTAATGGATTTTATGTCCTTTTCTTACTTGGTAATTTTGAGGACGAAATTCTTTTAAGTAGGGAAGAATATAACGACCCAGAATTTAAGTCATTTGGAATTCGTATATTTAATTGATTTTTAAAATTCAAAAGTAAATTTTATAAGTTGAATAAGTTATATTTTAAATATAGTGATTTAATTGGATAATTAAATTGTTAATTTAATATTTGAAATTGTAGAAATAATTGAAATTTGAATTTAATATGAATGAAAATTGTTTACAAAGTTGAATTAAATTCTATTTGAATTAAAATAATGTTGGTAAAATTTTAAAACTGAATTAAATGTTAATTTATAGAAATTGAATATTTTAATATCTAAATAACGTGTAAAAATAGTAATTTTTCACACGGTGGTAGGCGGTGGCGGCGTGCGTGATGGGCGTTCGAACGGCAGTGTCCGATCATCATGTAGACGATCGTGGAGGGAGCAAAAATAGTTGAACATCGGTAGCAATATGGTTTTCATGCGTGAAGAAGCCTGGAACAAAACGAAAAAGGAAGAATAAATTTGTTTTATGATGACTGATGATTGTTTTGATGATATATGATATATTATATATATTGATTGGTATTGGATATGTTCCTGCCTATTGGAGAAGATGAGGCCCTATACGTTCCCATGTATAAGCGGATGACCCTTTGTACGTGCTCCGCCTCGAATCGGACATTGTACATATTTTCTAATATGTATATTTGTTGTAGGTGACAGGTTGGAGGGATCCAACTGGATTACTCACCAGTATTGATTTTGTTCACAGATATTGAGATATATGTTGTTATCATGTGATATATGATGTTTTGGATGCCGTGATTGTTGTGTTTGGTGCTGTTGCAGCATTAGACCTGTTTTTGGGTAAATTAAAAATATTAAAGCGATGATTTCAATTTAAAAAGAATTTTTAAGTGATTTTAAAAATAGTGTTTTATTTATTTTTGATTTGTTAAAGGAATGGATACATTTTAAATAAATGAATGTTATAACTTTTATGTTATAAAAATTATGATTTTTGTGAAATATAATCAGAATGTGATTTTTGAAATATAAAGTGAACTATTTGGTAAAATAGTTTAAATTGAGATTTTGAATTTATTGTAAATGGTTTATATATAAGATTTATAAAATTGAATTTTTAAAATCAAAATAATGGAATTATAAAGGATTATTGTAAATGTTTAAATGAAGTTATAAATGAATCTTATAAGTAAATAAGATTTATAGATTTATCATTTATGAAGTTATAAAGGAACTAATTTGGAAATAAATTATTTATAAGTGAATTAACATATAATTTGGATTTTGGCATGCAATTGAGTTATATATGAAATCGGTAAATAAAAGCATTTTATGAATTATAGTTTTTATAAATATAAATGGAATTTATAAGTTTTATAAATCCGAAGTCAATTGAATTTGGTAAGTTAACTATGGAAGTTTATTAAAGGGATCGTATTCACAATTTTGGATAGTGGATAATCCTTTAATTAAATGTGTAGAAGTTTTGAATTTGGTAAGAGAATTTTATTCACGATTTTGGATAGTGAATAATCTATAAATAAAATGGATATTTTTGGAAAGTGATATTTTAAATAAAGTAAAATGGTTTGAAGATGTTTTAAAATGTATTAATTATCGAATATATAGATTTCAACATTCATTGTTGAAATAGACGTTTTCGAGAAGTAAAGAAATGAATAATTTTGTTACAGTAAATGATTTTCGAAAGGAGATGTTTTGTATATTATATGGTATTTATATATCTCTCTAATTGTCAAATACCTATACTAGTGATTTTGGGTTGTCATAACGATGTTTTATGCAACATTCGTTTTGACCCAAATAAATATGTTTAAGAGAATGTTTTCCAATCGCAATTTAAGTAAATTTAATATTTTCTAAGGGTTGAAAATAATTGATTTGTGAATTACTTATTATTAAATAAGTACATGGAATTGTTTTCCAATATAGAAAGTTGAAACGGTCTGAGATTATATCTTTTCAAAGATAATTTGAAGTAAATATTTGGAAAGTGATTTAGTTAATCAAATATTAATTAAAAGGGCTTAGTGATTGCAATCCTTTTTAAATTGGAATCATAATTTTAATATTTTTAAATTTCCAAAAATACGGCCAAATGCTGCAAAAGCGTTGAATAAGTGAACTTACATCAATCGACGCATCCAAATATCACATATTACATTATAACAACATATATAACAATATATGTAAATAAAAATCAACAACTGTAAGGAGTCCAGTTGGATCTCTCCAATCCGACACCTGCAACAAATATACATTTCAGAAAATATGTACAATGTCTGCTTCGAGGCAGGCGCGCGTACAAAGGGTCATCCGCTCGTATACGCGAATGTATAGGGTCTCATCCGCTAAAATATACGGAAATATAACCAAACCAATCAATATATATATATATATATATAATATATCATGTATCACCGAAACAATCATCAATCATCATAAATAAATTTTATTCTCGCTTACATAAAAATATAAGAAAGACAAAGAGAATGAGTTGTACTCACTTTGATTCCCAGTCGTCGTTGCAGCATTTTATTTCGATTAAAATTAAATGAACGTTTAATTTTAACCAAAATTTTCACTAGATCAAATAAATCCCAATCCAGCCCTAAAATGTAGTGCTCATCAATACGAACCCAATGTATATTGTTTTGTGCGAAATGAACCTCGTATGATAAAGATACGTATTTTTTAAAGTCAACACGTATTTAAGAATATGTGATTTTCAAATTCTTTTTTCAATATAAATCCACATTTAATATCGACCGTTGGTTTCTAGAAAGGAGGTCTGGGCCGCACCCTTAAGCCTCTTCCCCATCATCTTCGTATGCAACTCAACCCATAGCCGCCTTCGTCCTGCGCTTGCCGCGGCCTCCATGATCTCTGAAGAGATGATCGAACACCACCACAATGAAGCTCACATTGCCATGCACCACCAAGCCAACTGTGGCCCACCACTTCATCATCGGCAGTGTGAAAAATGCCTCCAAATGCACGCCTTTCGAGGCCAAATCGCCATCAATCCACCACACCATTCTCGACCATAACCGTTGAAAGTGAAGATCTCGATGAGCTTGACAATTTTCTACTTGAAGGATCTCGAATTAATGGATGGATTGCGTGATAATCGAGGAGGAAGATCGAAGCTTCGTGGGAGTTCATGATGGAGGTAGCAGCTGTGACCTATTTAACTAGGGTTTGGAAAAATTAATGTAAAGGTCCTCTATTTATAAGCAATATAAATTTACTATTCATCCAAAAATATTTCAAACTCCAAATGAAACATGCCGCCGGCGTTCATAATGTTTTAACCCTATTTCGAACACAATGAAATATATATCAGGTGCCAATTCCATCGTATTTTGAAGATAGGCTTTCAAATCGAATTATTTTGATTAACATTTACTCAAATAAATTTCTAAATGTTTCGGCTTCCCACGATCAAATTGTAAGTTTTATTGGCACAAAATTTGAAATTTTTAATAAGTCGCTATTATGGATCCAATGAACTAGTTTCATTGAAATCCGAAACAGTGTTAAAAATGACTATTTTTACACGTTAATTAAATATTAAGGTAGTGTTTGGTTTAAAAACGAATTTTTTATTTTCGGTTTTCAATATGTATATCAAATACGAGAATAGTAGAGAGATGACGGAGGAGATAAAAGAAAGACGGAGAGGAGAACGGAGAGGATGGAGGGACAACGGAAGAATAGATTGTTTCTCGTGATTGTGTTATTTCCTGAAACATGGAAAATGAAAAAAGTTGTTTTCTATTTTGTACGTTAACTTCGTTTTCTAAATTGATCGTTTTCGACAATATACATGAGTTGTGTATATTTTTGTATGGACAAAAACCCGAAAGTAAAAATAAAAAATCAAACAGCACCAAAATTTTTCAATTTTTGTAAATTAACTTTTAAGTCAATTTTAAAAGTTTGCTATTTCTATTCCAATCCAAATAGAATTTAAAACAACGTTATAAATTATTTTCATGCACATTAAATTCAAATTTCAATTATTTACACAATTTCAAATACTAAATTAACAATTTAATTATCCAAATAAATCAATATGTTTGAAACATAAGTTATTCAACTTATAGAATTTACTTTTAAATATTTAAAACCAAGTAAATATTCTAAATTTAAACGACAAAAAATCTGGGTCATTATAGGGATAATGATAACATTAGCAAAGTTAAACCTACATAGTTAAAGCTTATCATGTATAGATCATCAAATAAAATCATTTTATCACTTTTGATCATGTGCAAATATTTTTAATAGAAATCGCAAAGAAATCATTAGAGCTAGCGTCTTTAATGCTAGCATACCTTTTATAGCCGACCAGACTTCCTTCTCCATGGATCATGAATCTAATTCATTGAGAGAGGAATCCAGGCTGGGTGTAGGGAGGACTAATACACCCGGATTCTTCATTTTCATTTGTTACCATATATTTGAGTATAATAATTGATGAAAAGTTTGTTTCCTTCCACCTGTTCATTAATTTCTATATCATTAACTTAATTTGATTTGACGATATTGTATCGACGTCTACCCTTCGGTGAAAATTTTTGGTACTTTGATCTTCTTTATTGAACCATTAGACCCGGGAATGTTGTTTCCATATAATTTCTTCTTGATCTATTAATTTGTTCAATTCCATTTTTAAATTTTCTAATTTTTCCTTCCCCTCACTATTAATTCTTAAATTCTTGTTTCCTATCTAATTCCAATATCTCATTTAGTAACTTGTGTTTTTTTTAGTTTGGATATTTCCGAACATGTTAAAGTCCAATTACTTTAAGTGTGTTCTTAAACTACGAAGTTTGAAAACCAAATTTTTGTAGTATTGTTGAAAGCATGGTTGTCCATAGATTTCTATTTCGTGATTACAAGATTTCCAAAGTTATTTTCTTTAAACTACAATTTTTTTCTGAATTTGAATGGTTTATTTCTAGGCATTTGATCATGATAGTTAAGTAGATTTGGATGATGATCCGAAATGAGATTAGCAACTTTGTAAGTTGTGGATATAGGGATGTATCTCAACGCTCCTCACATACCAGAATTTATCCAACAAGTCCATCAAAGTGTTCTCTCTATCATTAGGCCTAGTGAATCTCCTACATAAAAGAGGTAGTTTTAGGTTGTTTAGATTAATAAAATGGTTAAATTCTTCCATGTCAATATAATTGACATGTCTTAGTGAATGATCCCCATTGCGCCTAGTCACATTGAAGTCTCTGACTACAATCCGATGACCATAAAAGAAGTTTTCTAAAGTTGGTACATTCAGACCAAAGTAATTGTCTAAGAGTTCTTTTATTAGACGTGTATACGTTAGTGATATTTATATCTGATTGTCCTATAAATCATGTAGAATTACATGTAGCAAATGACAATTAAAGATCGGTTGAAGAGGTTGAAATTTATCATCACACCACATCATAATGATCCCCTGGGCTACCATTTGATGGGACAAAAGCTCATTCAATTAAAGCATTGCCCCCAAATGATTTAAAGAAGATTGGACTAGGAAATTTAATATTAGTTTCTTGAAGTAATGCTATGTCTATCGAAGTATATTTAAGTAATCTTTATACTGGAATGTTTATAGGTAATCCTAAGCCTCTAACATTTTAACTTAACACTTTCATCTACAACTACTATTATCCCTTTCAATTTTATTACTTTTATTGTACTCAACATCATTGGTATTTACATCATAAATAAAACTCATATTTTATGCAATACGATATTCTTAACTAATTGTTAATGTGTTTAGAACAATGGGAGTAAAAGTACTTCCTAGTAGAACGTGATCACCGATGGTCTCAATTCCAAAGCTGATTTGGAAAGAAGATGCCTTACACTATGATGAACAAACTCGCAAGGGTTTAACTGCACTTCCTTAAGGCAACTCGGCGTAGTCAAAATCTGAAGGAAGTGAGCACTCTGGAATGCCTTGTAGGACAATAACTACATCATCACCACAATCGCTCAATGAAAGAATTATCTCAACATTTCATTAATAGCCATTGAATTTAGCTTAGAAGAAGACTCTAATGAAAGTCGACACCCACTTTATGACCTAGGAGAAGGATGTTAAGCTCACTGTCACTGATGCAGCCAATGGCTGAAACGGGAGTCATGCTTGTCAACCTCGCCTCTTCGCTTGCATCTAATGTACATGAAGAAACATGCTCTTTGACTATTGCCTTTAGCGGGTCCTTTTTAGTTTCATTCTTCTTTAATTTGAATGATAGTTTTAAAAGAATTAAACATTGATTCTGACTACTTCAGAAGGTCGCAGGAGATGGGAGAGAGCTGAATTTGAGTTTGTAGTCCTAGGAATCTAAGGTAGTAGTCAAACTTGTTTCGAGTAAGAATTTGAACAAAGTTGGCGATGTAGAGATTATGAAAGGTCTAAAACAAAACTACTACTATAGGATAAGGCTGAGCTTGGATGTGACATTGATGAAAAAGATATGCGTAAAGCATAATTGATCTGCTTATCCTCGAACACACCATAAAGGAAATAGCAAACATGGTCTTGACAATCAGAGGCATAGTAGTTTCTATCGCCACATCGGAGGCACTCCAATCTATGGTTGCGATGCTTAATCCTGGGTATAAAAGCCAATAGAGGAGCCTCTGAGTGGAAGACAGTGAGAAACGTTAGATCTTAGAGCTTCCGCATAAGTATTGGGGAGATAGTAGGGAATGGTGTTAATAATATTGGGGAAGATCATCGGTGAAAAGATAACGGGAATGATCAGAACGAAGCAGATAATTTTTATGGCAATCATTTTTAGTAATAAAGCATTGTTGCTGAAAAGTATGCGCCCTGTTTGCACTCAGGAAGAAGCTTCAAACTACCATTAAAAATTTTATAACTTCTCATTTTTCTCATATGCCTATGGTCGTCAAAATCTATTTTCTTCTTCATCCCCAAAACAAACGTACCTTCATCCTTCCCTTCAGAAAAATCAACATACACTATTTCAAAATATCATTATAAAAAAGTTTCAAACTTTGAATCCACAAAAATCTTTCATTTTTTCTAATAAATTAAGAGAAGTAAATGTTGGGGTCTATCATTCCAAGCTGAGATTACCTAACAACATAGATGCGGAATAATATGATCAAATATAGAATGTTGAAACAACCCAACAAAATTACTGGGGTTATTCTCCTTTAAAGAAAAGGTGAAAATTACTAATTAATTATTAATGAAAGAGAAGTACACCAAAAATTTTAAAGTGGTTCCACTGTCAATGTGACAGTGTCCGTCCTCTAAGGGGAGGAATTTTTATTAATAATTTGGGAGAGAAGATTACAGAGAGTCGTATAAGTTATTTCTATTACATAGGCTCCTTTATATAAGGCTTTGAAACTAAGGTTTGAACTAATCCCACTAAACAAAATGACAAAACCCAATATAGTATCACATTTTTTAAAACTCCACTTTGGTACAATATATTACTTTAAACAAAGCCATCTAACTCCATTTACACCTATATACTATGAGCAGTCTTGAGCAAAGCGGATACATTCCCAATGAGTTTCGGCAATGCCACCACCCACTACACTTTCCGACGAATTACGGCAATGCCACCGCACGCCAATAAAGTGTTTAAATGTATCCTTCCCATGTAGAACCTTTCAATCTTCTCAATGAAAACAAACGTCTCCATCTACCAATGCTCTCTCCCCGTGCCATGTGGCACTAACATCTTGATAAGCGGATCAAGTTCGAGCAATGCTCGAAACCTTGCAACAAGTAAGGGCTCAGTGAACATGTTTGCGGCATTCTCCTCTGTGTGAACCTTCTGAAGACGAATTAGCTTCTCTTCATTCATTGAGACAAGAAAAGATTTCCCCACCTCTATGTGCTTCGTCCTTGAGCAAAAAGCCAGATTTTCAGCTAAGTGAATTACACCTTGACTATCACAATTCACTTCTACACCATCATACATGAAGCCTAAATCACACATCAACCATCTTAAATACAATTCCTGCTTAGCCTCTTCAATAGCAACTATAAGTTTTGCCTTTGTAGTGGGAAAAGAAACAATTGTTTGCAACCTTATTCTCCAACTAATAGTCGTCCCTCCAAAAGTGAACACATAACCATGTAACGCCCACATTTTTGACAGTTTGAAACGACAATAAACCACACATGTCGATTTCGAACCATTCAAAAGGGAGGATTGTTATAGGGTAAATAAGAAAATGAAGATAAAAGAAAGAAAAACAAAACACAGAATCTCACGGCGGAATGAAAAAATATAATGATCAAATAAACAGTTCGTGAAGCTGTTTTACAAATACATTTGATTACACTTTACAACACAGATCAGAGTTACACATACAGTAGAAATAAATAAATAATGCAGCGGTATAGCATGATGCACTGGAATAAATAAAATAAATAGTATATAAATCTTTGTCTTTTTCTCCAGAAATAAATTCTTTAATACACTGAAAAGCTTAAACTGACCCGAGCATAATGAAAAGACAAAACACTCGAGTTGGAACTAAAAGATCTTATGTAAGTTAAATCAACAGTAAATAAATAAATATGAGTGTAATGGCTTCAGAGATGTTTACGGGATTTTACATCTCCTATCTAGTGTCTAACATGCATACAATAACTTAAGAGATGTTCGAGATTACCATCTCCTAAGGATCAGCTAAACTATCTACTATGTAGTAATATATGCTATAATAATTAAAGCATTAAAATAGCGTTAAGGCGTTACTCATATCCCCCTTAACATATTTATATATATTCCCATAGTCTATATAGATACTATAAGCTCCATCAAACTGGTGGTTTACTTAGTGAGCACTCCATAGGTACGGTAGAAACCAAACTCGTAATGGATGCGATAAAGCATGTGACAAGACATGCGAGGCAATGCCAGGGTAGGATTCTACCGTTGCACACCTAGATTGGTGGTAATGCTTAGCAGCTACTACCACCCATCTCGGAACACACTTCCAAAATCAATCAAGGCGTGGCCACCAAATCAATCAAAAAGTCATAATATGACATCGAAGAAATGTGCCCGATAGGGGGTGCGACCCCACTTGGCCCGGTATAGCTCATGTTTTTGTCATATCAAGCTGACTCGAGTGAGTCAAGGCTACGTTAATACCTTATACAGAATCGCTCGTCAAACCTTCATACTTCATTTTGGAATCTCCACCACATGCACAGTTGTTAAAGTGGTTTTCGGTATTGACAGAGAGTATGACAATATACGATCCCGGTCCCTTTAACAACCAAACGCTTATTTCACACCGGATGGTTCTTTTACATTTCCATAATCGATTCATAGTTGATATCAAAATATCATATTCACTTAAAAATAATATTACTTTCGAAATCATATCCGCTTTCGAAATCATTATCACTTTCTCATATCCACAAAATAGGTCAAACCCTCGTTTCAAAATCATCATATTTAATCAAAATATGTCATTTCACTAGAAAATATCATTTCAAACTCCAACGCAGGTTATAACATCATTTACCCATATTCGCCTTAAATCAAGGATTTAAATCTAAATAATTCAGCCTTACACAGTTTGAATTTTAGAAAATAGTTTAGATAGTCATAAATAGTTTAAGTAGTTTCAAACTAGTTTAAAATACTTTAAAATAATTTAAAATAGTTTAAATGGCTTAAATAGTTCAAAATAGATTAAAATAGTTTTAAATACTTTAAAAAAGTTTAATGGATTAAATAGTTTATAATAGCTTAAAATAGATTAAATAGATTAAAATAGATTAAAATCGATTAAAATGGTTTAAAATAGATTAAAATAGTTTAAAATAGATCAAAATAGTTTTAATAGTATATTATAAAAATGGTTTGATTATTGAAAATGGTTTATATAGAAAATAATTTGAAAATCTAAATAAATCTGAATTTAAAATAATATATCTTTAAACAGTTTATATTTCACTGTTAACAAACAAAAGTGAAAAGAATGTAGTCTGTGGCTTGTAATTTTCAACTTCCTTTTGCCTTGCGCCTGCCCCTCCCCCCGTTTCCCGTCCGTACGCTTCATGCCTAAATCACCTCGCCTTCGCCCTGTGCCTCCCTCTCTTTCTGATGCTGATTTTCCTCCATTACCTCCTTCCCGCGCTGCTGTTATTAGCTCCTGCCCTCTTTCGGTGGACTCTCTCCGGCGCCCGGTGAAGTTTGTTTGTCTGACTTTGGTGGTAGGTCGCTCATTGCGACTGTGTTTGAGGACTCCAATGCTGTTGTGGTAGAGTTTGGAATATCTGGCCGTGAGATTGGTGTTTCGGCTTCTGATTGTACGAACTTTGCTCAATGCTCACCTTTTGTTCATGAAAATGCCAATGAGATGTGTGCTCCCATTCACAATGCTTTGGGGTCTGTTGAATCTATTCAAACTGTTGCTGCTGTGAAGCTTTTTGTTGAGGTGCCTCCTCGTCCAGCAGCTCCTTCCCTGCCCTGTACGAAAACTTGGCCTTCGCTACTTACAATCCAATAGATTTTAAAATTGTGGAGGAAAATGGAGTGATGATCCCTCCTCCTCTTGTTATGCAAGCTGGTTTGGACTATTGGTCAGACTACTTGGATGGATTCTTTCTTGACCCATCACATCGCCTTCATGATGCGGCTTCGGTTTGTCGAAGAGCTTGGCGGCTTCGTGGCGATATTCGTGTTAGGCTGGTTGACCCTATGTATTTCCTTTTGTTCTCCTCCCTCGATGATCGTTGTCGTGTTCTTGAGGCCGAGCCTTCATTTTTTGGTGGGAAACCTTTTATTATTACTCCTTGGACTCTGACAGTTGCTTGTGCTCATGAGCAAGTCCTCTCCATTCCTGTTTGGGTTTACTTCTCCCATATTCCATCTTCTCTTCAACCTTTACTTGGTTTGAATTGGCTTGCTTGTAATGTAGGTAAATTGAAATGTTTTTACTCTAATACAGTTACGCGAGAAAAATTGATGTTCGCAATGGCTCTGATTGAGATTTCCCCTTCTAAGCTCCTCCCTTCCTCTATACCTGTTCAGCTAGCTGTTGGGCACGTGGTGGAAGTCCGTGTTCGCTATGGTTGGGTTCCAGATATTTGTTCCTCCTGTCACTCCTTTGGCCACCTGGCTATCGCCTGCTCGCATTCTGTTGTTACCACGGCTGCTCCTAAGATCCCTCTTCCTCGCCCTCTGCTTAGGAAATGGGTTCCTAAGATTTCCACTCAGGTTGCTCCTCCTCTTGCGGCTCCTTTATCTGCCCCGGATCCGGCTCCCTGTATTGCTCAGTCTGCTTCCCCTACATCTTCTGGGACGCCTTCTGATGTTTCTGCGCCTTCTGATGACCCAGCGCCTTTTGATGTTTCAGTGGTTCCTGTTGTGGTTCCTGTTCTGCCTCGTTTGCCATTGGTCGCTAGTGATGGTTCTGCAATTCTTGTGGCTACCCCTGTTCCTTGTCTGCCTTGTCCCTCTATTTTCTGGGATGATGTCGAGAGGTGCTGGGTTGATCACATTTCTGACATGAGATTTAACCCCTTGGATGATTCTTTCTTTAGATTTGTTTTCAATGATCATCTAGACCTTAGATGCCTTTATTATAGACCGTCTGGTAACTCATTAGCTCTTGTTTTGGACGGTTATTTTGTGAGATCGAATTCTGTCTTGCTTGCTGACACATCCTGGGATCGTTCCTTTTTATACTCTTCTGATTCTGTGGCTTATGATCCTTGTCTTGCATCCCATTTCCGCCCCTATGCTGCTCTGTTGGGGAATGTGCCTTCGGAGTCTACCCAGGATTTAGCGGATGATAGTGTTGCTACCTCTTCGGAGGAGTAGTTGTTTTCGATATTCATTTAGTAGTTGTGATATGTCTATCACACTCTTGTGCTGTCCTTTTTCTTTTTCTTAGTAGTTTAGGTGCTTTTACCTTTCTCCTGTACTTTAAATTTTTATTACGTTCGTAATAAAAAGTGGACGGTCCACTATAAAACCGGCTGGCCTTGCCCAAAAAAATAATTAATTTGAAACAAATATCAAATTAAACCATTTCTTCCATTTCAACAAATCTGGACCATATGCAGCTTTCAAATAAAAAAATCAATTTTAAATCTTCTAATTCAGATTCTCATTAAACCATTTCATTTATCGATTTCAAATCCAAGTTTGAACTAAAAATTTAAACCATGTCAAATTTAATAGATTTCAATGTTTAATATTCAAACATTTATAATAACTCAAATTTTGATAAATTCCATTTATATTTCAAAATTCAACTTTAAATTTCAAAATAAATGCTATAAACGATTCATTTAAACCAATTCAAATTTCAACATTTAAAGCTTGAATTTTGAAAATAATTCAATTTATATAAATAAAATTTCTTCAAAATATCATTTAACTGGATCCAAAAAATTAGGATTAAAAAAACAATTAATTTAATCAGTTTGGTGTCCGTATATAATTTTCTACCCTATGGTCAGGTGATACGAATATATATATATATATATATATATATATATATATCATTTCAACCTACAATAAACTTATATTTGCGGTATATATCATTTCAACCTGCGATCCCGAATTAAAATTCAAAATTCATGAAATCGCTCGAGTCTGTCATTTCAACCCATAACGATTTTTCTTAATCTATAGATCATTCGGGTATGTATCATTTCAAGCCATAGTGATTTTCCTAACAATAATTAAGGGAACTTGCCGTATGATAACGATATATAAGATAAACATAACATCCAGCCATCCAATATCAATAATTAACATCCATCACAACCATGATTCAAATCAATCAATAAACCACAACAATTAATTGGTTATCATTAACAGGTATTTAACTGAAAATTTTAAATTCAATATTAAATTAAAATGGCGATTAAATTCAATAAAAGGCGGATTTAACTGGAATGAAAATTTAAATATACCAAACAATAATCAATCAACTTCTAATCAGATCATAAATTTAATTTAACTTACATAAGAAAATTTAGTAGTTGTGAGTGGGTTAAAACACTCACTTTTGGTTTCAAATCGATTTGAAATCCAAATAAAGGCCCAATATTGAACAGTCTCAGAATTCATCCAAACCAATGCCATATGTCCAAAATTTTGATACGATCTCAATGGAGAAAACCACATCCAAATCCAAGCTCGTATGTACAAGATATGTAAGTAAGAACATTTGAAGTTAAAATTTAAATTAAATCAAATAAAAATAAACAAAGCCACATCGCCTTCCCGGCCACGTTGTCACGAACACTACCCTACAGAGCTCGAACCCTGGTCTCGAACTATAGTCGCCAACCTAGCATACAGTCGCTGTCACCACAAGGTGATCGATCCAAGCTTCGAAATCATAGACGAGCTCGTCTCCACCAGCTTGACACACCATGACCCCTTGCGACACCTAACGTCGCCGAACGACGACAAAAACAACAGCCGCCGCCTGACTTTTTTAAACCCTACTCGAATTTTCCCCTAAGATATAACCATCAATTGACCAAAAGAACGGCACAGATGCACTCCTCACACAAATCTCCTCCAGACTGCATCCTTGAATCGACGAATCGTGGTTGTTGATCAACTACCAAAATCGATGGCCGAGAATGTTTTGATTATTTTTAGACAAACCGAAACTCAATTGCAAAAATGAATAACAGATCTAGATTGCGCTCATTGAGAGCTTTCCAACGATATATAAAATGATAGGGTTGGAGAGCTTGAATTTCGATTTGATATTGAAATTGGATTTAGGATTTTGGATTTGCAGCCATTGGAAAGGAGGAAGAAGCAGATAGATTGAATAAACAGAGACATACAAAAATAAGAAACGAGAAACAACTAGGGTTTATAAAAGCCTATATATAGGCCGAGCTGAAATAGAAAAGGATGGACCAAATCGATTTGGATTGAAACGATAATAACGACCCAGAAACTCCTTTTCATTTCCGAAATGAAAATGGGTCATCCAATATATTGAAATATAGGTTTTCGATATTTTAAAATTCAATGGAACAAGTTTCAAATCCTAATTCCATTGTATACAGAAGTTAGCTTTTTAAAACCAGCTTATTTTAAATTGAATTCATTAGATTGATTTCTACGCATTTCGAGCCCGTACGAACAAACGACAAGTCCGATCGCTACAAAACTTAAAATCCTACGATAATTCACTATTATGGATCCGATGAAACTGGTTTCGTCGAAATCCGAGACAATGGACAAAATGGCTATTTTTATACATTAATTAAATAAATTATTAATAAATTGACCTTTCAAAATTCAAATTCAATAGTTGACAGTTTTATCATTTCTAATTACACAGAAACTAATAATCTTTTAAAACAAATTTCTCATGTCAAATCCTACATGTTGCACTAATTACAGCGTTCAATTTGCAATAAATTCATTAACTACAATTTAAATTCCAATAGATTCCCGATTTACATCTAATTATTTAATCAATTATTACCTTATGAATATAATTAACATTGGTTTACATTTTATTACATCAATACTCTACAGTTATCATCTTAATTCATATTAACTACAATATTTAATTAGATTAATTTCAATTGATTTACAATTTAATTTCAATGGATTAAATAATGAAATGATAATTAAACAATTACTACACACTAATATTCAAACACATTAGATACAACATTTAATTTATTTCCTTATATACAATTTATTACCAATTAACTTTATAGTCATTTCAATTACATTAAAATATTTGTCAATTAAATTGAATTAACATTATTAAATTACATTCTAGTTATTTTTCTCGTTAATAAATCATAAATTTTAATTTCTTCCACTATTAAATACCAAAATCTCATAATTTAATATTTTTAATTATCGAAAAATATGGGTCGTTACACTAAGGTTGACTTCCTTTGATCTTTGCCACTGGCATAGTTAGAACCATAAAATCCTACCAAGCTGCAATCTCTATCTCTGCTGCCAAAAACAATACCATGGTCTAGAGTTCCTCTTTGATATCTGAAGATGTACTTTACTGTCTCCTAATGTGTCTTTCCTGGATTTTCCATACATCTACTAACCAATCCAACAGCCTGTGCAATGCTAGGCGAAGTCTTAACCATAACATAATCAAACTACCAACTGCACTCGCATAGGACACCTTCTCCACGTAAGTTTTGTCCTTCTTTAGTATCAGAGAGCCTTTATTATAAAGCTGTATGTGCAAGGCATGGGTTTACAAATTGTCTTTCCTCCTTCCATGCTAAACCAAGTAAGCACCTTCCTAAAATACTCCTTTTGAGTGAGCCTCAAAAGTCCTAACTTTCTATCCCTTTAGAATTCCATACCGAAAATCTTCCTTGCTTCCCCAAAGGTCTTTCATCACAAATTTCACTTTTAGCTTCATCTTCAAACTATCAATTTCAGCTTTATCGTAGGAAGCAATCAACATGTCTTCCACATATAAAAGTAAAAACACCCAACTACCGCTCTCCAGATGCTTGAAGTACACACAAGCATCTTTGATACTATGATCAAAACCAAGTGAAAGCATAAAAGAGTTAAATCTCTTGTACCATTATTTAGGTGACTGGTTGAGTCCATGAAGTGACTTTTTTAACTTGCAAACACATTTCTCTTTCCCACTTACAACAAATCCTTCTAGTTGCTTCATGTAAATGGTCTACACTAGTTCACCATGTAAGAAAGCTGTCTTCACATCAAGTTGCTCCAACTCCAAGTCATGACTAGCAACAATAGCAAGCAAAATGTAGACGGAGGTATGCCTCACTATAGAAGAAAATATCTCATCATACTCCACTCCCTTCCTCTATGAAAACCCTTTAGCAGCTAATCTAGCCTTTATCTCCCATCATCTTTCACCTTGAATACCCATTTGCAACCTGTGGCTCGGCTTCCTAGAGGATGTGGTACGAAATCCTAGGTCTTGTTCTTTCTCAGCGAATCTAACTCATCTTCCATAGCACACATCTATTTCAAGCTATCACTCGACTTTGTAGCTTCTTTAAAGTCAAATAGCTCACTATGAACCACGTATAGGGCATAATCAAACTGATCACCAAGGCTAAGGTTTGAATACTGCTAATCACCATACCTTTCGGGCGGCCTAGTGGTTCTACGACTAACCCGAATAGGTACAACTTCGCCTAAACCCCTTTCAGCTCCACCTTGAATTGAACTTTCTCTAGTCTCATGCACATCACCTATACCACTAGAAGGAACCTATGGACTACTCTACGATGTTTCATCAACTGCATCTACATATCTCATAACAACATCAACTCCACTACTAGGCAAAAGTATAGGAACCTCTTCTTGCTCCTAAGGCCTATCAAACTCATCTGATGTGGTAGTTAACTCCTCCTTAGGATTGAACATTGCAGACTTATCAAAAGTTACATGTCTGGAATGCACAATCTTTCTATCAACGAGGTTCCAAATGCGATGCCATTTGATACCATCCATGTATCCCATAAATATGCCTTTGTATGCTCTAGCTTCTAGCATATCATCACCTATATGTTGAATATACACAGGACAACTAAAAATAAAAAAGTAACCAAGATACACTGCTTTACCCCTCCACTTCTCCTCTAGAATCTCCCCATCTATGGTTGAGCATGGAATTATATTTATAATATGCACTGCAGTTGATAAAGCTTCAGCCCAAAAGCCTCTGGATATGCCCGTTATCAATCTCAAGCAACGTGCCTTCTTAAGTAGAGTCTGATTCATCCTCTCAACAACCCCATTAGATTGTGAATCTCTTAGTGTAGTTAAATGTCTCTAAATACCATGCTACTTACAAAAATTAAGAAACTTTTTAGAAACAAATTATGATGACCCACCTTTCTAACCCCAGAAAGACGTATCATCATTAAGAAAGAAAGGGGTAGAAATAGAAAAGAATAGAAATAAAGAAAGAATAACAACATCAGAATCTCACAGCTTAATGGAACAAAATATAATACATCACATAACTATTACATAGTTCTACATACATCAGAGTTATACAATATCATACAACAGAACTGTCATATACATATATGTCCATACATACATCCAAAATACAGCATACATTAGCTACACAGCGGAACTACATATATATATATATATATATATATATACATACGTCTGGTCTTCTTCTCCAAAGCTCCTCCAGTAAATCAATACTCCAAATACCTATCACTTGGCTACTCATAAAAATTTGAGTACCCAAGAATTTATGAAAAACAGAATATAAACTCCGGGTCAGACATGGGTCTGGTGTGAGTAAACGGGTTAAAAAAAATTTAACTTTGAAAATCATTTGAAAATAAAGGTATCACGTAAGACTTCCCACACATAAATACGGGTAATTTTTTACCTTATGCTAACCAAAATGTTTTATAGGAAATCCAGTGATATTTTAATAGTGTCTAGGGTTTTCAAGTAAATAGAAAATAGCCGAAATTGTTACATGATTAAATTCCAGCTACTAGTCACAAAAGTGGGTAATACAAATCAAAACCGTAGGGTCTCGTAGGGAAAATGGGTTTCCAACAATGGCAGGGCTACTGGGGTACTGGCCATCACAGTACGGGGCCTAGATCACCGTACCGAGGATCACTCCCGACCCCCTACAACGCAAGGCCAGAACCATTCCTTACTGAACAGTCCCGAACAAGATAACCCCACAGTTGTGGCCAACAACTGCTCACACAACCGAAATAAAGGGACATCCAGATAGGGGTATACCTCGTCCTGCTTGGGCATGACCCACCTAACCTTGCTGCATCTCCCCTGTTTTAGTCATTCCTTGTTGATGAGGCTTGAGGCTGCGATTACCTTTATAGAACATATTTCTTAGAATGCTCATCGTCCGCCTGGCGATCTGCTGAAAGCATACAATCCATACAAGTTCGTTCCGGGTTCGAATGAAACCGAAGGCATTATCTCATTACACTCGTTTTGGAATCACCCTCAGAGTTAATGACGATAACCCTTGTATTCTGAATCACCATCTCGATCTCCAATTGATATGTCACAACCTATCGTTTAATTTGGATCGATGTGGTTTTCGGAATGTTGAATTGATACCCGATCCCGGTCTCATCGAAATCCAAACGTCATTTTAAGGGCCAAGTTGTCTATTTATTCTTAATAGTTTAATTCAATATTAAGAATTTACATAACAAATATCACAGATAAATCATATACAGTCATCACAGATATATCCAGAATGTATCACAACATATCACAGAATATCATCAAACAGATATCAGAGCCATTCAAACAGAATTATCAATTCATATCAAATTGGTTTGATTAACTTAATTAATTACTTAAGGATAAATTACTTTATTCTGCTTAATTAATTAC
The DNA here is from genome assembly GCA_030765085.1 of Allium cepa. NCBI lineage: Eukaryota > Viridiplantae > Streptophyta > Magnoliopsida > Asparagales > Amaryllidaceae > Allium > Allium cepa. The sequence continues at coordinate 178,333,272 of CM060932.1, forward strand.
CGATTAATTAACTTATTAATGATCAATTAATTACTTAGTTAATCATTAATTATCAATTTATTAATCATCTAATCTTTAATTAATCATTTAATTAGTTAACTTTTATTCATTAATTATTACTTAATTACTCAGTTAATTAATTGATTCTTAATTGTTAATTAATAACTTGCTTATTAATTAATAAAATTTAATTACTTATTTAATTATCACAAATTATTTTAATAATCATTTATTATCAATTTATTAATCATATAATCCTTAATTAATCACTTAAGTTAATTACCATTTATTAATGAACTATAAGTAATTAACTAACGTTCTTAAGATTTAAATTGATTTTAACACAAGATTAATTTCTAATTACAATTTAATTTAAAGTTATTAGTTAAATTGCAAGTATAAATTAATTACATTTTTAATTACCTTATACTTTACACTAATTAATAATCTTCTTTACAAACCTTCCTTTTTAATAAATGTTAAATAAAATTTTACTTAAAACTAACTAACATTTACTTATTAAATTAATGTTAACTTGTTAATCCAAAATACTTAAAGTATTTAGGCAAATCAACGGACCCGAGGCAGGCACCGTGTTTACCCGAGGAAAACATGCATTCTCCCCTACCCTTCCCCGCGCCTCACTCTTCCTTCCCATCTTCTTCTCTTACCTGTTTCTTTTTCTTCTTCTCTTTTTTTTATACAAGCTTAAGTTATCAAAATTTAAAACCTCAGTATCAATACCCATTCATGCGTGCACCGGAATCAACTCGAAGCAACCTCCTAAAGATCTCGTGCAAAAACACGCGATGACCCAACTTGCCTTACCGACACCGATCGCCACCGTGCACGTGCACGTGCACGGTGGTTCGGCTCACCTCCGGCAACCCCCACTGTCACCCACAAACCATAATTCGACACAATATTCAAAGTCAAAGCCGCGAATTTCGAATAACGGTCGAAATTGAAAAATCTCCTGACGCTTGAACTCGAAACACGACCACCCTACTGAAAATAACTACGTACAACCACCCCTATCACCAGAGGCCAAGCCCCTTTGCCAACGCCATGGTCATACCTTCCTCAGCCTTCACCCAAAACCACGTACGGCTCGATCAAGCGACGGCGATACAAACGGTAATTTACAGAACACAAAAAAAATTGAACCGAAATCCTATATTCGATTCGACTAAACAACATACAACAACAACAAAGCCATTATTCCCAAACAAGTTGGGGTCGGTTAGAGATGGAACCCTTAAAAATAATAATAATAATAATAAAATAAAGTCAAATAGGTAAATTAATAATAATAACTATGTAAAATAAGATAAAATAAAAATGTATATGTATACATAAGAGGAATGATAATAATAATGCTAATAGCAATAATGATACTAACAGTAATATTGGTCAAAGACTAAACCTACGTCTTAGGCTCATATTCTCTAGTCCTATAATCTAAAACTCAATGCTCATGGTTCTGGTACGTAAATCGCTAACTTCCACTCACTCCGATCCGTCACCAGCTCTTCGGATATACCCAATCTTTCAAATCCCTTTTTACTACTTCCTTCCATGTTAATCTTGGGCGACCTCTACCTCTCTTTGAGCAATCAATGCGGCGTATAATTCCAACGCTCACAGGTGCCTCGGGAGGCCTTCGTTGAAGATGTCCAAACCATCTTAAGCAATGTTGAATTAACTTCTCCTCAATTGGTGATACTCCAAGTTTATCACGTATATCATCATTTCTAATTCGGTCTCTTCTTGTATGACCGCAGCTCCATCGCAGCATACGCATCTCTGCTACGTTTATCTTTTGGACGTGTTGGCTTTTAGTAGGCCAACATTCTGCACCATACAACATCGCAAGCCTGATTACTGTTTTGTAGAACTTTCCTTTAAGCTTTTGTGGGACCTTCCTGTCACAAAGAATTCCAGACGCTTGTCGCCATTTCACCCATCCCGCTCGAATTCTAAAACTAACATCTTCATCAATCTCACCATTATACTGCAACATTGATCCAAGATATCGAAATGATTCCTTCTTGAGAACTAATTATTCGGCCAGAGTGACATCTCCATCCTCCGACCTGACACCGCTGAACCCGCACTTCATATACTCTGTTTTATTTCTGCTAAGTCTAAATCCCTTCGATTCTAAAGTCTATCTCCACAACTCCAGTTGTCTATCAACCACAATCCTACTTTCATCAATTAGCACAACATCATCAGCAAATAGCATACAACAAGGAATCTCACCTTGTATATCCTTCGTAACCTCATCCATCACTAGAGCAAAAATGTAGGGACTCAAAGATGACCCTTGATGTAATCCTATGTTAATGGGAAAGTCGCTAGTTTCACCATCGCATGCTCTGACACTAGTCACAACATCATCGTACATATCCTTAATAAGTGTAATGTACTTTGTTGGGACTCTCTTCTTTTCCAGATCCCACCACATCACCTTTCGCGGTACCTTGTCATAAGCTTTCTCCAAATTGATAAATACCATGTGTAGATCCTTCTTTTGCTCCCTAAACCTCTCCATAAGTTGTCTTATCAAGAATATCGCCTCTGTGGTTGACCTCCCAGGCATGAAGCCAAATTGGTTTTTTGAAACACTTGTCATTCTTCTTAATCTATGTTCAATGACTCTCTCCCAAAGTTTCATTGTATGACTCATAAGTTTAATTCCTCTGTAGTTATTGCAACTTTGGATGTCTCCTTTATTCTTAAAAATTGGAACTAGTATGCTTCTCCTCCACTCATCTGGCATCCTGTTTGATTTGGAAATATTGTTGAACAACTTAGTTAGCCAGGCTATCCCTACATCTCCAAGGCATCTCCACACTTCAATGGCGATGTCATCAGGCCCCAATGACTAAACAACATACACAATAGAAAAATCTTCTTGCATTTTTCCTGAATTCTACAATCGCTAAGCTAGCTTCAGTAATAATTTCAACATCTAATTTTTGTTAAATCATCAGATATTGATGAAAATTCACTTTTGACCCATTTTCGAACTGCACCTTAAACTCTCACTTAAAAATCATAATTTTTCTACGAAAAATCTTAACTTTGTGTGTATAATCAAGATATGTGGTCAAATTCACAAATTAAAATATTCGAATTTTTAGCTTTTAATTTCTTATTACCTGTAACTTGAATAACAGTTCCTATATTTTACTGTTATACTTCAAATAAATTCCCAAGCTTTTGTTTTAAGTTAAACAATCTTAATCACTTACATCTCTAGGTTTTAAATTAATTTAAATGGAGAAGTATAATATCCTTTACACCCTTTTTTTTGCTCAGAAGCTTGAAACAATGAAGAATAAAAAGCTTCCAGTGCACAAAATAAATACAGGTCCACTTATTAACAATATATAGCAACACAAATATCAGTAGCTAATTATTATAATTAAAATTTTAAGAAAAGTATGTTTACCCACCAAAAATAATTGAAGCAGAAAGCAAGATGTTGATGAAGAAAACTGTAGGTTTGGATTTCCTGAAAACTTCACTGTCCTGAATTTGAACCTATTTAAGTTTGCAAGGCAAAGATATTTATTTTCTTTCTCTTATCTTAGGTTTGCATCTAAATTTATTTTTTTAAGTTTTATAAATGAACACAAAATTATGATGTGTATAAATAGAAAGACTTTGAACAGCTGTAGTTAATAACTGGACAGTTTTACTTGTATTGACATGCTTTTGCTTTGCTTGTATTTAATGCACTGCAATATGACATGTTATTGTAATCTCGGCTGTAGGTTTTCTTTGACAAACTATTGTGCTAATTTAATGCTTGTGTTCATTTATGTTAACATCTAATTAATGTTTACTGATTCTTATCTTTGGTACAAAGATATTTGTCTTATTTTTGAAGTGAACACTTTGTTTTTTGATGCATATAAAATTTACAGTAGCATGATATAAAACTTCGTTAAAATTTTGTGTTGTACAGAAATATGTTACAGGTTATTCTTTTTAACTTATGCATTGAACATGTTCATATGTTATTCAGTAATGTAAATAGCTTTTGTTAAAAGTTTTGTGTTGTACAAATGAATTTTACAGGTTATTGTTTTGACTATATTAATTGTATTCTATTTGTACTTCAGATTTTTCAAGCATTTGATTCATATTATTGCATTTTTAAATTTTATATTTCTAGTTATAACTTATATTTTATCATTATGTCTTATATTTACATTTTTATACTTATGTTTAGTATGTTTAGGTTTATAACCATATATATTGTTTATATCAAACTTATTTTTATAGGTTTGGTTAAAACCATTATAGTTATTGTTAGCATATTAGTTTTATTTTATTTGTAATTAAATTTCAAACATTGATTTATAACATGCTTTGATTTGCATTTATATATTTTATATTTCTAGTTACAGTTTATATTCATAATTATATTTTATACTTATGTTATGTATGTTATCAAATATGAGAATATTGAACCTTTGATTTTTATTGAATAAGAGAGATTTTGTTATAAACAATTTTAAAGATTTTCTTTTGAATTTTCAAATTAAAATTTTCTTTATAGTTACATGTATAACTGGTAAATGATTAAGATTTCATCAGTTTATAATTTGAAAAGCTTGTATTTCATTTAAATTAAATTAGATATTATTTAAAATATATTGTCAAAAATTCCGGGTTGTTACATTCCTCCCCCCTTAAAAGAATTTCGTCCCTGAAATTTAAATCAACAGTTAATTCTAAAGCTTTTATATTAACAATCCAAACATACATATCATCCATACAATAACAACAATCAAACAGTCTACTCTAACAAACATCACTAGTTATCCGGACATAAATCTGGATAAGCTTTCCTAAAACTATCGAGAGTTTCCCGGGTACAATCTCTGAGATCCTCACTCCACTGCACCTTGACGAGTTTCACCACTTTGCTTCTGAGTTGCTTCTCTTCTTGATCCACAATCCGAACTGGATTTCTGACCACGGTTAAATTGGGTTCTACTTCCAAATCTTCTTGAACTACTGGTTCTACAACCAGTGATGGGTCATAAACATATTTCCCTAAATGTGATACATGAAATACATTGTGAATTCCAGACATCCGCTCTGGTAATTCAATCCTGTATGCTACAGCTCCAATTCTTTCCAGCACCCAGAATGGTCTAATATTTCTCGGAGCATGTTTTCCCATTTTTCGAATCTTCTAGCACCTTTGATTGGGGAAACTTTGACAAAAACCAAGTCTCCAATCTTGAATTCCAATGGTCTTCGTCTTCTGTCAGCATATTTCTTCTGACGATCCTGAGCAGCTTTCATCTTTTCTTGATTAGCTCAACCTTCGAAGATGCTTCTCGAATAAGATCGGGCCCGAGCACAAGACGATCTTTCGATTCAATCCAACAGGATGGGGATCTACCCGGTCTTCCATACAAAGCTTCATAAGGAGCCATCTTAATACTTACTTGATAACTGTTATTATGAGAGAATTCCACTAAATGAAGATGGTGTTCCCACGATCCTCCAAAATCTAAAACACAAGCCCGCAGCATATCCTCAAGAATTTGATTAAGCCTCTCTGTCTGTCTAAGGATGATAGGCTGTACTCAATCTCAAATTTGTTCCCATTGCTAATTACAGAGCTTTCCAGAATTTGCTAGTGAAAATAGGATCACGGTCACTTACTATACTGACAGGCACACCATGCAATCTGACTATCTCCTTCAAGAAAATTTCTACCAGAAAAACTGCAGTACGAGTTTCCTTTACTGGTATAAAATAGGCACTCTTAGTTAAACGATCCACAATAACCCATATTCCATCATTTCCTTTCCTGGTTCTAGGAAAACCATCGATGAAATCCATCGAAATCATTTCCCACTTCCAATCTTGAATTTCAAAAGGCTGCAATAATCCCGCTGATTTCTGTTGATCTCCTTTTATTTGTTGGCAGATGGCACAACTGTTTACGTACCTAGCAATATCTTTCTTTATGCCCGGCCACCAGAATACTCTCCTCATGTCCTTTTACATCTTCGAGATTCCCGGATGAATATTCAATTTGGAACGATGACCCTCAGATAAGACTTACCTGCTTCAAATCCTTGAAATTCAGAACACAGATCCTCCTGTTGATCCTTAATGTTCCTCGACCATCAACTTCAAAACTAGAACACTGACCCTTCCTAACTCTTTTGATGATTCCTCTTAATCTATTATCTGCTTCTTGCTTGCTTGAAATCCTTTCAATAAGCGATGGAACCACTTCCAGAAGAGATAGAACTGTGTTCCTGCTAAGAGCATCAGCTACCACATTTGCCTTTCCCGGGGTGTACAGAACATCCAAATCATAGGATGCTAGAAATTCGACCCACCGCTGCTATCTCAGATTAAGATCTTTTTGAGAGAAAAAATATTTCAACGGTTTGTGATCCATAAACAATTCAAATTTCTCTCCCAAAAGATAATGTCTCCAATACAATCCTCAAATGCTCCCTGTGCTCTTCTTTAGATTTGGAGTAGACCAAGATATCATCAATGAATACCAACACGAACTTATTCAATACATCCCTAAAGAGTCGATCCATGAGATCAACAAAGTAGGCAAGAGCGTTGGTTAATCTGAAAGGTATAACCAACCACTCATAGAAACAATTCGGTCCCCTAAATGCAGTCAAGGGAATACTGTCTTCAGCTACCCTCAACTGATGGAAACCTGAAGCTAGATCTAGTTGAGAAAATATATAAGCACCATGCAATTGGTCAAAGAGATCATCGATGCGGGGAAGAGGATATTTATTACGGATAGTCACTTTGTTAAATTCTCTATAATCCACACAGAATCTTAGCGATCCATCCGATTTGGTTACAAACACTACCGCAGAGCCCCAATAAGAAAAACTGGGTCTTATCAACCCCTTCTCTAAAAGATCCTGAGTCTGCTTAATCAACTCTTCTCTCTCCCTAGGCGCCATTCTTCTACTGGGCTGAATCACCGGCACTGCTCCTGGAATCAAATCAATACGAAATTCTATCTCTCGATGTGGTGGCAGACACTTAACTTCCTCGAAAACACCAGGAAAATCTTGAACCACATCGATGTCTTCAATCTTCTCTTCAAAAGTCTCAATTCCATGCAAAAGACTGCTCAAGTGAATTCCGGAATTATCACACGACACTCTGGCAATTCTACCCAAATCAGTTTCCAACGAAACTATTCTCTCATCACAATTCAAAACTGCTCTATACTTATCCAGCCGATCCATTCCCAAAATAAGATCAAACCCCTTAAAATTTAACACATACGGGTCACAAGAAAAACTGTGGGATAGATAAGAAATCTTCAAGTCCTTACAGATCGTATCTAATTTGGTCACCCCTCCTATAGGATTAGATACCAAGATAGGACTGTCTACAGAACTAGGGGTAAGAAAGAACTTCTCTACAGAGTCCAGAGAAATAAAACACAACAATGCACCCGAATCAAACAAAACTTTAATATATTTGCCATCTAAAAGTAAAGTACCTTCCAACACTCCTTTGCGTTGAGAAGAAGAAGATGGACCGGCAAAGCAAAGACTTTATTCTGAGGCGCCCTCTGCAAAAGTGGACAATTCTTGATCATGTGGCCAGGCTGATGACAATTAAAGCACAACGATCTCTAAACCATAGCTGATCCTGGACCACTATGATGCGGTTGCTGCTGCTGCTGGAATCCTCTTCTAGGACACCAATTTTCCAAATGTCCTTCCTGTTGACAAATGTAGCATTTGCGAGGTCCGTCGTTATTTCCAGGCTTCTTCCTGCTCGGCTTTCTCCATTTGGGATCGAATTTTCGCTTATTCGGATTAGTGAAATTCCCACCTGAAACTGCAACTGGAGCCATAGATTTCTTACTCATCAAATTTTCAAACCTCAAAGCCATATCAATCAAATCAATAAAAAAATCCTTTCAAAAGCACCGTCATCTTTTCATGGAATTCAGGCCTCAATCCTTGCACAAATTTTTCATTCTTTTTGAGAGGAGTATCGATGAGTCCTGGCCCATAGCACGATAGTTCGTTGAATCTGGTTTCATACTCAGAAATAGACATGCTACACTGCTTCAAATACAGAAAATCCTGATACAATTGGGTTTTTCCTGCCGTTGGCATAAACGTTTCTTCAAAGAGATCCTTAAATCTGTCCCAAGAAATGTCATCCTCGGAAATGTTTGCAATTGTTGCATCCCACCATGCTGCTGTGTCACCCTGCAATTGCCACGAGGCCATTTCTCTCTTCCGTTCATCCGGCAATTTCAGGCTCTTAGAAATGCGCTCACAAGAGCGTAGCCAGGCTTGAACTTCAATTATCGATTCTGGACGTTTGAATGGATGGCCTCCAAGATTGTTGAAATCTTTGCATAAAGCTGCAAAACTAACTCGAGGCGGTACTGGATTTACAGCCTCACTAGCATTTTGACTTCGTCCATTATCTGTTGAAGTACTGGCCCTAACTCTGCCTCTTCTTCCAGAACTCATGTTGGCCACCTGGACAGGTAAATTAACAAAATTAGATAGATATATAATTATATGAAAAATACAAATACGCACTCTCAAGATAAATATTACTAAAGAGCCTAGGTACTCGCTCCACCTAGCGCTCTGATACCAGCTGTGACGACCCCTTTCTAACCCCAGAAAGACATATCATCATTAAGAAAGAAAGGGGTAGAAATAGAAAAGAATAGAAATAAAGAAAGAATAACAACATCAGAATCTCACAGCGGAATGGAACAAAATATAATACATCACATAACTATTACATAGTTATACATACATCAAAATTATGCAATATCATACAACAGAACTATCATATACATATGTGTCCATACATACATCCAAAATACAGCATACACTAGCTACACAGCGGAACTACATACATACATATATATATACATACGTCTGGTCTTCTTCTCCAAAGCTCCTCTAGTAAATCAATACTCCAAATACCTATCACTTGGCTACTCATAAAAATTTGAGTACCCAAGAATTTATGAAAAATAAAATATAAACTCTGGGTCAGGCATGGGTCTGGTGTGAGTAAACGGGTTAAAAATTGTTTAACTTTGAAAATCATTTGAAAATAAAGGTATCACGTAAGACTCCCCACATGTAAATACGGGTAAGTTTTTACCTTACGCTAACCAAAACGTTTTATAGGAAATCCAGTGATCTTATAATAGTGTCTAGGGTTTTTAAGTAAATAGAAAATAGTTGAAATTGTTACATGATTAAATTCCAGCTACTAGCCACAAAAGTGGGTAATACAAATCAAAACCGTAAGGTCTCGTAGGAAAAATGGGTTTCCAACAATAACAGGGCTACTGGGGTACCGCCCGTCACAGTACGGGGCCTAGATCACCGTACCGAGGATCACTCCCGACCCCCTACAACACAAGGCCGGAACCATTCCTTACTGAACAGTCCCGAACAAGATAACCCCACAGTTGTGGCCAACAACTGCTCACACAGCCAAAATAAAGGGACATCTAGACAGGCGTATACCTCGTCCTGCTTGGGCATGACCCACCTAACCTTGCTGCATCTCCCCTGTTTAGCAATTCCCGGTTGATGAGGCTTGAGGCTGCGATTACCTTTATAGAACATATTTCTTAGAATGTTCATCGTCCGCCTGGCGATGTGCTGAAAGCATTCAATCCATACAAGTTCGTTCTGGGTTCGAACGAAACCGAAGGCATTATCTCGTTACACTCGTTTTGGAATTACCCTCAGAGTTAACGACGATAACCCTTGCATTCTGAATCACCATCTCGATCTCCAATTGATATGTCAGGACCTATCGTTTAATTTGGATCGATGTGGTTTTTGGAATTTCGAATTGATACCCGATTCCGGTCTCATCGAAATCCAAACGCCATTTTAAGGGTCAAGTTATCTATTTATTCTTAACAGTTTAATTCAATATTAAGAATTTATATAACAGATATCACAGATAATTCATATACAGTCATCACAGATATATCCAGAGTGTATCACAACATATCACAGAATATCATGAAACAGATATCAGAGCCAATCAAACAGAATTATCAATTCATATCAAACTGGTTTGATTAACTTAATTAATTACTTAAGGATAAATTACTTTATTCTGCTTAATTAATTACCGATTAATTAACTTATTAATGATCAATTAATTACTTAGTTAATCATTAATTATCAATTTATTAATCATCTAATCTTTATATAATCATTTAATTAGTTACTTTTATTCATTAATTATTACTTAATTACTCAGTTAATTAATTGATTCTTAATTGTTAATTAATAACTTACTTATTAATTAATAAAATTTAATTACTTATTTATTTATCACAAATTATTTTAGTTAATTATTTATTATCAATTTATTAATCATATAATCCTTAATTAATCACTTAAGTTAATTACCATTTATTAATTAACTTTAAGTAATTAACTAACGTTCTTAAGATTTAAATTGATTTCAACACAAGATTAATTTCTAACTACAATTTAATTTAAAGTTATTAGTTAAATTGCAAGTATAAATTAATTACATTTTTAATTACCTTATACTTTACACTAATTAATAATCTTCTTTACAAACCTTCCTTTTTAATAAATGTTAAATCAAATTTTACTTAAAACTAACTAACATTTACTTATTAAATTAATGTTAACTTGTTAATCCAAAATACTTAAAGTATTTAGGCAAATCAACGGACCTGAGGCAGGCACCGTGTTTACCCGAGGAAATCACGCATTCTCCCCTACCCTTCCCCGCGCCTCACTCTTCCTTCCCATCTTCTTCTTTTACCTGTTTCTTTTTCTTCTTCTCTCTTTTTTTTATACAAGCTTAAGTTATCAAAATTTAAAACTGCAGTATCAATACCCATTCACGCGTGCACCGGAATCAACTCGAAGCAACCTCCTAAAGATCTCGTGCAAAAACACGCGACGACCCAACTTGCCTCACCGACACCGATCGCCACCGTGCACGTGCACGGTGGTTCGGCTCACCTCCGGCAACCCCCACTGTCACCCACAAACCATAATTCGACACAATATTCGAAGTCAAAGCCCCGAATTTCGAATAACGGTAGAAATTGAAAAATCGCCTGACGCTTGAACTCGAAACACGACTACCCTACCGAAAATAACTACGTACAGCCACCCCCCATCACCAGAGGCCGAGCCCCTTTGCCAACGCCATGGCCATAACTTCCTCGGCCTTCTCCCAAAACCACGTACGGCTCAATCAAGCGACGTCGATACAAACGGTAATTTACAGAACACAAAAAAATTGAACCAAAACCCTATATTCGATTCGACTAAACAACATACACAATAGAAAAATCTTCTTGCATTTTTCCTGAATTCTACAATCGCTAAGCTAGCTTCAGTAATAATTTCAACATCTAATTTTTGTTAAATCATCAGAGATTGATGAAAATTCACTTTTGACCCATTTTCGAACTGCACCTTAAACTCTCACTTAAAAATCATAATTTTTATACTAAAAATCTTAACTTTGTGTGTATAATAAAGATATGTGGTCAAATTCATAAATTAAAATATTCAAATTTTTAGCTTTTAATTTCTTATTACCTGTAACTTGAATAACAGTTCCTATATTTTACTGTTATACTTCAAATAAATTCCCAAGCTTTTGTTTTAAGTTAAACAATCTTTAAGTACTTACATCTCTAGGTTTTAAATTAATTTAAATGGAGAAGTATTAATATCCTTTACACCCTTTTTTTGCTCAGAAGCTTGAAACAATGAAGAACAGAAAGCTTCTAGTACACAAAATAAATACAGGTCCACTTATTAACAATATATAGCAACACAAATATCAGAAGCTAATTATTATAATTAAAATTTTAAGAAAAGTATGTTTACTCGCCAAAAATAATTGAAACAGAAAGCAAGATGTTGATGAAGAAAACTGCAGGTTTGAATTTCCTGAAAACTTCACTGTCCTAAATTTAAACCTATTTAAGTTTGCAAGGCAAAGCTATTTATTTTCTTTCTCTTATCTCAGGTTTGCATCTAATTTTTTTTTTTAAGTTTTATAAACGAACATAAGAATATGATGTGTATAAATAGAAAGACTTTGAACAGCTGTAGGTAATAACTGGACTATTTTACTTGTATTGACATGCTTTTGCTTTGCTTGTATTTAATGCTTTGCAATATGACATGATATTGTAATCTCGGCTGTAGGATTTCTTTGACAAAATATTGTGCTAATTTAATGCTTGTGTTCATTTATGTTAACATCTAATTAATGTTTACTGATTCTTATCTTTGGTACAAAGATATTTGTCTTATTTTTGAAGTGAACGCTTTGTTTTCTTATGCATATAAAATTTACAGTAGCATGGTGTAAAACTTTGTTAAAATTTTGTGTTGTACAGAAATATGTTACAGGTTATTCTTTTTAACTTATGCATTGAACATGTTCATATGTTATTCAGTAATGTAAATAGCTTTTGTTAAAGGTTTTGTGTTGTACAAATGAATTTTACAGGTTATTGTTTTGACTATATTAATTGTATTCTATTTGTACTTCAGATTTTTCAAGCATTTGATTCATAATATTACATTTGTAAATTTTATATTTCTAGTTATAACTTATATTTTATCATTATGTCTTATATTTACATTTTTATACTTATGTTTAGTATGTTTAGGTTTATAACCATATATATTGTTTATATCAAACTTATTTTATAGGTTTGGTTAAAACCATTATAGTTATTGTTAGCATATTAGTTTTATTTTATTTGTAATTAAATTTCAAACATTGATTTATAACATGCTTGGATTTGCATTTATATATTTTATATTTCTAGTTACAGTTTATATTCATAATTATATTTTATACTTATGTTATGTATATTATCAAATATCAGAATATTGAACCTTTGATTTTTATTGAATAAGAGAGATTTTGTTATAAACAATTTTAAAGATTTTCTTTTGAATTTTCCAATTAAAATTTTCTTTATAGTTACATGTATAACTGGTAAATGATTAAGATTTCATCTGTTTATAATTTGAAAAGCTTGTATTTCATTTAAATTAGATTAAATATTATTTAAAATATATTGTCAAAAATTCCGGGTCGTTACACAAATTCACCACCGTTATCAGATCTATGCACCTTCAATTTACAACAAGATTGATTCTCAATTAGCACTTTCCAAGCTTTAAATTTATATAAGCCTTCTGATTGGCCTTCATTACATACATCCAAACTTTAAAAGAAATGTCAACAGTAAAGGAAATAAAATACTTTTCTCCCCAATGAAAGTAGTTGCTACTATTCCCCAAACATCTATATGCACATAATTAATCACTCTCTCTGATTTATGAAGCCAGCTCCAAAAGATACCTTCATCTGCTATTCGTGCACATATACTCCTGGAAAAGTTCCAACTTGTCGAAGCTTCCTCCTTTGATCATCTTTCAACTGTGAAGCAACTCTAAGCCCTTCTTCAAAATATGACCCAAGCTTAGATGCCAAAGTCTAGTTGCATCCAAAGCATGAAAATATCCACGTCAATATAGGATTCTCCAAGAACCATGGTTTCTTTTAGGAGATACAGATTTTAGAACACATCTCCCTTAATCAAAATAATTGCACCCCTAGAATGCTTTAAATTATCCTTCTCTGTAGTCACCTTACATCCCATAGATGCCAATTGCCTTAAAGATATCAATGACTTCTAAAGACCTGGAACACAGCATACACCTGTTAAAGTGCGTAGCACTTAGTCAAACATCCTGATCTGAATCCCATGGCTCTACAACTAGCATCATTTCCCATCGGAATTGAACTTTCCTATTTTTCAACAAAAGAGTTAAATAATCCTTATTTGGCGTTATATGGAATAATGCCCCTGAGCCAAGCATCCAATGGTTTGATACATCATATATTGCTGCAGTCGACACATCATCAAATATAGTCTTCTCCATCACAATCGATGAAGATCCATCCTCAACCTTCTTCTTCACATCTAGATAGTCTCTCTTCTAATGGCCTAGTTTCTTATAACGGTGGCATTTTTTATTTCTAGACTTCCCTCTCTAATCATTTTCGGGCTTCCTAGACTTGGAACACCCCTAGGATTCCAACTCTTCTTATCCTCTCTTCCTCCCTTAACAATAGGCCCTGACTACTACTCCTATATCTTCCTTCACTCATCTCCTTCATCTGATCCCTCAAGTATTCAGATAGAAGACCCAACTTTGCATCATCTTAATCAAAGTGTCTCTTCCATAACTCAGATCATTAGCGAAACCTGTGTAACGCTCCAAAAGGGAACACAAAAGAATTATCACCTTTTGCTCCTCATCTACCTTCAAATCCACAGTCTTCATCTTCATTACAAGATCATCAAAGAAACTAAGACGCGCCTTTAATAAAGCACGCTCTCTCATCTTCATGATGAAAATGTCTTTAATAGAATCAAATGGTTAGTGAGTGATTCCTTTAGATAAAGATTCTCCAATTTGGTCCAAATTCCTTTAGCAGTGGTTTCCATTAAATGGAAATAGCGATTAGGTTTGAATACGATATATTCAATGAATGGAAATTACTATCAACAAAAACTATTTTAAATTTGGTTAAGTATAATTTTGGAAGTGATATCTTTTGTATTTAATTATTTTAAATAAAAGGGAAATTCAGGTATTTGTATATAAAAAATAATGTAAATTGATTAGAATGTCAAATATTGGAAGATTTTATACATAAAGGAGAATTTTAGTGATCAATTATTATTTTAATTTGCTTAAAAAGGTCTTGGATGCAAGTAGATTTTTGATATAACAATTTATGGAATTTTATATTATGCTTTTGAGAAAAAATTTCGAGTTTGAAAATCCTTATTGGGAAAGCTAGACTATATAAATTTGTTGTTTAAAGATAAATTATAAAACTTCTTTGGTATTATTATTTTGAATAACTAAAGAAGATATTTCAAAATTTGAATTGGTTTTATAAAGGAGATTAAGAGATTTGGAATTGAATAGAATTGATTTGCCTATAATTAAAAAAGATATCTAGGAAAAAATTATTTACGAAACTATAAAAAGACTATTGGTAAAATAAAGAGAATTTTATAATTTAATTTTCTTTCAATTGAATATTGGTATTTGAAATCATTTTGGAGATTTGAGAAAAATTTATTTTAAAACCCCTTCTGAAGCAATAAATAGAAGGATGGCGTGTGTTGACTGATTTGTAATTCTATATAATAAGGAATTAGAATAAATGGAGTTATAGTACTATTATACCCTTTTTGGCCAGGGCTGTATACCAATGGATTTGGCCAAATGGTTTTCGTGATCATCAAGGAAGGATGCCCAGAGAGATGATCATTAGCTCGGAGATCGGTTATAAACAAGGTTTTGGACGATGGTCGAGCGGATTCGGATAAATGACAACCTGGAATTAGGTAAGTATGGAATTGACATTTCCACTAAGCAAGGGATTGGGCTATGGATTGCTTAGATTGGCAACATAACTTAATGATGATTGCTCAATAATAAATGAACAACACATCAACTCAGGTATCAACTTTGGAAATAAGAAGTAGGCAACATAGAGGACCTACAGGAGGGGTCGCACACCGCCACATGGCATGGAGAAGGGATCGGATTTTACCGCTCCGAGTGGTGAGCGATCAGCCTGAAATTTTTTGGGTCGGGTCGTCTTGGCTTGGAGATTCCAAATTCAAATTTTGAGCAAGATATTTGCATGTCTTCTCCTATAAATAGAATAGGCTTGGCACTCATTCGGGGATCTTTTTGCTAGCTCTTATTCTTCACTCTCATCCCTTCCTCCATTAATTCTCTAAAGGAAGAACATGTGCACTGGTAATCTTACAATATAAATAATAAGATCATTGGAGTGGACGTATGCCAGAGTTTGCCGAACCACAATAAAATCTACGTGTTTATTTACTTTTCTGCATCGATCTTTGATCTATGTACTTAAATTATTCTCTGATTGGTATTGTTATTAGATTAGTGGTGCATTCACATTACTTGGGTGTTTGTAGCCATTTTTTCCATCAACATTTTGGTGCTTTCACTGAGAATACTTAAACCCGCTGATTTGCAAAAGACTTGGAGCTTGAATTGGGAACAATGGTTAGGCGATCTTCAAAGAGAGAACTAGTAGAAAGGAATCGCCATGAAGGAAGTTAAGAGGCATCCTCGGCAGCTGGAGCTAATCAAACCTCCACCTACATCAAGAGGGAGGAGATGGAAATAATAGTGAACGCTATGAAGGAATGGATGATAATGAGCAAGAGGAGATGATGTAGAATTTTCTCAAGCAGATTGGACAGGCTAGAGCAATAGGAGCTGTAACGACCCGCAAATTCGTACCCCTTGAGTCAACACTATTCTACATCAATCAACTCAAGATGAACGGAAATACGAACCATTTTGATTAAAGAAGAAGAGGTAGAAGAAGAAAATAGAAAACAACATCAAAATCTAGCCATCGCAACGGAATAAAATATAATAGATAATAAATAATCTTTACCCAAAAATCAAATATATCTATTTATATTATTACATCATCAGAGTACATCAATCACCGTTCAACATCAATAACATACAGCTGGATACACAGCTACTCAACACAGCGGAATATAAATAAAATAAGTACGGAAGTACGTATCGTCATCCAGCTCGTCTCCTGAGCTCCACAGCATCAAATCCTGTATCCTATAATACTCGGTCTGACCCGAGCATTATAGTTAAATAACACCCGAGTCAGTCTGGAATACCAGCGTGAGAAATCACACTCAATTTGATTATTAAAGTTTCAAAAATCCTTTTTAAAACAAAAGCATCTCGTAAGACCACGCCACAAATAAACATGTCGGGTTTTTACCTTACGATAGCTAAAATACTTTTCAGTAAAATCCTCTGATATTATAATAGGGTCTATATACAAATACTTATTAAAAAAGCCAAAATTGTTACATCTATTAAATTCCAGCTACTAGCCACAGAGTGGGTAATACAAACAAAACTCGTACAAGGCTCGTAGGGAGAATGGATTATAACTAATGATTAGGCACTGGGGTACCACCTGTCACAGTACTTGGTCTAAATCAGCATACCGAGGATCACTCCTGACCCCTTGCAACACAAGACCGGGACTACCCCTTACTGGATAATCCCGAGTGTGATCACCCCACGGTTGGGATCAGCAACCGCAGCACTAAGCCGAAATAAAAGGGACATCTAGACAGGGATGACCTCACCCTGAATGGGTGCTACCCACCTAGCCTTGCAGCATAACCCCTGATTTTAAGTCATTCCCGGTTGATGAGGCTTGAGGCTAAGCGTTACCATTTTAGAACATATGCCTTAGAATGCCCATCGTCCACCTGACGATGTTCCGAAAGCATTCTTCCATACAAGTCCGTCCCGGGTTCGAACGGAACCGAAGGCACTATTTCTACTACATCCATTTTCGAAATATCCGCAGGATTAGTAGCGACTAGCCCTTGCACTTCACTGCTCCATCTTCGAATCCAAACTCGTTTCACACAAAATGTACAAACCAAATCGAAGTGGTTTTCGAGAAATAAATCTCGATCCTGGTCTCTTCGAAACGATCAACGCATTTGGCTAATATTGATAGTCGGTTATTTAACCATCAATTAATATTCACAAACATCCATCAACCATAAATAATTTCTCTAAATTATTTATTTATCTCAAAATATCTTTGCAAGGTATATTTCAAATTTCAACCCTTTGAAAACAGTTCTAAACTATCTTCCTTTCCCAGAATAAATCCTAAGTATTTTCTATTTCCACTGAAATCACCAAGCACAAAACTTTAAATTTTTAAAATAATTTAAAACGCTTTACTCTGAAATATACTTTAAAACATTTAAGTTAAAACTATTTCAATAATTGGTTAAAAATATGTACTATATGAATATTTGAAAATAAGGTTACTTTATAAAGTATAAAACTAGGTTTTTACTTTTTAAAACAAAATACTAAGTCACTTTTTAAATAATTACTACAATAATAGATTTGAAAAATATTTACTTAAAAATTTAAACGATTAGAAATAATAAATTTTCTAAAACATGCTTTTTAAAACAACATTAAAGCTTTTTTTTTACATTAAAGCTTTTAACTTATATTTAAAAGTTTATTTTGAAAACGTACTTGGCCATCCAGGGAAATATACTTCTCTTCACATTCTTCTTTAAATTCCCAATTTCAAACACTTAAATCAATTTCCAAATTGATTTCCAATTTACTTCCTTTTTATTCCAAAATCCATTAGTTTCAGATTTTATTCCTTAATTATGATTTAAGATACTTTTAAAATGAAATACCAATTTTAGATTTCTCAAATTACTTCTTAATCCTGTTAAATAAATTTAAACTTTAAATTTTAAAATAATTCTTTATTCCTTTAAAATAATATTACTTAATTTTACAATTTATTAATTTCTGTTCATTCAAAATCTTGTTTCATTTCATACTCGAAGTTATTTATTAGTATTTTAATATCATTTCCATTTCTTTCAATTCATTCTTAATTTATTCAAATTTTCTAAGATTATTTCGCTTACAAATTCACTTCTTTTATTTTCTTTCCAAAATCCAATTTATATATTTTTGGTAACTCATTATACCCATATATATTCCATCGACACATAGCATTCAGTATTCCAATATAATTCATCATAGAATATCAAATAATCACAACAGAGAATATTAAATAATTTAAATAAATGTTGAGGGGTCCAGTTGGATCCCTCCAACCTATTTTTCCTACATCCATAGATGATAGCACAATATAAAATACCAATTCCACTTCGAGGTGGAATATCGCGGTATATGGGATTAAATATAAATTATCCGCTATTACGTGACTCATAGGGTTTCATCCGCTATATAATGCGGGAAATCAAACATTCCAAGAGATACTATATATTACTATATATAATATAGCACACCAAATCCAATAAATCAATTATTTAAATTTAACCAAATAAATTAAAATTAAAATTTAGCTGAGTGAGATTAACTCACCTTGAATTTGTTTTGCAGTCCATCCCTAAACAGCTTGTTTCTTTCCAAATTTCAAACCTTGAACAAATATTATGTGATTTTATTAATATTCAAACTAATCGAAATATCAATTGTCATTTATTAATTTAATATAAACTAATAATTTGTTTTAAAATAATAATTAAATTTTAAACAAATTTGCTTTTAATAAAATATTTTAGTGGCTGAAATAATAAAATAAGTTTATTAAATAGATTAGTCACCATAATACATTATTTTTAAAATAACTAATAGCCTTGAAATGTGAAAATGTATATTTATCTCTCCTTTGAAACTACATATACATACTTCAAAAATCAATTATAGATTTCAAAAATATATTTTCACATAAACCCTCAAATATTTTCAAATTCCTAATTTTTTTCAAACCTTATATATGAATATATATATATATATATATATATATATATATATTCTGGTTATCTACCTATTTATTACTTTTAAACTAGGATGGAAATTTTATAACTTACTGTAAATATCAAAACAATAATTTCCCCATACTGTAAAAACTTCCCATCTTCTTTTTTTCTTTTTTTTTCTTTAAAACTTTTTATTTATTCCTTTTCTTCAGTATATATACAAGTTTTTATTCAATATTAAATTATAACAAGAAAAGATAGCTCACGGCTAAAACCCTAACCTGCCTCCACGCACGCGAGTTCGCGAGTCTTCCCCATCAATGCCGCCCATCCTTGCCTCGCGATGCCCTTTCCTACGCTGTCGCCTCCCAAATCTGCGATCGAAGAACCTATCCACCAAGCCCTAACTCACCCAGATCGATCGCACCCATCTATCATCACTCGTGTTCCAGCGAGCCGCTGCTCTCGACCTTTCGCCCTCCCCCATGCGATTCGACTATGCTTCCACCTCCACTGATCGAACCCTAGCCAACAGCCGACCACACTTTGCTCTTGAGCCTCGCGCTTATCGTCTAGAGCAACGCATGACAATCACGTTTTCCCTTAATCGTGACTTTATTTTGCCGCAGTTCCCTTTTTCTTAAGTTGCGAACAATTTAATTTTTGAGATGATTTCATTTACGAATAGAAGAGGAGGGACATGTGATTAGATTTGTCTTGAAGGAGAGGTACAAATAGAAGTATCGGCCATGAATTTTGAGAAAGGCTCGGCCTTAATTTTTTTCTGAAGATAGAAAACAAAAGGGAATGAAGGCTCAGCTTAAAGAAATGAGAAAAGAAGCGTGTTGAAGAAGGTATGAGGAGACCGTACTGGAAACTACAGTAATTTCGAAATGAAAAGGTGAAATAATTTCAACTGAAACTGGCTGGTATAAATATATATATTTTAAATTTAGATTTCGATAAAAATTTAGCACGTTTGCTTACCGTGTGCTCACACAACAACTCCAAATGCTACGAAAATTGAAATACATAATATTACGGATCCAATGGAACTGGTTTCGTCGAATTCCGAGACTGTGCCTCGGAAGGCTATTTTTAAATTCAATTTAAACGGTAAAAATTTTAAAACTGAACAAACCACTGTTAATTTCAATTTTACAACCTCTATTATCATCAGTGTTATCAATATAAATTTTACAATCCTTCAAATTATTTTTAACAGGCTTAAAACTCCAAATTCAACATTTACCCAACTTCAAATTATTTAATTTAATAATTTAATTATCAAACAAATAGTGATATTTGGAATTCAAGTTAAAAATTAACATTTAAATATTTAAAATTAATCAAATATTCCGATTCTAAATGCTCGAAAATTCCGGATCGTCACATTCCTCCCCCCTTAAAAGAATTTCGTCCCCGAAATTACTAATTAGGAAGAATGGTCCAATACCCGTTTACCTTTCCCAAAACCAAACAGTTTCTAACAACTTCCCAGCACAATCTTTTATTAAGAAGAATCCTATCACCATTCCTAACTTTCCAAACTTCTCCCATTAGGTTTCCATCAATACCATATACCCAACCATTCAAATTTTCAATTTAAAACCAAATTTTAAATTTTCAAAATTTTACAAAAATTTTCTAACTCCCTAAATTTTCGAAAAATTTCGCCAGCGTCTCCTTTGCGCGGCTAGCTCGGTACAACAAAAAATTGCCTCTACGGGCCCCTAGATTTCAAAAGAAAACAAAAGGCCAAGTGGCTTGATCAAAAACCCAATCAAATTTCATACATAAATTTAAACACATACCTTTTTGTTGAGCAATTCAAATTTATCTTCTGAAATCAAAACAAACTTTCCTTTTCCTTTATAATACCTATATATCCTACGTAGCAATAATATCCAATCACAACATTCAAAACATTTTATTGACTTCCTTACCAATGTCATTATCTATTCATCCAAATATTAATCTTAGAATATATTTGTAATATCAATTTTCAAATCAAGAATTCACCATTCCTTTCTTAAGTTTAGTATAAGCATTTTATATGTTTCGTTATTCATTTTCACTTCACTACTTTAATCAATATCTACTTCTATTAATTTTGCCTTTACAATTCCATTTGAAATCAATTTGCCTTCAAACTTTGCATATTGAATTTTATTCACCTTATTTTTACACTGGATTTCCAATTCCATATTTAATTAACCATTTCCTTTGATTAATTCCACTTACTAATTTATTTAAAATCTCAAATAAAAGTTTACTTGCAACTTTTTCTTTCTTCAGTTTCTTCAAACAATTTCTTCGATTTCACCTTACTTTACATACACAATTCTATTTCTATTTAAATTGGTTCTCCCATTTCCACAAGGTTCAAATTAATTTTCAACTCTGAACATTTAATTTTATCTTCCATTTACACTGATTCATTATTATTTTAAAGTAGTTTCATTTCCTAATTTATTTCGATTTTCAAATTTGAAATCGTTTGTCGTTAACAAAAAATTTCTAACTTCCAAAATTTTCTAAATTTTTTGGCAGAGTCTCCTTTGTACGGAGGAGCTTTTGCAATTTGACAAAAGATATAAATATATATACAGCGACCCACACGGTCGAAAAAACAAAAAACAGTTCATATTTCCTATTTTTTATTGCGTAGGCGTACCTATATTTAGCATTTTAAGCAAGCGACTTATTATTTAGCATTTTGCACGATCAAATCCATCCATACGGCCTCCCTGAACCTATACTTACTCAATTTAAATATGTAAGTGCCAAACATAAGCAATTTATTAACATTTTACTATTAACATTTTACTTACTTTAAAAAGAAAACACATAAATTTCATATATAATGCATGTTATATAATTTCCATAAGCACATATAAGGTTCCAACACTTATTACAATTGTTTACAACCAATTCTCAAACCATTCCATTCGGTTTAAGTGATTTACAACTTACACGCTTATATCTAATTCATTATAAGCAAAACAAACTCATATTTGTTCCATTTGATTTCAAAATCATCCTATTTCACTTCTAATAACTCATACAATTGATCTAACCCCATTTACATCAAACGATCGATTTCTAATGCAGTTTGACGATATTAATGTGAATAAATAATTACTTAAGCTTTATAACCATTTAACATGATTCCAACTCAATTTACACTTGATTCCATCCCGTTTAATTTATTCACAATCTTTCCATTGCATTTTCTTTCATACCCAAAAAGTTTGATTCCAAACCATTCTATTAAACTCGTCAACCAATATATTAAATAAGCATCTCACCATTTACTTAGGTTATTTATTTTCTTCAAACTATTCCACCCAAAACTTAAGTTTATTTTATTCAACCAACTTCCATTCTAAATCCTTGATTTGATTTTTCCTTGGGTCAAATCCCAACCATTTTATTAATTTATTCGATTAGTTTATTCTTTTAACCATTTTCAAATTTTAATTTACATTAACAATTCATTATTGAATTTATTAATAATAAGGTTATTCAATTTATGCTTGAATTGGATTTATTTTCATTTCAAATCATTTTTATTTGATCCAATTCCACACAACTTCAATTTATATTTAATTCACTTACAATTCTAAGTTAAATTTCTATTTATAACTCAAGCTTTATTTCCAAACTCTATTATATATTCACAATTCAATTCTAAGTTAATAATTTTGTAACGACCCAGAATTTTGAACCAATTAATTTGATAATATTTAATTAATTTTAAATATTTGAATGATGGTTTGACTTGAATTTCAAATTATCAGAATGAATATGCCGATTAAATTATAGAATTTAATCTATTGAAAGCTGAATAAAAAAAATATGAATCTTCAGTTTAAAGCTGATTAAAAATATTTCAAAGGCTTGTAAAATTCATATTGATAATAGTGAAGATAATAGAAGCTTCGGAATTGAATTTGAAAGTAATTTGATCGGTTTTGAATTTATATCGTTTAAATTGAAATTAAAAATAGCCTTCCGAGGCACAGTCTTAGAATTCGACGAAACCAGTTCCATTGGATCCGTAGTATTGAATTATTATTGGATTTCAAATTTCGTATTATTCGGAGTCGTTATGCGAGCACACGGTGAATAAACGCATTGAAATTTAAGTCGAATTCAATTTAAATTTAAATTTAAATTTAGTCAAACATTGGCCACGTTCCTCTACTTAAATTAAGCCTAAAATCACGGCTAAAATCGTGCTGAGCATGTTCGTTTAATCTTAAGGTATCCCTCTTCAGATTCGAACGAAGAAGAAAAAATCAGAAGAAAATCTCGTTCTATAAAAAGATAAAAATGGCCGAGCAAACCAATCTCGTTCGTTTTCTTCCCCCCCCCCCCTTCCAAATTTATTCAAAATCCCCAAATCAGTTCGTTTCAAAGTATAAGGCCGCCCTCGTTTTCTAAATTCAAATTTATGGCTACGAGAGACGAATCAGCAGTCGAAATCGAGGAGCAAAGTCATCATCGCGAGTGGGAGAGCACGGCCTAGGAGTTCGTGCGCGAGTAAGTAGTGGAGACTAGGGTTCGCGCGAGGCCTAATTGCAATGGGGATGAGGAGTTTGTTGTGGTGGTGCCGTTGTGGAGTCGGCGGCGTGGAGGAAGTCGATATCAGTGAGCGAAGGTAGTGGGTTCAAACGAGCATGGGCCGCGATGGATTTATGGCCGGGTCGCGATACTGGATGAGGCTAGGGCTTCGGTGGCGGCGGCATTCGCGAGAAGATCGCATTCGAGTGTGGCAAATTGGAAGGTCGCGGGCTCGCGTGAAGGCAGCAGCTTCAATGACTTTGGGTTGTTCGCAGGCGAAGTCTGGAGGCAGTGAGGTAGTTTTAAAAAATTTTGTTTTTTAAAAATTTATATTAAATACAGTAAAAGAAAATATATGTGCATATATTTGTAAAGTAAAGATGGTTTACTGTCTAGTTCAAATTGTAGAATTTTAATATATTCAAAGGAATAATTAGTATGCAAGTATACACTTTTAATTTATTAGTTTTGTTTAAATTAACTTATTAAATTTTTAGTGGTTAATTAGTCTATTTATAAAGGAAATTTAAATTGTAGTTAAATAAAATTTTTGTAGACAAAATTGGTTTAAACGAAACTATCAGTTAATTTAACTATTAAAATGAAAGCATCGATGAATCGAAATTATCAAATGAAAATTTACTATTCGATCTGTTCGAATATTAATTAATCTGTATAATATTTATACAAGGTATAAATCAAGAGAAATTAAGCCAGAAATGGAAATGGATTGCAAATAAAGCAAAGGTGAGAACTTCTCACTCAAAAATTTAAAATTGGAATTGCAGTTATTGATTGTTTGCTTGATTGTGATATTAGATATAGTAGGACATATCTATATATATAGCAATATATATATATATATATATATTGGCATATGTATATATTGCAGTCGATTGATTTCCCGTATTATATAGCGGATGAGACCCTATTGCGCCGCCTATTAAGCGGATAATATTTTATAAATCCCATATACCGCGATATTCCGTCTCGAAGCGGAATTGGTATTGTGCTAATGTCTGTGGATGCAAGGTAATAGGTTGGAGGGATCCAACTGGATTCCTCAACTGTAATTATTTATTTACAAATATTGTGATATTTGTTGTTTATCATATGATGATATATGATGTTTGGATGTCGTGATTGATTGTTTTGTGTGTTGCATCACTGGACCTCTTTTAAAGTTTTAAAAATGTTAAGATAATGATTTCCAATATAAAAGGATTTTAAAGTGATTTTTGAAATTATACGTTTATTCAAATTTTTGAATTGATTCATTTTAAATAATTAAAACGTTATAAATTCTTATGTTATAAAAAATTAGATTTTTGTGAAATATAACCAAAAGGTGATTTTTGAGATAAGTAGTTATAAATTTATAAAATAGTTAAATTGGGATTTTTGAATTATTTTAAAACGAGTTATATGAAAGATTTATAAAATTAATATTTATAAATTAAAATAATTGGAATTATAAAACGAGTTTTTATAAGTGTTAAAATGAAGTATAAAGGGATTTCATAAGAAATGAAATTTTAGATTTATAAATTGTGAAGTTTTAAAAGAACGATTTTGTAAATAAATGGATTATAAGCATTTAACTTATAATATGGACTTTTGGTTTATAATTGAGTTATATAAATTAAGTTGATTAATAAAGGAGATTTATAAATCGAAGCTTATAAATAGAAATGGAATTTATAGACATTGTTTATAAATTCGAAATCCATGGAATTTGATAAATTGAAAGTTGAAATTGGTTAAGGAAGTATATTCACGATTTTGGACAGTGAATATATTATCAAATAAAATGGATATGCTTGGGAAAATGAATATTATAAAATAAAGTTAATCGTTTTAACGATGTTTTAAAAATGTATTATAAATCGAATATATAGATTTCAACATTCATTGTTGAAATGGACGTTTTCGAGGAATAAGGAAATGGTGGACTATAACACTGTTGTTATAGTAAATGGTTTCTGAAAGGGAATGTTTTATATAGTATTGGGATTTATATATCTATCTAAATTTCGAATCCCTATACTAGTGATTTTGGGTTGTCATAACGATGTTTTACGCAACATTCGTTTTGGCCCAAATAAATGTGTTTAAGTGAATGTTTTCCTTAAAGAATGAAATATATACTTAATTTCGATTTAAGTATATTGAATGTTTTCCAAGTGTTGAAAATAAATGGATTTGTGAATTACTTATTATTAAATAAGTATGGAAGTGTTTTCCAATATGAAGTGAATATTTTGAGAATTTATCTTTTAAAGATAATGGAAAATGAATATTAGAAATCAATTTGGAAATTGTATATTCATAGATATTTTGGAATTGTAAATTCACTATGGAATTTATAAATGAAAAGGGGAATTTGTTTAAAAATAAACGTTGATTTATTTTTGAAGTGTGGGAATTAATTTACGGATTTGGAACGTAAACATAAAGTAAATCGGTAAGGATTTATTTAATTGGTTTAAATGAACCATGTTGAAATGAAAGTATTTCGCATAAGGAAAATGATTGAATTTTTTTTTCAAAAGTGATAAAGG
This sequence comes from Allium cepa, assembly GCA_030765085.1. NCBI lineage: Eukaryota > Viridiplantae > Streptophyta > Magnoliopsida > Asparagales > Amaryllidaceae > Allium > Allium cepa. Next base: position 178,359,930 of record CM060932.1, read on the forward strand.
TGAAAAGTGATTTGAAAATTTGTTTTCAAATGTTGAAGTGTGGAAAATATATATGTCTAGTAAAGATATTTTGGGAAGTAAATAATTTGGGAAATTATTTGGATTTGGTGATGTTGCACATCTCTATTGATAGTTAAATAACCGACTATCAATATTTACCTTTAAGTAGGTATTTGTTGTGATTTGCTTGAATTTGAATGCCACACTTATTTTTTAAAATAAGCGCTCACTATTCGGGTTAGCCAAGAAAGGACCTTGGGGTCGCATAACCCATTCTGAATATGTGATACGTCGAAATGGATTGCATTTGATGACCGATGTTGAAGACCGGATATTTTTGAAAACGGAAGGATTACCGTTGAGTTGCTCTGCATCGGCTGATCTCCGATATAGAGGTTTTATCACCCTTAGTGACGGAAGTCCGGACGTGATTAGAAATTATCCGGAATGCAAGGACTTCTTTGTAAGTGCCTTCGGTTCTGTTCGAGCCCGGAACAGACTTGTATGGATTGTATGTCTGACATTGCAAGTTGAGATATAAAGCTGATTTTTTTCAAATATATTTCTGTTGGTGGCGGAGAATTTATTCTCTTAGCTTAACACCCTTCTTTGAGACGTACGAGCTCAGAGGTTATGTAGTTGAAGGTTATTAGTGATATACTCCCAATTTGGTAATGTGACATGCCGAGTGTTGCTGTGAAATGATCATTGTTGATCATTTGTGATATGATCATTTGTTTGATCATTTATCTTAGTGATCATTACTTTGATCATTTGTTGACCCAAAGCACAGCTTTTGCATAAAGCGTGGCTTTGTGGACGAGACTTCGTCGGACCTCACACCCCGGAAATGGTCAAAACAGGAAGGATGCAGCAAGGTTATTAGGGGGTAGCACCCCTTTAGTGTATGTCATTCCTTCTGCATAGAGGTGGTATCATGGTATGGAGCCCAGATATTTAACCTATGGTGTTGCTGCAAATTTTGTGGTTGTTGGAAATCGAGGATCCTCGGATAGATCGGTTACGATCGGGGGATGACATATTCGTGTCAGTAGTTACTAGTTTGAAAGGTAACCCGGCCTTGTGTTGGCAGAGATCCGGTTAGGTTCTCGGGACGTCATTCCAGAGGTGTGACGACCGCCCATGACTCCTGCACCAAACAAGGGAATTGTGCGCAGAAAAGTGTGCCAGGCCGCCATGGACGATCATCAGGGTAAAGTAAAAATAGTGGAGTCTATCGTATTACTCACAGCGCATGGATAAAATACAATAGAAAAGTATACATAGTGAAGCTCCATAGAACAGAATCTCATCATATAAACTCATAATAGTTTGGTACAACAATCTGAAAAGTCAATACAGCAAGCCTCACTACATATCACTCAGAGAATCATACAAACAGCGGAATATCCAGTACATATAGTAAGAAAAACAATATGCAAAAGCCTCCAGCTCGTCTTCGTCATCGACAGCGTTAGTCACTAAGAACAGCACCTGTCACCTGCTACATAGTCTGCCCATCCCAAAACGGATGAACAGCCCAAGGTAATAAGAATTGAACATAAAACCTTGAGTCAGACAAAAGTCCTAGTAAGCAGTAAATCAACTATCAAACATACCAAAAGAGCATAAAGGGTAAAAAGGAATAGGAACCCAACCATCCCACTCCACCTCTTTCTACAGTGATAGCACCCAGACCCACTAAGCAGAAATAAACATAGCGAAGTAGACATTTAAAGTAAAACATTTATCACTCGAGTCAAGGTCGATGTTTTCCAAGCACAAACTATCGAATCTGCCCAGTGTACTCTTGCTTTGAGCATGCTAGAACCTTCAAAAATAGTGAAATCTCAGCCTTCTAGTCATCCTCCTCGACGACTATTCTCATACTAGCTCAAGCGCCTCTCGAGCCAACCATTATCCACAAACTCAAACCATATCACCGAGTTATCAACATGCTTGGGATGATCCCGTCTGGATTAAACCAAGGCTATCTCATATCATGCTTTGCTTCATCGCATCATAGCAAAGTCCCATCTCAACATCATACCTTGCCTCATCGCATCAAATCTATCCATATGAGCTTTATCATCCGCTTCATATGCCACGGGCAGCTTTCCTTATTCAAGATCCTTTCCACTTAGCTTTTGAATCATCTTCGACCAACTTGTCCAGATCAAATCATCAATCAACTAATTTATGACAATCAATTAGATCAATTATTAATCCAAGTAATCAATCATTCAAACAAGATCTAAATAAACAGTTATAACAATAATGGCAATTTCGTAAATAAAGAGTCCAAATCTAACAAGCATGAGTTCTGAGTAATATCGTGATGAACTAGCATAGGTTAACATGTAGTAAGATGGATATCAAAACTTTATGAACGATGGATCTACATGCAGACTTAAGAAAAATGCATGAAATCACTATCTTTAACACACAAACAAGCCACCGATCCAATATACTCCTTTGGGTCCGTGTGAGAGATAACCACCACTCACCGAATCACCTAAACACCTCAAAAGCAACAAACTTCAGATCTGGACAGCAAAGGGTCTAGCTCGATCCGCCAAAACTCCGCTTCAAATGATGAAATCTCTCTTCAATGGATGGAGATCTTCAATCTAAGCTCTTGGATCTTCGATTTGATCTTCAATCTTGGATGGATGTAGGCACTAGATTAAAGTGGAGAAAATAAGTGAAGAAGTGTTGAAGTCGAGCTCTCAAAATAGCAGCACTTCGTCGCTTCAAAATCCGGTGCCGAAAAGTGATGCAAACCCTTCTATTTATAGGTCAAATTCTTAAGTCGTTCGGCCTTCTTAAGTCGGTCATGACTTAACCCTTGCCAACCTAACGACTCATCTCATACTTCCGACCTAACGAACTACGACTTAAGTCGCTCGTACGACCTAACTCTTGCCGACCCAACAGTTCAACGACCCCAGCCATAACACACGCGCGCGACTTACGACCTAACATAAGTCGGTCAGGACTTAAATATAATGCCGACCTAACCATCCTAACGGGTTAACACTTCTACTCTACCTACGGCTTAGCGACTTAGCAAACCCTACGACCCAACGACTTAAGACTCCCACGACCTATCTCAACACAGCGCTAATCTCTAGGTCACTAACTCGTTAACTTGTTAACTCCTAAATCGTTACCCTACTAATCCTGTTAAGCTGCTAACTCCCCTAAGCCACTAACCCTTAGGTCATTCCATCCTATAAGTCGGTCCAACACTTAGGTCATTAAATCCTATAAGTCGCTCACCCTATGAGTCGGTCAATCTCTTAAGTCGTCCCAATCCTTAAGTCGTTCAACCGACTCATGCTATAACTCGACTCAACCCTGGACGACTCAACTTCTACACGACTCAAGCTCTAAACGAATTAAATTCTAAACGACTTAACAACACTAACGACCTAATAACAACAATTCTACGATCCTTCGATCCGTAAAAATACGGGTCGTTACATTCTCTCCCCCTTAGGAATTTTCGCCCCCGAAATTCCAAACAAACAAGAACAACCAAAACTATTCTGCATGCCTACCATCCATAGCAATCAACAAACCATGCATCCAATTACTAGCCTAGCATGCAAAATTCTAAAACTAGAACAAGTTACAAATTCATGAGATGTCACGACACCTTAGGGCCATACCTTGAAGAGTTCAGGATGAGCTGCCTTCATCGTCTCTTCCTCCTCCCATGTACAGTCGTAACGTCATCACTCCATTGTACCTTGAGCAACTTGACTACCTTCCTCCTAAGCTGTTTCGTGTCAGTTCCCACAACACGAAGCGGCTTACGAGGTCTCTCAATGACTGGATCAACTTCTAAATCTTCATAGCTATCAGCAGAAACCACTGTATTCGAGTTGTGCACATACTTCCGTAGATACGATACATGAAAAACATTGTGCACACCCGACATCTTTTCCGGTAATTCCAATTTATAAGCGATCTTTCCAATTCGCTCGATGATCGGGAATGGTCCAACAAATCTCGGAGTCAATTTCCCTTTCTTCCCGAATCGAATAACATCCTTCGGTGGAGAAATCTACACAAAAACCATATCTCCTACGTCGAATTCTAAATCCTTACGACGCTTATCGGCTGTTATCCCGCCTTTTGGCAAGGCCGAGATACCAAGGAACTGGCTGAAAAATAAGGGTCACATGTCCATAATTTTGAATGATTGTCGGTTTACTAAAATATCAATGGATTTTGTCCAAGTCTAGATCGGGCTGCAATTGATAAGACATGTCAAGCGAAGCTGTGAAAACCAACGTTCCAAATTTCGAGGCAATCCAAGTTCGTATGCTCAAGTTATCGCCAATGGAAAGTGGAGGAGACAACCTCAGTTCGAGTCGATCAGAAGGAGTATAGGTTCGAATCCATGAGAGAGCCTCACAATCGAATCGATAAACCATGCATTGGTTCGAACCCATCCTCCCAGAGCCTTGCCTCGAATCCATGAAGAGCTCCTTTTCTTCGACTCCATCGGGCAAGCCCTTCCTTCGAATCCATCCAAAACTTTCCCTAGTTCGAATCCATCAAGTCACCCCTTCCTTCGAATCCATCCAAAGCTTTCCCTAGTTCGAATCCATCAAGTCACCCCTTCCTTCGAATCCGTCCAAATGGCCTTCTTTCGAATCCCTCAAGGCGAGATGCCTCGAATCCATGGGACTACCCCATTTCGCTTACATCAGAGCATATGAGTTCGTACCAATCAGATGGCCTCGCTTCGAATCCATCAAGGAGGAGACATTCGAATCCATGCAGTTAGTTCACTTTGAATCCATTGTTGAAGCGCATGATCGAATCCATCGTCTTCCTCCCGCTTCGACTCCACGAATGCTGCCTCGAATCCACTAAGTCAAGACGGCTAAAGTTATGGATTCGACCCTATGGATTCGACCCTATGGTTTCGACCCTAAGGAATCAATTCGAACCAGGCTTGTTGACCGAAAGCGCAATCTTGAATCGATCATAACTTGAGATCTACAAGTCCAAATGCTATGAAATTTTCACAGGAGCTTGCATATACATAGAAGAATGTCCACGCCAATTTTCATCACGATTGGACACTTTTTTGATCGATTCGAACCAAGGGTCGAATCGATCCCAAAGTGGGCCCGGGTCTCCAGAATTCGGCCATGTGGGCCCCCAACACGTGCCAGAAGTGGTCTCCCCGAATTTTAGGCGAAATATCAGCCTCCAGCACCTATAAATAGAGCCCCTGGTCATTCAGAAAGGGGATGGGAGAATTGGAAGAGTAAGAGAACGCCCGAGCGCTGCCAGAATTGCTTCAGAGTACCATTACTGCCCTTGATTTCGAATTTTGGCTTATTACTTGTTGTACTTCGACATAAAAAAGTTGTATTCTCCGAATATCAAGCAATAAAGTAACAAAACATCATAGTGGACGTAGGCGAAAATGCCGAACCACTCTAAATCGTTGTCTCTTGTGCAATTTACTTTCTTCATTTGGAGTTTTTGTTAGATAACCCACGTTTTAATTTATTTTCTTCATTTATTATCTCTTCAAAAACTTCTGACGAGTGTTGTGCCCAATTTTGACACAAACACTTTGGTGCTTTCACTGAGAAAACCCAGTTTTTCTCCTGCTCCTTGGATCTGTCGCCGATACCGGATTGCATAAATCTAAGGGAGAGATCCGGATTTCATCTTCAGATTCCTTCCGTTCTATCCAGATTTGCTAAAGTCTAGGAAAGGAGTTTACTATCCAAAATGGTTAGCACAAGAACCACTTCTAACATTGGCGATCAAGAAGGTCGGGATAGGCAAAATCCCACACAGCTACAGTCCACTAATCAAGATGCTGCTAGGCATACGGATTAGTCAGGTCCGGTCACAAGACAAGAGTTCCAGGCGCTATTCCAGGAACTAACCCAAAGCCGACAACAGCTAACTGAGCAGTTGCGCGCTAACGCTGAGTTGACCAATCAGCTAAATCGCCAAAAATGAGGAAGATCCAGAAGGGATCAAGCTCCTCATTCTTCTACCCAAAGCTCCGCTTCATCTGACTACAATAACAGATCTACCCGTCCCAAGCTAGACGGAAACCATGCGCAAGCTGCTGACAATCAACAGGCGTTAACCGTTGGGCAAATAAGGGTTGGCCCGTCTACCAGCTTTCATACTGGACCCTCTTCCCGAGGAGGCACTATTCCACAATACATTACGGATAATCGAGCTGCTACAGCCGCTGCAGTTGACATAGGAGTTGATGCTCGAGATCACTCGAATCAAAATTATCATCAGTAGGGGCAGGCTCCAGAGCCATATGTCCCAGAAGACATCTAGCCAAGGAGGCGAGATGCGGATCGTCGACAGCGCCCGATCCCACCTCGCACTATGGAACCCGACCATACTTTGGCTCACACCCACAGAATTTTCCAATGCCAGACTTCTCGGCCATGGTACGACAAATGATTCGCGAGAGCCAAGGCTTAACAAATGACGATTAGGGAATCTCCCGAAGTCATATCCCATTTACTGATGACATATTGTATGCTGAACCTCCCCGACGATTCAGAATGCCAACCCTTCCCATGTATGAAGGAAATTCCGATCCAAATCAACATATTCTGAAATATGAATGGTCAACGACTGCTGCGAGAGCTGATGATGCAGTAAAGTGCCGCAGTTTTCCCATTTCCTTAGGGGGAATTGCGACAATGTGGTTTACTCGATTACCGCCACGATCTATTTCTTCGTTTGACCAGTTAGCTACTAAATTTGTTGAACAATTTCGCATGCATATTGCCCAACCTAAAGATGTTAATACCCTATCAAGTGTCACGCAAGCTCCCGGAGAAACACTTAGACGATATTTGGAGAGATTCAATGCTGCATGCGCAGAGATCACCAACCCCAATGATAATTCCATCCTAATGGCTTTGACTAAAGGAATCGACCCTGATTCCGAGTTTGGAAATTGGTTAGCCGGAAAACCTCCCACATCATTGGACCGTTTCTATTCCAAAGCCGCTCAATTCTTGAGGCGAGAGGATGCGAAACAGTCTAGGAAACAGGACGATGCAAGGCCCAGCAGTGAAGGGATTCAGAGTAATGTTGCGGTTAAACAATCCGGAGAAAGTTCAGGAAAAGTCGAGTTGAATATCCAAAATAAACAGACTCAACGATCGAGAAACAGTGATAACCGAAGCAAGAAGCAAGACCAGAATCGTGGTCCGAGACGTAGGGCCGCAATGTTTGATAGTTATACACCGCTTAACACGTCACTGGAAAACGTATACTTACAGACTTGTAATACTATGCAATACAAGAAGCCTGCTCCGAAGCCTTCGTCGGAAAGGCAGATTCAGACAGGGAAGTTCTGTAGGTTTCATGAAAGTTATGGGCATAATACCAATGAGTGTAGACATTTGCAAGACCTCATTGAAAAGCTGATCAGAGAAAGAAAATTGGACCAGTTTGTTCGGGCGCCGCAGTCTGGTGGAGCGGGCCCATCTAATCAAAATCGAACGCAGAGTCAAGAAAGACAAGGTGAACCCGCTCGCACGGGCGGAAGGTTGGTTATCAATACAATAAGTGGTGGTCCCCATCCAGCAGACAGAAGCTGGAGAGAAATGGAGTCATATGCTAGCTCAATCAGGCATGTGGACTTTGAATGCTATAATAACTCGGAAGACGGAACAGCGGCTAAACAACAAAAGACAATGGCTGATGAAATCGTGTTTAGAAATCGAGATGCCGATAGAGTCGAAGCTCCCACCATTGACCCGTTGGTCATATCCGCTCAAGTTGGTCCTGCTTGGATGAAGAGGATCTTGGTAGACAGCGGAAGTTCCGTGAATATATTGTTCAAAAGAGCATATGATTTAATGAAAATGGAAGCTAAGGACTTAAAGCCTTGTCAATCACGAGTCCACGGCTTCAACGGGAGTGCAACGATACCAACCGGAATAGTTGAATTGCCAGTAGAGTTGGGAGCGGGAGAATGCCGAAGAGTTCGGATGTTGCAATTTATTGTCTTAGATATTCCTTCCACGTACAATGCTTTTTTGGGTCGACCGGCCCTTGCTGAATTTAGGGCTGCTATTGCCCCATGGTGTTTAACTCTGAAGTTCCCTACTGACCACGGGATAGGAGTTGTACAAGGAGATCAGACTGCTGGGAGAGCCTGTTATGTTGCTGAGCTGCGGGAGGCGCAGCGGAAAGAGAAAGGAAAGGGCGTAGAGGAATCTCTCTGCGTCCGTTTTACTGACGATTGACAATTAGCGCCTGGGCCTCGTCCTGGGCACCACAACGAATTCCAAAAGGATCTTGATCCAAGGGACAATGACAATAAAGAAGAATCTACGGAAAGTCAGGCTTCTCCGGCCGAGCTAACCATTGATGTCCCGATTGACGATGATCACGATGACTCGAGAATGTTGAAGATTGGGTCTCAGCTTAACCAAAAGGCACAACAGGAATTGGTTGATTTTCTCCGGGCAAATCTTAACGTATTTGCCTGGACGCACTCTGATATGTGTGGAATCTCACCTGACATCGCGAGCCACACCTTGAACATTGACCCACGATATATCCCGTTCAAGCAGAAAAGACGTGGTATGGATCCAGAGAGATCTGCCGCCCTGAAAGAAGAGGTCAATAAGTTGAAATCAAATGGGTTCATTAGAGACGCTTTATACCCAGAATGGGTGTCCAATCCCGTACTTGTCCGAAAACCAAACGGGAAATGGAGAACGTGTATTGATTACTCTGACCTGAATAAAGCCTGCCCGAAAGACAGCTTTCCACTTCCCCGAATTGATCAACTGGTAGATTCAACCGCCGGACATGAATTATTATCCTTCATGGATGCTTACTCAGGTTACAACCAGATACCCATGCATGTACCAGACCAAGAGCACACAAGCTTCGTAACCGACTTGGGGTTGTATTGCTACAAGGTCATGCCTTTTGGATTAAAGAATGCTGGCGCAACTTATCAACGCTTAGTCAACCGAATGTTTACCGATCAGATTGGGAAAACTATGGAGGTCTATGTAGATGATATGTTGGTGAAGTCACGATACTCTGATGAACATGTCAAAGACTTGGAGTCAATGTTCAATATCCTCCGGAAATACGGGATGAAGCTTAATCCACTCAAATGTCATTTCGGAGTCGCATCCGGAAAATTCCTTGGGTTCATTGTCAATGCCCGAGGTATAGAGGCCAACCCCGAAAAGATATGGGCTATCAGAAACCTCCAAACTCCGAAAACCATAAAACAAGTTCAGAGTCTTAACGGAAAAGTGGCAGCACTGAGCAGGTTTATCTCAAAGTCGACCGACAAATGCATTCCATTTTTCGATTTAATTCGAAAGGGGAAACGAACCTTCGAATGGACCACAGAATGTGAGGGTGCATTTCAATCGCTAATCCAACATCTTTCCGTACCACCAATCCTCTCAAAGCCTGTAGATCATGAACAGTTATATCTTTACCTGGCAGTATCAGAGAATGCAATCAGTGCTGCATTAATTCGGGAGGAAGACCGAGTGCAAAAGCCGTTCTACTACGTGAGTAAACGATTGACCGGAGCCGAGAGAAATTATCCAAAGCTTGAAAAGTTGGCATATTGCCTAGTCATTGCCTCGAGGAAGCTCCGTCCATATTTCCAGGCTCATCCTATTACTGTGTACACCGATCAGCCGTTACGACAGGTCCTTACGCGGCCTGAGACGTCTGGTAGGTTACTGAAGTGGAACATCGAACTGAGTCAATTCGACATCACTTATACTCCAAGGAGAGCCATTCACGGCCAAGTCCTAGCAGATTTTATAGCCGAATTCACTATTCCTGAAGACTTGCCCGAGACCAGCAAATCTCCCGAATACATCTGGAAGTTGTACACCGATGGTGCGTCAAACGATCGATGCTCAGGAGCTGGGGTAGTGCTTGAAACCCCCGAGGGACGATCCATATGTTATTCTTTAAAATTCGAGTTCCGCGCAACTAACAATGAAGCCGAGTACGAAGCTCTACTTACCGGACTAAAGCTTGCCCGTGATCTGAAAATCATCGCTGTGGAGATCTACTGTGATTCCCAATTGATAGTATGTCAAGTTCGAGGTGAATATCAGGCCAAAGATCGAAGACTGGCCGCTTATCTAACTCGAGTTCTGGAGATACTTAATCAATTCGATTACTATGCCATTTTCTACATACCCCGAGAGCACAATCAGAAAGCTGATTCATTGGCAAAGTTAGCGAGTACGGATGAGGCTCAACAGTTGGGGGTTGTTCCGGTTGAAACCCTATCATCTCCGAGCATTGATCGAAGGGAGACCGATTTCACATTTGAAGCTACCTCCATTAAGGAGTCGTGGATGACTCCTTATCAAGATTATATCGAACGCGGTGTATTGCCCGAGCGGCGAAGCGAGAAAAGACAAGTTCTACGAAAGGCCTCACGATTTGTTATTCAGAATGGAGTCATGTACCGGAGAGGACACTCTGTTCCTTTCCTCCGGTGTATCGCGCACGATGAAGTCAAACGAGTGTTACACGATGTACACGAAGGAGAATGTGGCGATCACACTGGGGGGCAAGCACTTGCAAAGAAGATACTTCGATATGGGTATTATTGGCCTACTGTTAATCGCGATGCTGCAGACTACGCTAGAAAATGTGACAAATGCCAGAAACACGCTCGAATTCCTAGAGCCCCGCCTACTGAGATAACCAAAATGGTCAGTCCTTGGCCATTTGTGGTATGGGGAATGGATATCATCGGCGCATTGCCTCTGGCCAAAGGTGGCGCGAAGTACGCCATCGTCGCAGTTGATTATTCACCAAATGGGCTGAAGCTGAACCCCTTGCGACAATTACAACAAAGAAAGTAATCAAATTTGTAGTACGTAACATCATCTGCCGTTTTGGTCTCCCATATACTATCATCACCGATAACGGAACTCAATTCGACAGTGCTGAATTCAAGAATTTCTGTCAACGATTCCACATCCATAAGAAGTTCTCTACAGTAGCGCACCCTCAAGCAAATGGTCAGGTTGAAGCTGTTAATAAAGTTATCAAGTCTATTCTAAAGAAACGACTGGAAAAAGCTGGAGGCAAATGGGTCGACGAACTTCCTATGGCATTATGGGCCTATCGAACAACTCATAAAACTACAACCGGTCATACCCCATTTTCTTTATCTTATGGCTCTGAAGCCGTTATTCCAGTCGAAATGGAAGTGCACTCTCATCGTGTAACGTATTATGATCCGAAAACAAATGCTATATTACTTGCTGAATCTTTGGACCTACTCGATGAGAAGCGCGAAGAGGCTGATTTGAGGGCAGCCGCATATCGGAGTCAAGTCGCTCGACTATACAATGCCAAGGTCCGCCCGCGAACCTTCGAACTCGGCGATCTCGTAATCAAAAGGGTTTATCCGGTTCCTTCACACATGAAGCCAAATTGGGAAGGACCGTATGTGATTTCACAAAACCTCGGGGATGGCACGTTCAAATTATCGACCGTTGACGGTCTTACCGTGCCGAGAGCTTGGAATAGCGAAAGTCGCTACTACATATGAAAGATTTTACTTATTTACTTTCTGTCAATTTATTCCTTTGCATTTTATTCTAGCATTTCGAGACTTAAATTTGTAATAAGGCAACTGACTTTGCCATATTTTCTCGTTTCAGCAATAAAATGCCATCTCTTCGAGCCAGAGCTGTGATTTATTGAATATGACGTACGATATCACAATGCACGAAGAGCTAAGTCCCATCACGCGGTGGGATTTATTCAAATAGGGAGTGACTTTGATGCGACCGGTCACTCACTAAGTGAAACCCGAGCTCGAGGACAGAACACTACATCAACATTCACAGGGATTGATGCACGACAATCCCTCCACCAACTCCAAATTCCCAGAGTGTGAATTGGAGTATAAACTTCAACTCTCGGTTCCCATAGCGCGAACCGGAGTACAAACCCATCGCTCCCAAAGTGTGAGCCAACTCCAAATTCCCAGAGTGTGAATTGGAGTGTAAACTTCAACTCTCGGTTCCCGGAGCGCGAACCGGAGTACAAATCCTTCGCTCCCAGAGTGTGAGCCAACTCCAAATTCCCAGAGTGTGAATTGGAGTGTAAACTTCAATTCTCGGTTCCCGGAGCGTGAACCGGAGTACAAATCCACCGCTCCCAGAGTGTGAGCCAACTCCAAATTCCCAGAGTGTGAATTGGAGTATAAACTTCAACTCTCGATTCCCGGAGCGCGAACCGGAGTACAAATCCACCACTCCCAGAGTGTGAGCCAACTCCAAATTCCCAGAGTGTGAATTGGAGTATAAACTTCAACTCTCGGTTCCCGGAGCGCGAACCAGAGTATAAGCCTAAATTCCTGGAGCGCGAATTGGAATACAAAACACTATCTCCAAATTCTCAGAGTGTGAACTGGAGTATAAACGTTAAGTACAAGTTCCCGGAGAGCGAACTAAGTCATAAACGCTAATAATTAATAAGTTCTCGGAATATGGGCCGAACTGTTAACTACAAATTATGTTAAGTCCCCGAAGTATGGACATGTATTCAAGGCTTATGGCATATGTGAGCACAAGCTAATCAATGCAATACTTGAGCAAAAAAGAAAAGAGTTGTTTTCCATGTTATCAACAAACAAAAAAGGAGTTTGATTACATGATAAAACTAAAAACAAAGTGGGTGCTGAATCCACACTTATACACGGCCTAGAAAAGGAGAAGTAAAAAGAATTGCCCTTTCACAACTACATGGTAAAACAAGAAGTTCACTCTTTCTTCTTCCGGGGTTTCTTCTTCAGAGTTGAGCCACTAGACCCACTACCCGGCTTCTTGCGAGATTTCTTGTCCTTCTTTGGAGCATCCTCAGGATCTGGCATGATATCCACGTCTTCCTCAGAGCTGGAAGGGACAGAGATCCTTTTGTGAGGACGAACCGGAGGCGGAGAAGCCGTAACAGGTGGCAAAGCTTCGACGCTAGAAGTGATAGCTGTGCTGGTGAGAGATGTAACCATTGAAGGAGTTAAGCTTGGTGGAGCAACATCACCTCCGGAACCACCAGCCGTCGTCACCGCAGCCATTTCAGCACTTATCTCGGCAAGGATTTCATCTTCTCGGGAAGATCGAGCAGCGCTGGAAACACTGACGGTCGGCATAAACAAGCTAAAAGTAGGGGCAACTCCACCCATTGCAAAGGAAGGATCGGTAAAAGGTTCACAGGGTTGCTTAAGAAGCTCCTCAATCATCTGAACATCAAACGACATTGAACTCCCCTCTCCCATCTCGCCGGTTACGGCAGTGGTTGTGATAGCCTCAGTAACGATGGCTCCTTGCATTGGCTGCGAAGTTTGTGGTATTGGAAGTGCTGGCGCATCACTTTCAGTCACTGGTCGAAAAGAAATAAGAATAATTAGTCAAATGATCGGTTCCAAGTTCAACATTCCAGAAACACTTAAGCAACATTTAGAATACCTTCTTTGCCTCGGCTCGGTGATGGGACGAGTTCAGAAACGGTAGTTGTACCGAGAGACAGTTCCGGTCGATTCGGGTTATAAGCAGGGACAACATGTGGACCAACGGTAGTGGTGACTCCAGACAAGGTCGGGGCATCAACTGAAACATCCTCACTATAATGTGCAGCTCCAGAACCCTCACCAGTCTCCACATGGTGAAAACCAAGTCTCTCTCTCTTAGCGGAAATCATCGCCTCATGGAGAAATTTCCTTTCCTCCTCGCTCAACAAGCGAGATTCAAGTTCAAATTCGTCTACGGCGCCTTCAGGGAGAGATGCTCTCTTGTTCGTCACCAATTTTTTCCAAGCACTGAGTAGAAGCGTAGAATAATCTCCGAGCCACGAGAGATTCCTGTGTTCAAGTACATTGGCATTATAAGTGTCAAGAAGATCATCAAACTCGGCTTCTACTCTGAATATCTGTGCTTGAACTCTCCCTTCCACTTCTGCCTCCACCGCTTTAACTTTAGCGACCGCAGCGTCTCGCTCAGCTCGGAGAGACACAGCTTGCTCGCACGCTTCCTGTGCGGCCGTATTAGCGTCATCTTTTTCCTTGTTTAAGTTGGCGAATTTAGCCTTTAACTCCTCAAGTTCTCTGACCGCCGCATCTCGCTCGGCCTCAACATTTTTGTACCGATGGCCTAAATCTTCAACTAAAGTACAATGCGCTTGTTGCATTTTCGCCATCTCAACTAGTGTCTCGTCGACCTTCTGTAGCGACTCCAATTCAGCCTTGCGAGAAGATTCTGTTTCAGATTGAAGTACGTCAACAATACGGTTCTTCTGAGCCAAGTCTGTTTTCAATCTCTCAATAACTTTGGCTCGTTCGAAGGCTACTTTCGAAGCTTTAACAGCCGCCCTGTACCATTCTTTATACTGAGCATAAAAGTCACGGGTATAGCTGAGGGCGGTGCTCACAGCCTCATCGGGAATTCTTTTGAGATTGGGTGGAAAGATATAAGCGTCGAAGCATATTTCTGGAAAATCCTTCTTCAGTTGAGCGATCCTTATAGCCCCTTCACCAGACGGTTCAAGAGGGGCTTCCTCCACCGTCACGGTCGTAGCCGTATCAGTCCTTGAGCGGTGTGGACCAGGTTTCGAGATCTGTTGAGATGGCTGCTGTCGCGAAGGTTCGACTGCAGGTGCCTGGCCTCTGGGTGGCGGAGGAGAGCGAGAGGGTGAACGGTACCTTCGGTCCCTATCAGGACGCTCCTGGCTAGAATAATATCGGGAATGGTCCCTTTCACGATGTTCTTGCTCATAATACCTTCGTTCACGATCACGGTCGGAATCCCTACGGCGAGACTCGTAGTAGGATGAAGAATGATGCACTCGCCGAAGTCTATCAAGTGTAGAAGGACGATCCGACATGGCACCTGTAAAGAAGAAACAATTCGGTTGAGAACCAACAAAAAGCACTGCAATGCATGTGGAAGTCGTGAAGTGTTGTGAAAAGTGTATAAATGCGCAAACCCCCCGACCAACCAGAAGCGTCGATTACACTAACAGGTAAAGATTCGCTTATATCAAGCGCTCCCCGGAGCTCTTCCAACCTGGACCCGTGGTGGAGAGATACGTAGTCCGGAATGGGAATATCGTCCAACCCTGTGAAAAGGTCTCCGGACTGGGAAGGAGAGGCGCTGGAAACAGTAACCCCAGGTATTGGGAACGGGTTACGACTACAGACTTCCATCTCTTAAACTTAGGTACAGCAGCCTTGCCTTTCTGACCCTCCTCTATTCGGGAAAGGTCAGCTGCTATCTCAGTGTCTGTGGGCGTTCTTTCATCATCGCTTATTTCTCTTATCACAACGCCAGGTTTTCTTTTTGCCACTTTTTTCTTCTTCCTCGAGGCCGATTTCGCCAAACCTTCAATCACAATACTCTGGCCCATCTCAATCAAACCCAATGTCCTTAAGTTATCATCAGTCAACAGCAAATCTATGTGCCTTAAGTCATGGGGAACCCTTTGCAAGCTTTGAACGACACCCCTATAATGCCCACCAGTAGGTCTCGAAATGATGGCTGCAAGAATAGCGGAGTATTAGTGTAAAGTATTAAAAGTGGCCATTCAATAATGAATTATGATACTTACGTCTGGATAACCATCTCCTGGCAAACCCTGGGGGGCATCGAACAAAAAACCTCTCGTTCTTGAAATAACTAAGCCTGGTCCAGGCCCCAGTCACGACCTGACAGTTCCTGACCGCCTCCAGAAAAGTGAAAGACGGGCTATCACCCCTACTCTTAAAGTTGAAAATGTGCCTGATCTCGTTAGGTCTTGGCGGGCGAAAAAGGCAATCCATAAATATGACGAAGATGCTGTTCAGTAGTGCATGCCCGTTGGGATGAAGCTGTGAAGGAGCGATTCCTAAGTACGACAGCATCTCTCTGATATATTGGTTAAAAGGAGGAAGAGATCCAGCCGCGCAGGCATGACGGTAGAAGGCGGTATATCCTTCGGGAGGGTTGTGTGGTCTGTCGCTGACACTAGGTAATAAAACATCATCCCAGGATATGTTATGTTTCGAACATATCCGGCCCAACAGAGACTCCGAGATGTTGGACTGAACAGAATCGACAGGATCTTCGATAAATATGGCCTCCGGCAGTTCATCCGGAGCCGGATCTACGACTTCAGGAGGGATGTCCGGAACCTCAAGCGTTGGAAGAGGCGAGCTTTGTGCTTCTTGTTGTTGAGAACTCGAAGACTCCATAATTAACTAACTCACCAGAAAGCGGCATTAAATACATAAAAAACCCATGCATTCCCCCGGTGCAAAGTGTATGAGTATGTCGTGCGGTGCAAGTGCTATGCAAAAATTTAAGCAGATTTTACAAGATGAAACGAGATGTCCGAACAATAAAACTTTGGAATTTGAGAATGAAAACGACCGTCATCGCTGACCGTCACTTTCACATCGCCCAGATGCTACTGACCAATCCAAGTATAAATTCGCTATATGTAGTTTAAGTCATGGTGCCATCGACGAGCTCCAAAAGGAAGGTCAAGTAAAAATTCGATTATGCAAGGCCGAAGCTCGCCGGAATCAAGTATATTAAAAATTCAGCCAGTTCGTCAAAGTTCAGCTTGAAATTGGTCATAGTTCAGATACTGAAGCAAATCAGAAGAGTGGACGTCCCAGGAGCAAGAAGGTTCGAATCGATCCACTCGAATCGGCACGAGTCGAATCGATGAACTTCGAATCGGTACGCCCCAACTCCATGTGGTTCGACTCGATGAGACCTGGGAACAAAGGAGCAGTTCGAATCCATGAAGCCCTACATACTTCGAATCGATCAAAGTTGAACTCTTTCGAATCGATCATCATATCATTACTTCGAATCGGTCCATATTAAGCTCCTTCGAATCGATCCATATTAAGCTCCTTCGAATCGATCCACATTAAGCTCCTTCGAATCGATCAGAATATCGCTATTTCGAAACGATCGCCGCGAGCCTTTTTTTTTCTTTTGTGCAACCATCGATTCGAAGCTATGCATTCAAAATCGATTCAAAGTTGCTCATCCTCGGATCGATGCGAAGCGATGAGAGACGACACTTTGATCGATGCGATTCGAATGACCTCACTCCTCAGTCCCATTGAGTCGAACCACCTTGTCCAGATCCCACCACTCCTCGAAATTTTCAAAAGGGAAAGATTGAATCGATGTCAAAAACTTCAAGTTCCATCATTCCTCACTCGGTTTGATCCATCAATTACATGACTTGATGAAATCGCAAGGAAAAGCCTAAAGAATTCGATCGATTCGTGGAAAACGCGCTTGTTTTAAGCTCTGGAAGATCGATTCGAAGAAGAAGCTACAGCAACAGTAAAAAGTGAAAAGTGAAAAAAGAGCCCAGCCTCACGTATTTATATGGATCCCAGGGGAGAAACGGGACGATTCGTCTCCCGGTCAAAATGATCGACCCCAATCGGTCACATGTTATCGATTCGAACAAGCCACGTTCGAATCCATCACGTTCGAATCCACCGAGTACAAACCCACTGCGTTCGAATCCATCACAGCGTAGAGCCATTGCTTCGAATCCATTGCCTTCCTATCTTTACACAATCGAATCCATCCCAACTTAGTCGATACGAAGCATCATCGATTCGAGGAAGCACTGGGCAGATGCCAGACAATCGATTCGAACGAACATAACTTCGAATCCATCAAGACAACATCGATGCGAAGCGTCATCGATACGAAGCACATGAACAAGGGCTAAATTGAAGAATCATATTAATTCGAAGTGCCTATTCCACAACCATCAATTCCACCGATTCGAAACCCTATCGGTTCGAACGAACATGCTTCGAATCCACTAGATACCATCGATGAGAACGAACGTGGTGCTTCGATATGAAAAACATACTTGTCTACCTTTTACATCGATTCAGGAGAGGATCGATACAAGAGGACAATCGTAGACAATCACAAAACAGTGTCTCAACTCGAATCTGAAGATCGGTTCAGGAGAGGACTGATGCAGAATTCAATAACAAACCAAGCTGACAACGACTAGCAATCGCGCAACGTTAACCAAAGACAAAGTGGTACATATATGCACATGTGTATAACTAACACTTGATCTTTAACATTTACGGTGATCGAATGTTCACATCATCATGATTACAACGGCTGACGACTTTCAGAAGAGCAAGTCCTGATTGTCCAATGTGAAACTGCAGCTTTTCAAAGCACATCATGTTTACACAAGACGTACTTTGGGGGGCAAATGTTATCCCGCCTTTTGGCAAGGCCGTGATACCAAGGAACTGGCTGGAAAATAAGGGTCACATGTCGATAATTTTGAATGATTGTCGGTTTACTACAAATATCGATGGATTTTGTCCAAGTCTAGATCAGGCTGCAATTGATAAGACACGTCAAGCGAAGCTGTGAAAACCAACATTCTAAATTTCGAGGCAATCCGAGTTCGTATGCTCAAGTTATCGCCAATGGAAAGTGGAGGAGACAACCTCAGTTCGAGTCGATCAGAAGGAGTATAGGTTCGAATCCATGAGAGAGCCTCACAATCGAATCGATAAACCATGCATTGGTTCGAACCCATCCTCCCAGAGCCTTGCCTCGAATCCATGAAGAGCTCCTTTGCTTCGACTCCATCGCGCAAGCCCTTCCTTCGAATCCATCCAAAGCATTCCCTAGTTCGAATCCATCAAGTCACCACTTCCTTCGAATCCATCCAAAGCTTTCCCTAGTTCGAATCCATCAAGTCACCCCTTCCTTCGAATCCATCCAAATGGCCTTCTTTCGAATCCCTCAAGGCGAGATGCCTCGAATCCATGTGACTACCCCATTTCGCTTACATCAGAGCATATGAGTTCGTATCCATCAGATGGCCTCGCTTCGAATCCATCAAGGAGGAGACATTCGAATCCATGTAGTTAGTACACTTTGAATCCATCGTTGAAGTGCATGATCGAATCCATCATCTTCCTCCCGCTTCGACTCCACGAATGCTGCCTCGAATCCACTAAGTCAAGACGGCTAAAGTTATGGATTCGACCCTATGGATTCGACCCTATGGTTTCGACCCTAAGGAATCGATTCGAACCAGGCTTGTTGACCGAAAGCGCAATCTTGAATCGAACATAACTTGAGATCTACAAGTCCAAATGCTATGAAATTTTCACAGGAGCTTGCATATACATAGAAGAATGTACACGCCAATTTTCATCACGATTGGACACTTTTTTGATCGATTCGAACCAAGGGTCGAATCGATCCCAAAGTGGGCCCGGGTCTCCAGAATTCGGCCATGTGGGCCCCCCACACGTGCCAGAAGTGGTCTCCCCGAATTTTAGCGAAATATCAGCCTCCGGCACCTATAAATAGAGCCCCTGGTCATTCAGAAAGGGGATGGGAGAATTGGAAGAGTAAGAGAACGCCCGAGCGCTGCCAGAATTGCTTCAGAGCACCACTACTGCCCTTGATTTCGAATTTTGGCTTATTACTTGCTGTACTTCGACATAAAACAGTTGTATTCTCCGAATATCAAGCAATAAAGTAACAAAACTTCATAGTGGACGTAGGCGAAAACGCCGAACCACTCTAAATCGTTATCTCTTGTGCAATTTACTTTCTTCATTTGGAGTTTTTGTTAGATAACCCACGTTTTAATTTATTTTCTTCATTTATTATCTCTTCAAAAACTTCCGACGAGTGTTGTGCCCAATTTTGACACAAACATCGGCATAATTTTTCTGACGGTCCTGGGCTGCCTTCCTTCGTCGCCGAATGATCTTTATACAATCCGTAGTCTGTTGAATCATTTCTGGCCCAAGTATCAACTTGTCTCCTGTTTCCAACCAACATGTCGGAGAGTTACACGGTCTCCCATACAATGCCTCATATGGTGCCATACCAATACTTGACTGGTAACTGTTACTATACGAAAATTCCACCAAATGAAGATGATCTTCCCATGATCCTCCGAAGTCCAAAACACATGCTCTGAGGAGATCTTCCAAAACTCGGTTGACTCTCTCGGTCTGACCATCTGTTTGAGGGTGATAAGCTGTACTCAAACACAACTTGGTTCCCAAAACTTCCTGGAAGCTCTTCCAAAATCCACTAGTGAACAATGGATCTCGATCGCTCACTATACTCTTCGGAATACCATGGAATCGAACTATCCACTTAACATATAGCTCAGGCAATTTCGATGCGGTCCTAGTTGATCGAACAGGAATGAATCTCGCACTCTTAGTCAATCGATCTACGATGACCCAAATCCCTTCATTTCCTGCTCTGGTTCTAGGTAGTCCATCGATAAAATCCATTGATATTTGCTCCCACTTCCATGTAGGAACTTCTAACGGCTGAAGTAATCCACTTGGCTTCTTCTGTTCGGCTTTTATCAACCGGCAGTTCATGCATTTGGAAATAAAATTTCCAACATCCTTCTTCATACCTTCCCAGTAATAAGTTCTCTTCATATCCCGATACATCTTATTTCCACCTGGATGAATTGTCAACTTCGAGTGATGACTCTCCTTCAGAACTTCATTTCTCAATTCATCTATATTGGGAACAACTAGTCGTCCTTGTTTCCGAAGCCAACCCTCTCGATCGATTTCGAATCCTTTATCCTTCTCTGGATCCAATCCAGATTCCAAATCACAGATAATCTTGACAAGCTTATCGTATCGCTTTTGGCTCTCGCCAATTCTTTCCACCAGAGTAGGTCTTATCGATAAGTTTGCCAACATTTCAGGTTCCAATTCATATCTGGGCCTGAAGTCAAATCCAGCCAAATACTCAAGACTCTTCCATTCTGAAAACATGGCTCCCAATCCCGCATGTCTTCGACTTAACGTATCTGTCACTGCGTTACCTTTTCCTGGAGTATAGGCTATACCAAAATCGTATGATGCTAAAAACTCTAGCCATCGTTGCTGTCGAAGATTTAAATCCTTTTGGGAGAAAAGATACTTCAACGACTTATGATCTGTAAACAACTCGAATCGAACTCCCAGTAGGTAATGTCTCCACATCTTTAGAGCAAAAACAATCGCCGCTAACTCCAAATCATGAGTCGGATAATTCCTTTCATGCGGCTTCAGTTGTCGACTTGCATATGCAACAACTTTATCCTTCTGCATTAGCACCGCTCCAAGTCCAGTAGCACATGCATCAATGTAAACCACCATCTCATCATTTCCACTTGGAATAGTCAAAACAGGAGCACTAGTCAGTCGCTCTTTCAGGATTCCGAAAGCTTGCTCACACTTAGCATCCCACCTGAACACTTGGTTCTTTTTCGTCAATCCTGTTAATGGTGCAGCTATCTTGGAAAAGTCTTTGATAAATCGACGATAATATTCTGCTAATCCAAGAAAACTTCTCACATCAGATGCATTCTTAGGTCTAACCCAATCCTGGATTGCTGCCACCTTGGCGGGATCAAAAGCTATTCCACTTCCAGAGATAACATGGCCTAAGAACCTCACTACGCTCTTCCAGAAGCGACATTTCGAAAACTTAGCCCTCAACTGTTGTTTCCGCAAGATTTCCAAAACAATCCGCAAGTGCGTCTTATGCTCTTCTTCAGTTCTGGAATAAATCAAAATATCATCCACGAACACAAGTACGAACTTGTTCAACTGATCTCTGAACACTCTATTCATAAGATCTACAAAATACGTTGGTGCATTGGTCAATCCAAACGGCATTACCAGCCACTCATAGAAACCTGATGGTGTCCTGAAAGCAGTCTTCGGCACACTATCCTTTGCCACTCTTAACTGGTGAAATCCCGTTGCCAAATCCATCTGAGAAAACACCTTAGCTTCGTGAAGCTGATCAAACAAGTCATCTATTCTCGACAATGGATACTTGTTCTTCTTAGTCACTTTATTTAGCTCACGATAATCCACACACAACCTCAACGATCCATCTGCTTTGGTTGCAAACACAACTGGTGCACCCCATTCGGACACACTACGCCGAATGAATCCTTTTTGAAAAAGGTCATCAACTTGCACCTTCAACTCTTGCTGTTCCCTAGGCGCCATTCGCCTAAGAGGCATCACAACAGGTCTGGCTCCTTCAACTAGATCGATACGAAACTCGATCTCTCTATGCGGCGGTAACCCTTTGACCTCGTCAAAGACATCCTCAAATCCATTCACAATAGGCACCGATGACAGTCCATCCCGTGGAACAACTAGCGAATACATGAAGCTCATGAAGACGCCTTCCTCATGCTTACATCGTATCACAACCTTTCGCCCCTTCACATTCTCGACTGTCACCTCTAGCCTCTTACAATCAACCCTTGCCGCATATTTCCTAAGCCAATCCATACCCAAAATAATTCTGAACCCTGCAAAGTTCAGAACAAAACAATCACAAACAAAAGAGCAATCATGACTCGACACAACTAGACCATGACATACCATACACAAACAAGACGAACCCCCAACTGGATTAGTCACAACCAATGGTCTATCAACAATATCCGGTTCCAAACCCAACCGGCCTACAAGTTCACCACAAATAAAGGAGTGCGACGCGCCAGTAACGAACAACACTCTAACTGGAACACCACAAATGGAAAGAGTACCTTGAACCACCACACTCTTTCCTTTTTCTTCCACCATAGGAGCTTTCGAAGACGATGGCACAGCCCCCAAAGCATAAGCTTGCACAATCTGTTTGTCCTTCCTCGGTTCTGGACAATTCTTCCTAATATGCCCCAGCTTGTCACAGTTGTGGCACTTCACCGGCACCTTTGGATTCTTACAATCTCTAGACAAATGGACCTTCTGCTGGCAATTGTAGCAGGTCACTTCACCCTTTGGCTTCTTCTGGCCATCCTTACCCTTCTGTTGCTGCTGCTTCCTCTTCTTGTTTCCACCCTGCTGTGGTTTAGACCCTTCCTTGGTTACAGCAACAACAGATCCTTCCTTAGGAAACAAATTCTCATGCCTGAGAGATTTCTCCACAAGCTTCTCAAATGGGTCATCCAAATGATCCACCAACTGTCTCCCAAGATATGTGTCCAAGCCTGTCACAAACTTCTCGTTCTTCTGATATGGGGATTCAATATACGACCGAGCATACTTGGACAAAGCTTCAAACTCAGAAACATACTCAAGAACTGGTCTTTCACCTTGCTTGAGTTCCACAAACTTCTTGAACAGAACAGATTTCTGAGCTGTAGAAATGAACTTAGCCTCAAATCTAGCTTGGAATTGCACCCAAGTAATTTCTTCCTCCGGAGTATCAATGGTGATAGAGTTCCACCAATCAGAAGCTCTTCCCTGAAGCTGTCTTGATGCAAGCTTCCTTTTGGTTGCATCCTCAATTCCCAAATCACTACAGATCCTTCTACAAGCATCAATCCACCTCTGAACTTCAATGGTTGATTTTGTTCCCAAGAAAACCTTTCCTCCAAGAGTAGTATAGTCTTTGCACAACTTAGCAAAATCCACTGGTTTTGGGGCTTGAACTTGAACTCCAACATCTACCGATGGCCCTGGAGCTGGTATTCTTCTCATGATCGAAGTCATCATACCTCGAACATAGAAGCATAATCAGCAGCCCCCTCAGAATCACGGACTTCCCTAACAGCTGGTCACCCTCTTCGACTCATTCCTAATATCTAAAAGAAATGATTAATACATCTTAAGAACAACTGCATAAAGGGTTCAAATCCTTCTAAGCTACTATATTATATATAGTAATCATCCATCAAAATACAATTACGTCTCTCATACGTAGTTACGTCAGCGAGCGTTGGCTAAAATCGATTAACCAAAGCTCTGATACCAAATATGACGACCACCCATAACTCCTGCACCAAACAAGGGAATAGTGTGCTGAAAAGTGTGCCAGGCAGCCATAGACGATCATCAGGGTAAAGTAAAAATAGTGGAGTCTATCGTATTACTCATAGCGCATGGATAAAATACAATAGAAAAGTATACATAGTGAAGCTCCATAGAACAGAATCTCATCATATAAACTCATAATAGTTTGGTACAACAATCTGAAAAAGTCAATACAGCAAGCCTCACTACATATCACTCAGAGAATCATACAAACAGCGGAATATCCAGTACATATAGTAAGAAAAACAATATGCAAAAGCCTCCAGCTCGTCTTCGTCATCGACAGCGTTAGTCACTAAGAACAGCACCTGTCACCTGCTACATAGTCTGCCCATCCCAAAACGGATGAACAGCCCAAGGTAATAAGAATTGAACATAAAACCTTGAGTCAGACAAAAGTCCTAGTAAGCAGTAAATCAACTATCAAACATACCAAAAGAGCATAAAGGGTAAAAAGGAATAGGAACCCAACCATCCCACTCCACCTCTTTCTACAGTGATAGCACCCAGACCCACTAAGCAGAAATAAACATAGCGAAGTAGACATTTAAAGTAAAACATTTATCACTCGAGTCAAGGTCGATGTTTTCCAAGCACAAACCCCCAAGGCCTAAACCAAGATCAGATAAGCACCCACAAAACATCGCTCTTGAGACGGAGTGACGATACAACCAAAGCATCCAAACATCCATGACTCTGGCTATCACTGTTATCATTGCCTCGATATCACCGTTAATTGAATGACCGGCTCACTATTTCATCCGTCCGTCAAGGGCTAATGGTAACCCCGGTTCTAGACATAACTCCGCACGTCATCGTGACCCGTGCCTAGGACTATCGAATCTGCCCAGAGTACTAGACCATCAACTATTCGTCTTGGGACTATCGAATCTGCCCAGCGTACTCTTGCTTTGAGCATGCTAGAACCTTCAACAATGGTGAAATCTTAGCCTTCTAGTCATCCTCCTCGACGACTATTCTCATACTAGCTCAAGCGCCTCTCGAGCCGACCATTATCCACAAACTCAAACCATATCACCGAGTTATCAACATGCTTGGGATGATCCCGTCTGGAATAAACCAAGGCTATCTCATATCATGCTTTGCTTCATCGCATCATAGCAAAGTCTCATCTCAACATCATGCTTTGCCTCATCGCATCAAATCTATCCATATGAGCTTTATCATCCGCTTCATATGCCACAGGCAGCTTTCCTTATTCAAGAGACTTTCCACTTAGCTTTTGAATCATCTTCGACCAACTTGTCCAGATCAAATCATCAATCAACTAATTTATGACAATCAATTAGATCAATTATTAATCCAAGTAATCAATCATTCAAACAAGATCTAAATAAACAGTTATAACAATAATGGCAATTTCGTAAATAAAGAGTCCAAATCTAACAAGCATGAGTTCTGAGTAATATCATAATGAACTAGCATAGGTTAACATGTAGTAAGATGGATATCAAAACTTTATGAACGATGGATCTACATGCGGACTTAAGAAAAATGCATGAAATCACTATCTTTAACACACAAACAAGCCACCGATCCAATATACTCCTTTGGGTCCGTGTGAGAGATAACCACCACTCACCGAATCACCTAAACACCTCAAAAGCAACAAACTTCAGATCTGGACAGCAAAGGGTCTAGCTCGATCCGCCAAAACTCCGCTTCAAACGATGAAATCTCTCTTCAATGGATGGAGATCTTCAATCTAAGCTCTTGGATCTTCGATTTGATCTTCAATCTTCGATGGATGTAGGCACTAGACTAAAGTGGAGAAAAGAAGTGAAGAAGTGTTGAAGTCGAGCTCTCAAAATAGCAGCACTTCGTCGCTTCAAAATCCGGTGCCAAAAAGTGATGCAAACCCTTCTATTTATAGGCCAAATTCTTAAGTCGTTCGGCCTTCTTAAGTCGGTCACGACTTAACCCTTGCCGACCTAACGACTCATCTCATACTGCCGACCTAACGACCTATGACTTAAGTCGCTCGTACGACCTAACTCTTGCCGACCCAACAGTTCAACCCCAGCCATAACACACGCGCGCGACTTACGACCTAACATAAGTCGGTCACGACTTAAATATAATACCGACCTAACCATCCTAACGGGTTAACACTTCTACTCTACCTACGGCTTAGCGACTTAGCAAACCCTCGACCCAACGACTTAAGACTCCCACGACCTATCTCAACACAGTGCTAATCTCTAGGTCACTAACTCGTTAACTTGTTAACTCCTAAGCCGTTACCCTACTAATCTTGTTAAGCTGCTAACTCCGCTAAGCCACTAACCCTTAGGTCGTTCCATCCTATAAGTCGGTCCAACACTTAGGTCATTAACTCCTATAAGTCGCTCACCCTATGAGTCGGTCAATCTCTTAAGTCGTCCCAATCCTTAAGTCGTTCAACCGACTCATGCTATAACTCGACTCAACCTAGGACGACTCAACTTCTACACGACTCAAGCTCTAAACGACTTAAATTCTAAACGACTTAACAACACTAATGACCTAATAACAACAATTTTACAATCCTTCGATCCGTAAAAATACGGGCCGTTACAAGAGGCGTTTCCATGTGGCAAAGGGAAGTTCCTTGGCCTGACCATGTGTTGGAAATCCAAAGAAACAATACGATCTTGTACCATTTTAGTTGTAGAACCTATCATTCACTTATGGTGGCCACCACTGTTTGGATGGTAGCTATAGTTGGCATAAGTGCGAAATGCATATGCTGGCTAAGATTTATATCTTTATTTTCGAAATGATTTTTCCTACACTATGCACTAGTAATAATATCAAATGTCTCTTTTTAATGCGTATCAAGCATCTTTGACTATTATAAGGAGAAATCTCCTCCGATTCTGCGTTTGCATTGTGTGTGTGTGCGGGAGGCCTTATGGTAGTCTCATTTTCTAAAAAGCATTGCGAAATCTATTTTAAAATTATCCTGTCTATGCTTTAAAAATAAACTGTTTTAGTTCTCACACCAGTCACATGACTGACTCGGAGTTTATTGTTTTCCTTCCTAAACTCTGGGTGCCCACCAATTTCCACACGGGCAGTCAAGAGTTAAGGTTTATCAGGATATTCAGGAATTCAGGAGTTGCAGGAGGCAAGCTGGATGGCATGACGTATTCACTAGTATATAGTATTTCTTTTCCGCTGTCGATGTTGTTGTTGTTGTACACTCTGATGATGTAATGTAATATGATGTAATGTAATAACTGATATAGTTCTTTGTTTAAAGATTATTCATTTATTTATTATATGTTGTTCCGCTGCGAATTGTGAGATTCTGATGTTGTTCTGTTATTTCTTTCTGTTCTGTTCTATCTTTTTCTCTCTCCTTCTACCTCTTTCTTCTTCTTTAACCATAACGGTACGGTTTTCCGGCCTTCGATTGCTCGACAGTTGATACAGTGGACGTATTGATGTCGGCGTTCGTGGACGAAAAATCACGTCGTCACATTTGGTATCAGAGCATATGGTTAAGTGACAACCATGGCTCTGTTGGGTGTAACTCATTAGAGATGGAGTCAGTAGTACTCTAGAATGAGTTTGAGTGTAATAATAGATATGAGCACGTATTTGTTAGTGAATTAAAAATGATTTTATATTGTGTTGATTGATTTATTGAGTGGCATATGAACCTTCGTCAACACGGTCCACACAACTATGCCGAAGGGGTTTCTAAACACTTGAATAGCACAATTCGATACGATATTGTTTTTGAAAGGGATGAATGAATAATTTCATCCAAATTATATTTTGATACAATAAAAAACGAGGGAAAAAAAGAAATATTTTCTGAAATTATTATATAACTTGGATGTTTTGAATGGTAACATTATAGTCAAATAAGATTATAAAATCTGAAATAGCTTATATAACCAAGGAAGTCATTAGATTTGAAATTTTTGAAATTAAAATTAAAAGTGAGGAGTTAAAAATGAAATTTAACTTGGATTAAGATTAAAAGGTGAAATTTTAAAAAACCGTTGAATCTTCTTCAAAACAGAATTCTCATATAATAATAACGGCAACAAAATACGTTTCAAATTTTGCCATGGCGGTCTCCCCCATCTCTGATCCCGTGATCATTCCCCCTCCTTTTTCTCCTCCTCCTCCTCCAATTCCTCCTCCTCCACCTGTTTCCCCGCCTCCTCTTTCTCCTCCTCCTCCTTTTCATCCAATTTCCCCTCCTCCTCCTCCTCCTAATCTGTCTTCCTCGTCTCAGCTTTCTTCTGGTCCTTCTTCCCATTTTCTTTCTCATACTTCTCCTTTGAAACCTCTTCCTTCTGCTTCGTCTCTGAACCCTTTTTCATCATCTTCGTCTGTGATTGGGGAGTCTGTTCAACCTTTTAATGTTTCTGAACCTAAGTGGTCTTCTCTTTTCAAGAAAAGGCCTAAGAATGCTGGTGTTTACCTTCCAAGAGATTTCAATATTGATAAAGATGGGAAACCTAATCAATTGCCTGAGGAAGTCAAGAATGAAGGTATTAAATTCTGGAGCGATCATTTGGTTGGTTTTTTTCTTGATGGTTCTCTTTCTTATCTTACTGTTACTAACCATCTTAAAAGAATTTGGAAGCTAAAAGGTGAAGTTGATATTAAATCTGACAATGAGAATTTTTACTTTAAGTTTTCGAATGAACAAGATAAAATGCTTATTCTGCAATCAGATCCAATTTTCATCAAAGGAAAAATGTTCATTATTAATTTGTGGAATCCGACTATTGGATGTGTTCAAGCAAGTATTAGGAAAGTACCAATATGGGTTCATTTTTACAAAATCCCGACAATTGCATGGACTCTTATGGGTATTAATTGGCTGGCATGTCATATTGGTAGATTGATCTGTTTTAATGAGAATACTGAAAAATTGAAGAGATTTAAATATGCGAAGGCATTGATAGAAATTGAGCCAAATCAAAAATTACCTGATTTTATAGAAATTGATGGTTTGGGAGAAAGTGGATATAAAGTTAGAATTGAATATGATTGGAAACCTAGTATTTGTGATTTTTGCAAAGTTTTTGGACATACAATTGATAACTGTATGGAATCTGCTATGGGGAATTCATTTGAGATTTTTAATGAAGTGGAATTTGAGAACAAGCATTCAGAAGATAGTAATTTCGGTAAGGGGATTAATGATGTTAATTTTGAGAGATACAATTCAATGCAAGTTATTCAATCAAGGGATTTGGAAAAGAAAAATTTTGTTCCTTTAAAAAGAAAGAATAAGATCTGGAAGAGAAAGGTTAATTTCCAAGTAGATAGTTTGGTGCACAAGGAAATTTCTAATGGGAATGTATCTAATTTGGAATCAGATGGTCATTATGGGGATAAACAAAGTTCTAAAAATGTTAAGGATGTGATCAAGGACCATGATACTGTGGTCAATTTTTCAAAACAAAATCACAATGCAGTCCATAAATCTGGTGAGGTGGTTACTTCTAATGCTTTTTCAGTTCTAGCTGAAATGAATGATGATGATAATAACAATTTACAATTTAATATGGTGGATGGCACTAATTCTCCATACTCTCATCTGTCTCCTCCTGATAATATAATTCTTCCTCCTCCTCTTTCAGATAAAATTACACCACCTATTCCACAGCCTTCAACTTCTCCTAAAAAATTGATTTCTACCCTGAAGCAAGCTAATTCCATTCCTACTTCTTCTTTAATTGTTTCTTTGAATTCAAAACCATCTTTGAAGGATAATCAACCAACTGAAATATCATCTATGAAATTGTCAGTTAAAAGAGGAAGAAGAGTCAAAACTAATAATTTGGATCAGGAAGCTGAGGAATTGATCAATGATGTTGATTGCAATATTGATGAAGTTCAACCTAAATCTGACTGCACTGTATTAAATTCTTCAGGAAAATTCACAAGGCATACTAGAAGGAATCCTGATAAATTATACTTTCCCAATTCTTGATGATGTTAAAGAATATAGCATACTGGAATATTAGAGGAGGGCACTTGTTCTCCAAGCAAAATGAAATTAAGAATTTGATTAAAAAGGAAAATATTCATATCATGTGTGTTGGTGAAACCAAGTTGAATGCTGATTTATCAAAAAAAGCTTGCATGTTTATTGCTCCTGATTGGCATCATGATGATAATCTTTCTAGTGCATCTTATGGTAGACTTTTGGTAATGTGGAATTTAAAATATTATCAACTGAAAAAATTGGATGAATCTGACCAATTTCTGCATTATGAAGTTCTTGCTATTGAAACCAATCTCTCTTTTTTGCTTACTTTTGTCTATGCCCAAAACTGCAGTGAGAGAAGGAATGTTTTTCTTAATCTTGTGCCTACTCTTAATATTTCTTCATTGCCCTGGCTTGTTTTAGGAGACTTCAATTGTATGTATTCTTCTTCTCATAAATCAGGGGGTACACCTCTCTCTTCCAAAGATATATCTCCCCTCTTTCAAATGCTAATTCATGCATCTCTTTCTCCCATTCAATCCATTGGCCCCTTCTTCACCTGGAACAATAAATGTAAAGTTGGACCTAGAACTTTTTGTAAACTTGATCATGCCTTTCAAAATTCCCCTGCTATTTCAATTTGGCCTTCTTTATACTGTAACACACTTCTACCATCAATTTCTGATCACAGTCCTCTGATCTTATCCTGGGGAGAGGTCGCTAAGGCAAAATTTTCCTCTTTTAAATTTTTTAAATGTTGGACTAATCATTTTTCTTTTCAGGATTTAGTTTTACAGGTTTGGCAGGAAGAAGTTTTTGGTAATCCTATGTATATTCTCAAGACTAAACTTTTCAAGTTAAAGTGCAAACTGAAGACATGGGCTAGGAATAATTTTGGAGCTGGTTCTCGTATTTCTTCTGATTTGAGGAAAAGGTTATTAGAGGAAGATAATTTTGCCTAAAGACAAAGGAGGACTTGGTATTATAAATTTGAAACTCTGGAATCAAGCTGCAATCTCAAAATACATTGACAAAATTCTTAGCAATAGTGTTGATTTATGGACAATATGGATTAATAGAAATTTGATTAAGAGAAAGAATTTTTGGGAAATGCAAATTCAGAATAATTCTAGTTGGAGTTGGAGGAATATTTTAAGGTTGAGAGAAAAATTCTTACCTATGATACAGATAAATCCAAACAGGAATTTTAATTGTTACTTCTGGTCTGATCCTTGGGCTAAACCTGGGTTAATTTTGAAAAGGTGTATGAACTACTCTAGTGTTATCTCCACTGGTATACCCTGTCAGTCCAAAGCTTTAAATTTTATTCTTCATGATGACATTGTACTTCCTTACAGCAGCTCCAGGGAGGTTAGAATGGTATGGAATGATATTGCAAAGACTAAATTTCCTGAGAGTGATATTCTTGTATTTTGGACAACTCAGAGAAGAAATCATTCAGTTAAATTAATATATAATATGCTTTTGGATTCTGAATGTAGTGAAAAATTTCTTTGGAAGGATAGAATATGGAACAATGATAGTCCTGCTAAAGAAAATTTCATGTTATGGAAAGTTATGGCCAATGCACTTTTAACAAAGGATAAACTTGAGTCATATGGTTTGATTAATAATAGTTCTTGTGTTCTATGCAATGATCATATGGAAAGTAATACTCATTTATTCTTTAGTTGTGAGTTTTCTTTTGATATTTGGATCAAGTTGATGTTTTCAGGCAATTTTCATGCTCCCAATAAGAACTCCAAGGAAGAATGGTTCAACATATACAAGGCTACTAGATGGAGAAATTCAAAAGCTAAAGATTTACTTTCTGTCCTTAAAATTTTTGTTACTGCAATATGGAAGGAAAGGAATGAAAGAATTTTCTCTAATAATTATAAATCAGGCAGTGAACTGTGTGCAAAGATAATGAACTTGTTTCATAGCAGGCATAAAAGATGAGTGATTTCTTTGTAACTGATTATAATTAATTTGGTTAGATAGTATTTTCTATGGGTGCAGATGATTGTAATGGTAGTGAATCACTGAGGCTTTAGACTGGGTTTGAAGAACAATAGGAATCTGAAGGTGCAGACTGTAGCATGTTATCTGTAATATCATGTTGACTGGAATTTATAGCAGGTCTGAAAGATTTGAGGCAGTAGCATTTATCTGTAGTACAGAAGCAATTTATAGTTATGAAGCTTAAAGGAAATAGACTGTTTTTTCTCTGAAGTTCAAGCAAGGGTGGCATCAATTCATGTTTAATTGCAAATATGTTCAGTTGTATTGATATGTAAGCATTCTTGTGTATTTTTCTTCTGAGTGATATGTGCAGTTGTATTTTGATATAAATTGTTATAATAACATTGATATAATAAAAGGGCAAGGCTCCCTTAGCCTATTGAGTTTAAAAAAAAAAGGTGAAATTTAATTAATGACTGGAAGAATAAATAAAAAAATTAATTTAGTTGTATTTAAACAAAGTTGAATTGATAAAATTGGAAGTTAAATGGAATTTACTTTAAAATTGAAATCTGAATTGAATTTATAAGTGGAAACTTAAGTTAAGTTAAATAAATGATGTTTGAAAGAGAATATAACTTAAGAGATGTTGATTTGAGCTTGAGTTATATAAATGAAATTCAACTTTATATTGTTAAAGGAATTAACAATTGAATTGATGAATGGATGAAATATTAATCAATTGAATGTAAATAATTAGTATGAAACAATGAATATAAGTGTTCATTCATTAAAAGCTAATGTTATTGGAAATTTAATAATTGAATGAAAGTCAATTAAATATCAACCAATTGGAATTAAAAGTGTTGGACCAAATAGAATGTAAATTTAAAAAAATTGGTTATGTTGAACATACATTGGTTGTCATGTGAATGTTAGTTGATTGTATATAATTCATTAAGTGTTAATGAAATTGAATTAGCGAAATTAAAAGCTAAAGAAATTGAATCCAACCTGGAAGAAAATGAATTTGAATAGAATTGAATTTAATTTGAATTGAAAGCGAACTAATGTGAATGTAAATTAGTGAATGTAAACTAACTGAAATCGAATGAATGAATGATAGTAAAAATTTAATGTTAACAAATCAAACATGCATAAATGGGAAACCAATTTGAATTGTGCAAAATGATTTTTGAATATTGTAATTGGATATTATGACTAGTAGGATATAAGGTGTATTAAAGGAAATGGGAATTGGAAATTTTGATTTCGAAGATAAAATTGAATTGCTCGACAAAAAGGTACGTATTTCAATTTCAGTATGAGATTTGATGATTTTCTCCTCCAGCCACTTGGCTTTCTCTTTTCTTTTTGATTCTGAGGGGCCGTGGTGCCATTTTGTAGTCGTACTGAGCTAGCCGCGCAAAGGAGACGCTTGCGAAATTTTTCGAAAATTTAGGGTGTTAGAAAATTTTTAAGAAAATTTTGAAAGTTTGAAATTTGAATTGTTAAGAAACAATGTTGTTTTGAATCTATAAGTGAAGTAGGAAAGCTAGTTGAAATTATTAATGAATCTTTAATAAAAAGATTTAGGTTAGTAAGTTGATAAAACTATTGGATTGTGGAAAAATAGTAGACGAGTTAAGGACCATTTCTTCCTAACTTGTAATTTCGGGACGAAATTCTTTTAAGGGGGGAAGATTGTAACGACCCAGAATTTTGAACCAATTAATTTGAAAATATTTAATTAATTTTAAATATTTGAATGATGGTTTGACTTGAATTTCAAATTATCAGAATGAATATGGCGATTAAATTATAGATTTAATCTATTGAAAGCTGAATAAAAAAAAGTTGAATCTTCAGTTTAAAGCTGATTAAAAATATTTCAAAGGCTTGTAAAATTCATATTGATAATAGTGAAGATAATAGAAGCTTCGGAATTGAATTTGAAAGTAATTTGATCGGTTTTGAATTTATATCGTTTAAATTGAAATTAAAAATAGCCTTCCGAGGCACAGTCTCAGAATTTGACCAAACCAGTTCCATTGGATCCGTAGTATTGCATTATTATCGGATTTCAAATTTCGTATTATTCGGAGTCGTTATGCGAGCACACGGTGAATAAACGCATTGAAATTTAAGTCGAATTCAATTTAAATTTAGTCAAACATCAGTCACGTTCCTCTACTTAAATTAAGCCTAAAATCACGGCTAAAATCGTGCTGAGCATGTTCATTCAATCTTAAGGTATCCCTCTTCAGATTCGGACGAAGAAGAAAAAATCAGAAGAAAATCTCGTTCTATAAAAAGATAAAAATGGCTGAGCAAACCAATCTCGTTCGTTTTCTTTCCCCCCTTTCCAAATTTATTCAAAATCCCCAAATCGGTTCGTTTCAAAGTATAAGGCCGCCCTCGTTTTCTAAATTCAAATTTATGGCTGCGAGAGACGAATCAGCAGTCGAAATCGAGGAGCAACGTCATCATCGCGAGTGGGAGAGCACGGCCTAGGAGTTCGTGCGCGAGTAAGCAGTGGAGGCTAGGGTTCGCGCGAGGCCTAATTGCAATGGGGATGAGGAGTTTGTTGTGGTGGTGCCATTATGGAGTCGACAGCGTGGAGGAAGTCGATATCAGTGAGCGAGGGTAGTGGGTTCGAACGAGCATGGGTCGCGATGGATTTGTGGCCGGGTCGCGATACTGGGTGAGGCTAGGGTTTCGGTGGCGGCGGCATTCGCGAGCAGATCGCATTCGAATGTGGCAAATTGGAAGGTCGCGGACTCGCGTGAAGGCAGCAGCTTCAATGACTTTGGGTTGTTCGCAGGCAAAGTCTGGAGGCAGTGAGGTAGTTTTAAAAATTTTTGTTTTTCAAAAATTTATATTAAATACAGTAAAAGAAAATATATGTGCATATATTTGTAAAGTAAAGATGGTTTACTGTCTAGTTCAAATTGTAGAATTTTAATATATTCAGAGGAAAAATTAATATGCAAGTATACACTTTTAATTTATTAGTTTGGTTTACATTAACTTATTAAACTTTTAATGCTTAATTAATCTATTTATAAAGGAAATTTAAATTGTAGTTAAATAAAATTTTTGAAGACAAAATTGGTTTAAACGAAACTATCAGTTAATTTAACTATTAAAATGAAATCACCGATGAATCATAATTATCAAATGAAAATTTACTATTCGATCTGTTCGAATATTAATTAATCTGTATAATATTTATACAAGGTATAAATCGAGAGAAATCAAGCCGGAAATGGAAATGGATTGCAAATAAAGCAAAGGTGAGAACTTCTCACTCAAAAATTTAAAATTGGAATTGCAGTTATTGATTGTTTGCTTGATTGTGATATTAGATATAGTAGGATATATCTATATATATAGCAATATATATATATATATATATATATATATATTGGCATATGTATATATTGCAGTTGATTGATTTCCCGCATTATATAGCGGATGAGACCCTATTGCGCCGCCTATTAAGCGGATAATATTTTATAAATCTCATATACCACGATATTCCGTCTCGAAGAGTAATTGGTATTGTGCTAATGTCTGTGGATGCAGGGGAACAGGTTGGAGGGATCCAACTGGATTCCTCAACTGTAATTATTTATTTACAAATATTGTGATATTTGTTGTTTATCATATGATGATATATGATGTTTGGATGCTGTGATTGATTGTTTTGTGTGTTGCATCACTGGACCTCTTTTAAGTTATAGAAATGTTAAGATAATGATTTCCAATATAAAAGGATTTTAAAGTGATTTTTGAAATTATACGTTTATTCAAAATTTTGAATTGATTCATTTTAAATAATTAAAACATTATAAATTCTTATGTTATAAAAATTTAGATTTTTGTGAAATATAACCAAAAGGTGATTTTTGAGATAAGTAGTTATAAATTTATAAAATAGTTAAATTGGGATTTTTGAATTATTTTAAAACGAGTTATATGAAAGATTTATAAAATTGATATTTATAAATTAAAATAATTGGAATTATAAAATGAGTTTTTATAAGTGTTAAAATGAAGTATAAAGGGATTTCATAAGAAATGAAATTTTAGATTTATAAATTGTGAAGTTTTAAAAGAACGATTTTGTAAATAAATGGATTATAAGCATTTAACTTATAATATGGACTTTTGGTATATAATTGAGTTATATAAATTAAGTTGATTAATAAAGGAGATTTATAAATCGAAGCTTATAAATAGAAATGGAATTTATAGACATTGTTTATTAATTCGAAATCCATGGAATTTGATATTTTGAAAGTTGAAATTGGTTAAGGAAGTATATTCACGATTTTGGACAGTGAATATTTTATCAAATAAAATGGATATTCTTGGGAAAATGAATATTATAAAATGAAGTTAATCGTTTTAACGATGTTTTAAAAATGTATTATAAATCGAATACATAGATTTCAACATTCATTGTTGAAATAGACGTTTTCGAGGAATAAGGAAATGGTGGACTATAACACTGTTGTTATAGTAAATGGTTTATGAAAGGGAATGTTTTATATAGTATTGGGATTTATATATCTATCTAAATTTCGAATCCCTATACTATTGATTTTGGGTTGTCGTAACGATGTTTTACGCAACATTCGTTTTGGCCCAAATAAATGTGTAAGTGAATGTTTTCCTTAAAGAATGAAATATATACTTAATTTCGATTTAAGTATATTGAATGTTTTCCAAGTGTTGAAAATAAATGGATTTGTGAATTACTTATTATTAAATAAGTATGGAAGTGTTTTCCAATATGAAGTGAATATTTTGAGAATTTATCTTTTAAAGATAATGGAAAATGAATATTAGAAATCAATTTGGAAATTGTATATTCATAGATATTTTGGAATTGTAAATTCACTATGGAATTTATAAATGAAAAGGGGAATTTGTTTAAAAATAAACGTTGATTTATTTTTGAAGTGTGGGAATTAATTTACGGATTTGGAACGTAAATATAAAGTAAATCGGTAAGGATTTATTTAATTGGTTTAAATGAACCATGTTGAAATGAAAGTATTTCGCATAAGGAAAATGATTGAATTTTTTTTCAAAAGTGATAAAGGTGAAAAGTGATTTGAAATTTGTTTTCAAATGTTGAAGTGTGGAAAATATATACGTCTAGTAAGTAAATAATTTGGGAAATTATTTGGATTTGGTGATGTTGCACATCTCTATTGATAATTAAATAACCGACCATCAATATTTACCTTTAAATAGGTATTTGTTGTGATTTGCTTGAATTTGAATGCCACACTTATTTTTTAAAATAAGCGCTCACTATTCGGGTTAGCCGGGAAAGGACCTTGGGGTCGCATAACCCCTTCCGAATATGTGATACGTCGAAATGGATTGCATTCGATGACCGGTGTTGAAGACCGGATATTTTTGAAAACGGAAGGATTACTGTTGAGTTGCTCTGCATTGGCTGATCTCCGATATAGAGGTTTTATTACCCTTAGTGACGGGAAGTCCGGACGTGATTAGAAATTATCCGAAATGCAAGGACTTCTTTGTAAGTGTCTTCGGTTCTGTTCGAGCCCGGAACAGACTTGTATGGATTGTATGTCTGACATTACAAGTTGAGATATAAAGGTGATTTCGTTCAAATATATTTCTGTTGGTGGCAGAGAATTTAGTCTCTTAGCTTAACACCCTTCTCTGAGACGTACGAGCTCAGAGGTTATGTAGTTGAAGGTTATTAGTGATATACTCCCAATTTGGTAATGTGACATGCTGAGTGTTGCTGTGAAATGATCATTGTTGATCATTTGTGATATGATCATTTGTTTGATTATTTATCTTAGTGATCATTACTTTGATCATTTGTTGACCCAAAGCACAGCTTTTGTATAAAGCGTGGCTTTGTGGACGAGACTTCGTCGGACCTCACACCCCGAAAATGGTTAAAACAGGAAGGATGCAGCAAGGTTATTAGGGGGTAGAGCCCCTTTAGTGTATGTCATTCCTTCTGGATAGAGGTGGTATCATGGTATGGAGCCCAGATATTTAACCTATGTTGTTGCTGCAAATTTTGTGGTTGTTGGAAATCGAGGATCCTTGGATAGATCGGTTACGATCGGGGGATGACATATTCGTGTCAGTAGTTACCTAGTTTGAAAGGTAACCCGGCCTTGTGTTGGCAGAGATCCGATTAGGTTCTCGGGACGTCATTCCAGAGGCGTTTCCATGTGGCAATGGGAAGTTCCTTGGCCTAACCATTTGTTGGAAATCCAAAGAAACAATACGATCTTGTACGGTTTTAGTTGTAGAACCTATCATTCACTTATGGTGGTCACCACTGTTTGGATGGTAGCTATAGTAGGCATAAGTGCGAAATGCATATGCTGGCTAAGATTTATATCTTTATTTTCGAAATGATTTTTCCTACACTATGCACTAGTAATAATATCAAATGTCTCTTTTTAATGCGTATCAAGCATCTTTGACTATCATAAGGAGAAATCTCCTCCAATTCTGCGTTTGCATTGTGTGTGTGTGCGGGAAGCCTTATGGTAGTTCCATTTTCTAAAAAGCATTGCGAAATCTATTTTAAAATTATCATGTCTATGCTTTAAAAATAAACTGTTTTAGTTCTCACACCAGTCACATGACTGACTCGGAGTTTATTGTTTTCCTTCCTAAACTTTGGGTGCCCACTAATTTCCACACGGGCAGTCAAGAGTTAGGGTTTATCAGGATATTCAGGAATTCAGGAGTTGCAGGAGGCAAGCTGGATGGCATGACGTATTCCCTAGTATATAGTATTTCTTTTCCGCTGTCGATGTTGTTGTTGTACACTCTGATGATGTAATGTAATATGATGTAATGTAATAACTGATATAGTTCTTTGTTTAAAAATTATTCATTTATTTTTTATATGTTGTTCCGCTGCGAATTGTGAGATTCTGATGTTGTTCTGTTATTTCTTTCTGTTCTGTTCTATCTTTTTCTCTCTCCTTCTACCTCTTTCTTCTTCTTTAACCATAACGGTATGGTTTTCCGGCCTTCGATTGCTCGATAGTTGATACAGTGGACGTATTGATGTCGGCGTTCGTGGACGAAAAATCGCGTCGTCACAAATTTCGAATTCCATTTCCATATTTCATCAACTAATTTATTATCTAATTTGTTTCCCCTGGTTTAAACTTAATACTTGATTTTTAATCTCAGAATCTCTTCATTAAATTTCTTAAGTGCAAATTATTTCACATTCAAGTTTTGATTTTTTTTTCGTTTTATTATCCAATTCATCAAAAATATTTACTTTGAGTTTTCTATCCCAATTTTCAATTTTATAAGTCACAATTTATTTATTTTACACATTTCCGTTCATTCTAGGCTTGAATATATACATCTTTTATTTTTAACTCAAGATTTATACTTATTTATAGCCCAAGTCCATTTTATTCTATGAATTTTTAATTCTTTTATAAGTTATTCTGAATTATTTACTCCAACTTATTTCTTATCCATCTTACTTCCATTTATTCAGGCAAGAATCTAATTCCATTTAACAACACCCATAACTCAATTGAATTTTACTCCAATTCTATTCTATTTAACTTAACCCCGGTTAAATCTTATTGCATACTGTTCTTTTGAATTTTGTTAAGCAAGAACTTAATTCCATTTAATATCATTCATGACACAACTGACTCTTGATTCAATTCAATCCCAATTTAATTCAATTTCAATTACAATTTTATTTAACTTATCTCAAGTTAAATTTAGATATATTTGCTTCACTTTCATTCACTTAAGTTAAATTTTAATTCTCGGATTGAAATTTCCAATTTCTTCTTATTAATATCAACTTTACTTTATAAGTTAAATAGTTGATCCATTTATTCATTCACAAATTCATTTTCAACCAATAAATTTTATCTCCAAACATTAATTATTTTTAGTCCATTTGAACCTATTCTGCACCTTATTTTACACATTTAAATCAAGCATCATCCAATATTGAATTACATTTCATTTGCATACCATATTAATTAATCGGTTACTTATAAAAAAAAAATCAAACTTAAGTTCAACATTCCATTTTGAAAGCATATATATCTAACCAAACTATTCCTTTCCATTTTCATAATCAACCAAATTTCTCCAAAACATTAATCTAAAACATCCTAGTGGTAATCCCTCTTTTGGAAACTCGAAAATGAACACCGATGATGTCGCGATCACCATCGGAATTATTTTCCAACGACCGTAAAGAGTTCAATGCTTTTATCTCTTTTAAAACCCTTCAGATATTTTTAAATTCCAAATCCTCTAGATTTTCAAATCCGATTCAAAATATTTCTCACATATATATTATTTTTCCAACTTTTGGGAATCTATTCCAAATTCAAAGGAACTTAAATTCCCAAATTTTCAAATTCCAAACTCTTTAAATTTATACTCAAACATTACTTTGGAATTTTATCTTATTTTAATTATTAATCACACTACAATTCACATTTATAGTTTACATTTACAAATTTCATTTGTATATGAATTGGTTTCTTAGTTTTTAATTATAGTTTCAATTCCTTATTCAATTATAATTAACATTTACAAATCTCATCTATTTATTTAATTTATTCCTTCATCTTTGGTTATTATTTCAATTTCTCATTCAATTCTCATACAATGATAATAATGCAATATTATCATTCCTAACAACTAAGC
Organism: Allium cepa; assembly: GCA_030765085.1. Lineage (NCBI taxonomy): Eukaryota > Viridiplantae > Streptophyta > Magnoliopsida > Asparagales > Amaryllidaceae > Allium > Allium cepa. The sequence continues at coordinate 178,400,510 of CM060932.1, forward strand.
AACCATATATAACTATAATAGTTTACGAAAAATCATTTCTTTTATATACAAAAATAATTTGGGTAAAATTATTTCATTTACCCTATTTAAAACAATACTGTGTCGGTTTATCTTGTTTATGAGTTTAGAAATCCCTATCGATGACATGGCGTCCCATATATCGACCAGAATCCATAAACACTCAACCGATAAATCAACGCAATATAAAAACAATTTTATATTCACTAACAAATACGTGCTCATATCTATTAATACTCTCAAACTCATTCTAGAGTACTGCGGACTCTATTCTATGAGTAATTCCCACCAGAGCCAAGGTTATCATCAACCTAAGCTCTGATACCAAGTGCAACGATCCGTAAATCTGTACCCATTGATTCAACACTATTCTACATCAATCAACTCAAGACGAACGGAAATACGAACCATTTTGATTAAAGAAGAAGAGGTAGAAGAAGAAAATAGAAAACAACATCAAAATCTAGCCATCGCAGCGGAATAAAATATAATAGATAATAAATAATCTTTACTCAAAAATCAAATATATCAATTTATATTATTACATCATCAGAGTACATCAATCACCGTTCAACATTAATAACATGCAACTGGATAAACAGCTACTAAACACAGCGGAATATATATAAAACAAGTACGGAAGTACGTATCGTCATCCAGCTCGTCTCCTGAGCTCCACAGCATCAAATCCTGTATCCTATAATACTCGGTCTGACCCGAGCATTATAGTTAAATAACACCCGAGTCGGTCTGGAATACCAGCGTGAGAAATCACACTCTAATTGAGTATTAAAGTTTCAAAAATCCTTTTTAAAACAAAAGCATCTTGTAAGACCACGCCACAAATAAACATGTCGGGTTTTTACCTTACGATAGCTAAAACACTTTTTACTAAAATCCTCTGATATTGTAATAGGGTCTATATACAAATACTTATTAAAATTGTCGAAATTGTTACATCTATTAAATTTCAGCTACTAGCCACGGAGTGAGTAATACAAACAAAACTCATACAAGGCTCGTAGGGAGAATGGATTTCCAACTAATGACTAGGCACTGGGGTACCACCTGTCACAGTACCTGGTCTAGATCAGCGTACCGAGGATCACTCCCGACCCCCTGCAACACAAGACTGAGACTACCCCTTATTGGATAATGCCGAGTGAGATCACCCCGCGATTGGGATCAGCAACCGCACCACTAAGTCGAAATAAAAGGGACATCTAGACGGGGATGACCTCACCCTGAATGGGTGCTACCCACCTAGCCTTGCTGCGTAACCCCTGATTTTCAGTCATTTTCGGTTGATGAGGCTTGAGGCTAAGCGTTACCTTTTTAGAACATATCCCTTAGAATGCCCATCGTCCACCTGACGATGCTCCGGAAGCATTCATCCATACAAGTCCGTCCTGGGTTCGAACGGAACCGAAGGCACTATTCCTACTACATCCATTTTGGAATTATCCTCAGGATTAGTAGCGACTAGTCCTTGCACTTCACTGCTCTATCTTCGAATCCAAACTCGTTTCCCACGAAGCGTACAAACCGGATCGAAATGGTTTTCGAGAAATAAATCTCGATCCCGGTCTCTTCGAAACGATCAACGCATTTGGCCAATATTAATAGTCGGTTATTTAACTATCAATTAATATTCACAAACATCCATCAACCATAAATAATTTCTCCACATTATTTATTTATCTCAAAATATCTTTGCAAGGTATATTTCAAATTTCAACCCTTTGAAAACAGTTCTAAACTATCTTCCTTTCTCAGAATAAATCCCAAGTATTTTCTATTTCCACTGAAATCACCAAGCACAAAACTTTAGATTTTTAAAATAATTTTAAACGCTTTACTCTGAAATATACTTTAAACATTTTAGTTAAAACTACTTCAATAATTGGTTAAAAATACATACTATATGAATATTTGAAACTAAGGTTACTTTATAAAGTATAAAACTAGGTTTTCACTTTTTAAAACAAAATACTAAGTCACTTTTTAAATAATTACTACGATAATAGATTTGAAAAATATTTACTTAAAAATTTAAACGATTAGAAATAATAAATTTTCTAAAACATGCTTTTTAAAACAACATTAAAGCTTTTAACTTATATTTAAAAATTTATTTTGAAAACGTACTTGGCCATCCAGGGAAATATACCTCTCTCTACATTCTTCTTTAAATTCCCAATTTCAAACACTGGAATCAATTTCCAAATTGATTTCCAATTTACTTCCTTTTTATTCCAAAATCCATTAGTTTCAGATTTTATTCCTTAATTATGATTTAAGATACTTTTAAAATGAAATACCAATTTTAGATTTCTCAAATTACTTCTTAATCCTGTTAAATAATTTAAACTTTAAATTTTAAAATAATTCTTTATTCCTTTAAAATAATATTACTTAATTTTACAATTTATTAATTTCTGTTTATTCAAAATCTTGTTTCCTTTCATACTCGAAGTTATTTATTAGTATTTTAATATCACTTCCATTTCTTTCAATTCATTCTTAGTTTATTCAAATTTTCTAAGATTATTTCGCTTACAAATTCACTTCTTTTATTTTCTTTCCAAAATCCAATTTATATATTTTTGGTAACTCATTATACCCAAATATATTCCATCAACCCATAGCATTCAATATTCCAATATAATTCATCAGAGAATATCAAATAATCACAACAGAGAATATTAAATAATTTAAATAAATATTGAGGGGTCCAGTTGGATCCCTCCAACCTGTTTTCCCTGCATCCACAGATGTTAGCACAATATAAAATACCAATTCCACTTCGAGGTGAAATATCGCGGTATATGGGATTAAATATAAATTATCTGCTATTTGCGGCGCGTAGGGTTTCATCCGCTATATGATGCGGGAAATCAAACATTCCAAGAGATACTATATATTACTATATATAATATAGCACACCAAATCCAATCAATCAATCAATTATTTAAATTTAACCAATTAAATTAAAATTAAAATTTAGCTGAGTGAGATTAACTCACCTTGAATTTGTTTTGCAGTCCATCCCTGAACAGCTTGTTTCTTTTCAGATTTCAAACCTTGAATAAATATTATGTGATTTTATTAATATTCAAACTAATCGAACAATCAATTGTCATTTATTAATTTAATCTAAACTAATAATTAAATTTTAAAAAAAATTTCTTTTAATAAAATATTTTAGTGGCTGAAATAATTAAATAAGTTTATTAAATAGATTAGTCACCATAATACATTATTTTTAAAAATAACTAATAGCCTTGAAATGTGAAAATGTATATTTATCTCTCCCTTGAAACTACATATACATACTTCAAAAATCAATTATAGATTTCAAAAATCTATTTTCACATAAACCCTCAGATATTTTCAAATTCCTAATTTTTTCCAAACCTTATCTATAAATATATATATTTTCTGTTTTTCTACCTATTTATTACTTTTAAACTAAGACAGAAATTTTATAACTTACTGTAAATATCAAAACAATAATTTCCCCATATTGTAAAAACTCCCATCTTCTTTTTTTTCTTTTTTTTTTCTTTAAAACTTTTTATTTATTCCTTTTCTTCAGTATATATACAAATTTTTATTCAATATTAAATTATAACAGGAAAAGATACCTCACGGCTAAAACCCTAACCTGCCTCCACGCGCGTGAGTTCGCGAGTCTTCCCCAGCACTGCCGCCCATCCTTGCCTCGCGATTCCCTTTCCTACGCTACCGCCTCCCAAATTTGCGATCGAAGAACCCATCCATCAAGCCCTAACTCACCCAGATCGATCGCACCCATATATCATCGCTCGTGTTCCAGCGAGCCGCTGCTCTCGACCTTTCGCCCTCCCCCATGCGATTCGACTACGCTTCCACCTCCACTGATCGAACCGTAGCCAACAGCCGACCACACCTCGCTCTTGAGCCTTGCGCTTATCGTCCAGAGCAACGCATGACAATCGCGTTTTCCCTTAATCGCGACTTTATTTGGCCGCGGTTCCATATTTTATTTTAAGTTGCGAACAATTTGATTTTTGAGATGATTTCATTTACAAATAGAAGAGGAGGGACAGGTGATTTGATTTGTCTTGAAGGAGAGGTATAAATAGAAGTATCGGCCATGAATTTTGAGAAAGGCTCGGCCTTACTTTTTTTTCTGAAGATAGAAAACAAAAGGGAATGAAGGCTCGGCTTAAAGAAATGAGAAAAGAGGCGTGTTGAAGAAGGGATGAGGAGACCGTACTGGCAACTACAGTAATTTCGAAATGAAAAGGTGAAATAATTTCAACTGAAACTGGCTGGTATAAATATATATTTTTTAAATTTAGATTTTGATAAAAATTTAGCGCGTTTGCTTACCGTGTGCTCACACAACAACTCCAAATGCTACAAAAATTGAAATCCGATAATAACACAATATTACGGATCCAATGGAACTGGTTTTGTCGAATTCTGAGACTGTGCCTCGGAAGGCTATTTTTAAATTCAATTTAAACGGTAAAATTTTAAAACTGAACAAACCACTGTTAATTTCAATTTTACAACTTCTATTATCATCAGTGTTATCAATATAAATTTTACAAGCCTTCAAATTATTTTTAACAGGCTTAAAACTCTAAATTCAACATTTTACCCAACTTCAAATTATTTAATTTAATAATTTAATTATCAAATAAATAGTGATATTTGGAATTCAAGTTAAAAATTAACTTTTAAATATGCTCAAAAATTCCAGGTCGTCACAGGAGCTGCTAGAGTGCAAAACTGAGGAATTGGAGCTAATGGCGATTTGGATTAAGGAGTTGGAGCAGCAGGAGCTATGGGAAATAAGAACTGGGATCATTGAAATGGAGAAAATAGGCAGGAGAACGGGTTGGAGCAGCCGAAAGCAGTCCCCAGTCAACAAGGAAGGGTCGGCGCTGACCCCTCCAATGGGGTCGGCACAGATCGCCAAGGGCTTGGGGGTATTTACTTGGGTCTAGTCGGTCAGGACGTTGGTTGCCTGCGGTCGATCTTATAGAGTTATGTGTAAATCGAAATTTGGTTGCTCTTCTGGAAGAGTATAATCTGGGATACCCTCGTAGAGTCGAGAGGAGGTTGAAAGGATGCTGGAATGGATGGAGATTAGAATCCAGGACACGGAGTGAAAACTAGCAGGCTTGGACATGGACTAGAGCGACCGAGGGCAAACCCTAGCCAAGGAAGGTGGATCGATACTGATCCCTTTACAGGGATCGGTATCGCTCCCCAAGGAACCGGGGGAATGACTTTGGTTGGCTATGGAAGGAAGCAAATAGCGGTGATAGAATAGGAGCAGTCATCATCCACCATAAATTGGAGCGAGCCCGGGTTGATGGCACTGGTCATCATCTCATGATCGGGATGGCTCGAACTAAAATAATAAACTCATAATAAAACGGTTAAGTCAACTACACTTGTACGAGATCGAGGTCGATCCCTAAGCATGCTCTGAGATGGTAATGAACCTCTATAATAAATGGATCTTAATACACTTAAATCCGCGTTAATGCGATGAAGAAAATGGGTCGTGGTTATTATCCCGATTGGAGAGACAGGGCAATAATGGCAAGGTAGGAGTCCCTTCACCAGAGAGGGATAGGATGGACTAGTATATGGATTAAGCCCTCGACTGGAGAGTCCATGAAGGACGAAGGAAGTCAGTATGGATTAAGCTATCGACTAGACAGTCCAGGCCAGACGAAGGTAGTCGGTACGGAATTGATTGCTTTATGTCCCTGTCCAGAGAGTCAGGGACGGTGTGCAAGAAGTGAGTCGCTTCGCCAAACAGCGTCAGGAACGACTAACTTATCGTTCCTCCCCTTCGCTGAGGATCAACTAAATGGAGTCCGACAAGAGCACAAAGAGGCTATGATCAGCCTAGGAAGGCTAAAACATCGCTTATTGTTCAAGAAAATTGAACCGAAGTGCAGGAAGTAACGCCGCTTTGTTATAGAGCGATAGGATCGGCGTACTTGTCATTGTTCCCCCTTTACCAGAGAGTGATAGGATGGGGTCCAGCAAAAGTTTGAAGAGGATATGATCGGTCCAGGAGAATGTTGACATCGCTATATTCCCCAAAAGGGCCAGGGCGCGCGGAGTGAATTGCTTCATAGGAGAGCAATGGGATTGGCTTACTCGTTATTAAGTCTAGACTGAACTTAGCAAGGGTTCGAAGAGACCATCGATCGGTCCAGAGAAACCATGAACTCGTATAACGATCCAGAGAGATCATAGAATGGCTTCTTGGCTTCTAGGATTTCAAATGGTTATGGATTTTGATAATGACCCAGAGAGGTCGCAAACTTGGATATTAAACCGGAGAGGTCAAAGACTTGGATGTCGGCCCCAAGAGGACAATGCCCCAAGAGGCCATGGGTTTGTCTAACGATCCGCAAAGATCAAGGACTTGGGATGATGATCCAAAGAGATTAAGGCTTTGGACTTGTATAATGATCCGAAGAGGTCGTAGATTTGGTTAACGGCTTTTGATGGATGTAGATTCGGCGAAGGATTTGGAATGGATTTGGAATTGTCTATCGACTCGAAATTTTTTGGAATTCATTAACTAATTCTCGGGCGGACATGGGACAACTCATGAGATTTGTCTTAGCAATGGATCAGATTATGTATTAGATACTTAGGCTATTCTAGACTTCAGACTTATAGCAATTCAAAACAATCCTTCATACTACAAGGTATGTTTTAGGAGGCAAATGTTATACTGGCTTTTGGCCAGGCAGTATACCAAAGAATTTGGCCAAATGGATTTCATGACCATCAAGGAAGGATGCCCGGACAGATGACTATCAGGCTTGAAGATTGGATATAAATAAGGCTATGGATGGAGGTCGAGTGGATTCGGATGGATGGCACCCTAGAATTGGCGTGTACAAAACTGGCATTTTCCCTAAGCAAGGGATCATATCGGATTAATATGGCTATAGATCGCTTGGATTGGTAGCACAACTCAATGATGATCGCTCAATAACTCAAGGAACAATGCATCAACTCGGGAATCAACCTTGGAAACAAGAAGTGGGCAACATAAGGGACCCATGGTAGGGGTCACACATCGTAGTGTGGAATGGAGAAGGGGTCGGCTTCGACCGTTCTTAGGGATGAGCGATCAGCCTGAAATTTTTTGAATTGAGTCGTCTTGGTTTGGAGATTCCAGATCCGAATTTTGAGAGAAATGTTTGCACGTCTTCTCCTATAAATACAGCATGCTTAGCATTTATTCGGGGATCTTTTTTCCATCTCTTCTTCTTCACTCTCTTCCTTCCTGCATTAATTTTCTATGGTATAAACAACTGTGCTTGTAATTTTACGGTATAAACAATATGATTATTGGAGTGGACGTATGCCCGAGTTTGCTGTCATTTACTTTTCTGCACTGAATCTGTGAACTCATATTATTCTCTGATTGGTATTGTTATTGGATTATTGGTGCTTTCACATTACTTTGGTGTTAGTGACCATTTTTTACTGCCAACAAGTACCGTCTGACATGGGAATTTCAGTAATATTTCTCTGTTATTCTTTTGACTTTTCATATAGAATGATATTGTTCAAAGATTCTAATTTATGAGGTTTTTGAGTATACAGATTAGTAACTCCATCTGGTATAGGACATTTGGTGACACCGTCTGGTATGGACATTCAGTGGTACTATTCTGATTACTCTTTGCACTTATGGTGTATGATATTATTATGAGTAAGGAGTGTAGTTTATGAGCATTGAGTAAACGAGCTGGTAACATTAGGTGGTATAGGACGCCTGCGTTGATATTTTCAATTACTTCCTATAAGTGTTGGACACTCTTATTTTTGGTAATGTCATGAGGAAAGGTCTATTGTGTGTCGAATTGTGTTGTGTGTTGTTTATCTAGATAGTCTAGATCCATCCTAGTTGGTCGATCGTGGTGTTACGCCCCATATCCGTGGCATCACCTTATTATATATACATGTTGTATGTTGGTATTTAGTGTGTGTGATGATATATCTCGACACTGCACTAGCCAAACGGTTTTTTTTACCATTGGACAGCATGCTTGTGACCATAGTGTATCGAAGGACGTAGTGTCATGATGACCGGGAGTAACTAAGACTGTGTGTATGCTATAAGTGTTGTGTGTTGTCCCCCATAGCATGTTGTATGCTATGTAACTCCCATTTGGAATACATGAGATTATATGATTACATTATGTTATTCAGATACCCCTTCTAGACATCTATTTAATGGCAAGGACCTCTTAACCTACAGGAGCGTGTTGTGTCCCATGAGGCTCCCAATAGAATTATGTGACTGGAGATATATAGAACAAATATTTTACAAAGGGGTTTAGGAGTTGCTTTGTGGTTTACTCGTGCTTTGTTTTCTTTACTTTTTTATGGAAAGTAATTAATACTATATTTGGTACTAAAAGTCGACAAAGTAGACTTGTGATATCCCGGAATTTTTGACAATATCAATTTAATCATCTTTATATAAAATTAAATTGATTTGATGATAACTGATTTATAATATATGAATTGGTTTAATAATCTGATTAAATAAATATTTAATTTGTGATTTTATCTTAGAAAAGCTAAATAAATGTTTTTAATTATAATTAATTAACATAATTAATCAAAATAAACTTAATTATTTACAATCAGTGATTAATTTTCTTACTTGCTTTCATTAAGTAATTACACTTTAAACAAATTTCAAATGATTATTAATTAATCCAATTAATCATTAAAATTAATTACATTAATTAATTATTAAATAATACTATGTTAATGACCTTCATTAACCAATAACAAATCTTTAATTACTTCTCTAAAGTAATTAACTGAATTAAACAATATTAATTACAATTTAATTTATCTATAAAACCCATTTATTAATCTCTAATTATTTAATTAATCAAATGATAAACAAAAACTTAATTAATTTTAATTACTTGATTAATAAATTCAAATCATTAATTAAATCAAATCTTATTTAATTAATCGAGTTCTTAATTAAAATTAAACCAATCTTAATTAACTTCTAATCCTTCAATTAAATAAAATCCTTAATTATTTAATTAATTAACCCCAAATTATTAATTAATTAAATTAATTAATTACAAAACTTAATCATCTTAATCATTTAATGAATTATCAATTTCTAAGTTCAAATCAACTTAATGATAATCGTTAATCTTATTCATGATTTAATTCATTTTCAAAGTAATTTAAAAATAATTTACTTTTACATTTCCTCTGAATTCCATTTTAAATTAAAATGAAATCAAGTTTAAACTTAAACAAGGTTTAAGTATTTAAAAACCTTTTATTTCATTTTAAAGAATTACTTAAGGTAAATTTAAAATAATAGTTTAACCCATATCAATTTTAAATATACTTTAAATATTCCAAGTGGTTTTGAAAACATTTAAATTCAAAAGCTTATTTCATTTCAAACTAGAATTCAAATCATGTTTTAAATTCAGATTTAAAAACTTAAATTTAAAATCCTATTCAAATCCTATTTTTATATTTTAAAAGCATGTTATAAATACTTTATGATTCATCCTTAATTATAACATTTGAATTCATAAACTTATTTTCTTTTGAAAACTTTCAGATTCAAATTCCAATTTGAATTCAGGTATTCAAATCCAGATTTTAACTTAAATTTAAAAATCTATTTTTAAATCTCATTTTTCATATTTTATAAATTACTGTATAAAATACTGCATAAACTTTTAGGTGATAAGCATTCTATTTTATAAAATTTTATTTATTTGAAACTGGAATTCAAATTCATTTGAATTCATAATTTAAACTTGCTTCAAATTTAATTCAAACCTTGCTTTGCTTCCTTTTTATTTAAATTTTGTTTAAAATTTAAATAAACCTGAAACTGTCAGGTTACAGAAAACAAAACCTGAAACTAACATTACTCGAGCCATTCCTATTTTACTTCGAGTTATCTCCCACCTATCTTGGGGTCACACACTCAAACAACACGAGCATTCCCACGTGAACACTACACCCCACAATTTTTCCAGAAACAAAATCACCTTCAAATGACCACTATGCACATGCACAAGGCGCATGGACAATTTTCGATCATCAACGATAATCATCCTCATCCACCAACAACTCTTGAATCCAACTTGAACACTAAATCATCAGAATATCTCCATTTACCCAAAATCAAAAACCAGCCTCCCTTTTAAAACCTGGAAATACAGTGCACCTCCAAAACCCCAAACCTGTCAACGACGACATCCCTCTCCTCCGACCACCGTTAGAGCTACAACTCCTTCCATGCCTTCGTTATCGACCCAGCTACCCTCCTTCATAACCGCTTAGCACTCGATCACACATTGAGACAGAATTGATCGAATTCAAAACTTGCTCATAAACTAGGGTTACAGAACTTAATCCTTCACCACTGCTAACCCAATGACATGTACACTAATTTGATAATTTTTGTGAAATGCCTGTTCACTCTTCTTCATCCATAAGAAACTTCAAACCCCCAAATTTCCAAAATCAACAGAATTTCCCAAATTCACCCTTTTTGTTCATCACAGATCTGCTTCCCAAATCCTCAATTAAAAATTTTGATTTTGGTTTTAAAAATCATGTTTTCAGATCGGTTTTCAGATCATAAACATAAATTAACGAATTAGGGTATTTGAATTTTTAACAAATCTCTTGTCTTCCTGACTATTTTTGTTTCCAGAGCAGGTTTGATTTTATTTTAACTTAATTAAAATTTTAAGCTTAAACTCATGATTCCAACAAACTATTTTTGTTTGTAACCTAAATCATAAAATGGCTAGATCCAGAGGTAGGGGTTTAAATTAAAAATAAAAACCGAGTTTAAGCAAGAAACAGAGGGGTCAAAGATACTAGCAGACATGCACACATATCATCCAAATATTCATACACAAATCAAATTTTCCAGAGATAACTTAGGTAACCAATATTACACTTGATTAATTTTCAAAAATGTCACTCACAAAATTTCCTGAGCAGAGCATCCATGTTTATTGAAAAATTTGAACTTGAATTGTTTTGGACTGAAAACTTTATGTTGCTCTTGATTTTAACTTCATGCATGCAGGTTTTAAATCTACAGGTTGCTTGCAGGCAATTTGATCTCAAAGATGTTTCTAGGTTCAAAATGCTAACATTATTTTCCAAAGTAAAATGCAGTTGCATCTACAGGTTGATATCTTTGGGTTTTTGAAAAATGCAAACATCTGATTTATGCAGGAATTGACTTGCAGGTTGATTTTCTTTGAGTATTTTTAAAAATGCAAACACTTGATTTTTTTTTTTGAAGAATTGGTTTGAGGGATTTTCAGATTTTGTTCTTTTTTTTTTCTTAGCTTTGGTTTGAAAAAGAGAATGAAGGAAAATAAAAATGTTTATAAGGGCTGAAAATACTTGAATAAAAATAAAAGAAAGATATAAAACATAATGACACTTGTCATGATATCAAATTTGTTAGCTAACACTTGTATTTAGATTACTTAATAGGTTACACTTATCTTTTATATAATTTAGTTATATTTTTAAATGTTAATGAAGAATTTTTCTTAATTTATTTTATACTTATATGAATATATACAAATTTCTTATTAAAGAAAAATGTAAATGAAATAAATTATAAATTAAAACTTATTCAAATATTTATAAGAATCTATTAATTTGAATTTCAAATAAAATTCCAAATTCATATTAAACTTTTGAAATCCAAATTAATATCAATTTATTCAATTTAAAAATGATAATACCATTTTCTTATTTTAATTCTTTTTATATTTATGGAAAAATAATACATTATACACATGGCTTAAAAATAACCAATTTAACAAATTTTAAATGATTTATAAAGAGAATTATAAATCACTTTAATTAAATGAATTAAGATCATATTTTACATTGTATTTTAAACTTATATACAAAATATTCCAATCAAATTTATCAAATAATATTTAATAAGAAATAAAACAAACTTTTATTTAAATTTAAAAATTAAGCTAAGATCAAATTTTAAACAATTTAACATTTGTTTTAAATATTTTCAAACCATATAGTTATTAATTTAAATAACTTTGAGAAATTTAAAATTAATTTAAAACAAAATTTTCCAATTACTAAATATATTATTAGAATTTAAAAACAAACTTCATTTATTTATTAAATTCTAAAACAAAGATTATCTATAATATATATACAAATATATGTACATACATTATTAAGTTTAATTAATTTAAATTAATCATTGGTTGATTTGAGAAGTAATTACCAATGTAATTAAAAATGAATAATTACTTAGTGAAGTAATTAAGAAGATAAATTACTTGATGTAATTTAATTGAAGGATACTTGGATAATGGAGGTGTTTTGGAATTCAATTACTTTATGTAATTAATATGTAATTAGTATGCAGAATAATTACTTAAGTAAGTAATTAATAATTAATTACTTAGGGTAATTAATTTAGGTTTTTGATAATTGAGTTATTTGGATATAATAAAGAGATGTAATTAATTTAATGTAATTAATTACTTAATGTGATTGATCAAGAGTGATTAATCAATATGGATAATTGATAATTAATTCAAATAGGGTAATTAAAAATAAATAAATTTATGATCATTAATTTATATAATTAATGATGTAATTTAGGATTGATTAATAAGAACAATTAATCAATGAAGGGATTAATTAATGTCATTAATTAAGGATTAATGTAATTAATTATAATTAATTAATTAATGAAGTAATTACAGGTTAATAACTGAATTTGATTTGGAGTAATTAATTTGTGAAATTAATTAGAGCTTAATTACTTGAATGTAATTAAGGGATAATTAATCAAGATGATTAATTAGGGTAATTTGTTGAGAGTGATCAATTGATTGGTTTGTAATTAATTAATTGATGTGTAAGCAAGATTTATATGGATGAGTAATTAATTTATTTTAAATTAATTAGGGAAGAAGTAATTAATTTAATTCATTTTAAATTAATTATAGAATGGTGATTTATAAGTCATTGCTTGTGAATGTTGTTTAATACTGATTACCCTGAATGGTTGGAATCTCAGATATGAGATAAGTAATGTTGTATGATTTGGATGCTATGGTTGCATTTGAGTTGATGATATGAATTATCTGTTTGGGATGATAATATGGATTACCTGTTGTGATGATAATGTTGATTATCTATTGTGATGTTGTGTATTATCTATCTGTGTGTATATAGATAATATTAAATTGAATTATTTTAAAACTTTAAAACAACTTGGACCTAAAAGATGGCGATTTGGATTTCGACGAGACCGGGATCGGGTTTCCATATTTGGATATCCGAAAACCACATCGATCCAAATTAACGATAGGTCGTGAATCTCAAGTGAAGATGAAGATTCAGAGTGCAAGGGTTATCGTCGTTAACTCTGAGGGTGGTTCCAAAATTAGTGTAACGAGATAATGCCTTCGGTTTCGTTCGAACCCGGAACGAACTTGTATGGATTGAATGCTTTCAGAACATCGTCAGGTGGATGATGAGCATTCTAAGAGATGTGTTCTCTAAAGGTAATCGTAGCCTCAAGCCTCATCAACTGGGAATGGCTAAAACAGGGGAGGTGCAACAAGGTTAAGTGGGTCATGCCCAAGTAGGACAAGATTTTCCCCTGTCTAGAAGTCCATTTATATTCGGCTGTATGGGCGGTTGATTGCAACAACTGTCGGGGTTGTCTTGTTCGGAACTGTTCAGTAAGGAATGGTTCCTGCCTTGTGTTGCAGGGGAGCGGGCGTACTCCTCGGTACAGTGATCTAGGCCACGTATTGTGACGGGCGGTACCCCAGTAGCCCTGCCATTGTATGGAATCCAAAATCCAATAAGTGTCGTACGTATTAGTTGTGCTCAAGTATGTTGGAACGTGAGATGTAAGCATTCCAGCTATTTCTGTATTTTACTTGAAAACCCTAGACACTATTATAATATCATCGTATTTCCTATCAAATGTTTTGGTTAGCGTAAGGTAAAAATTTTTCCATGTTTATGTGTGGGAAGTCTTATGTGATACCTTTCTTTTCAAAAGGTTTTAAAGTTAAGAAACCTTAACCTGTTACTCACACCAGACCCATGTCTGACCCGCAGTTTATCTTTGTTTTCTTAAACTCTTGGGTACTCAAATTTTTACGAGTAGCCAAGGGATTCAGGTTAGCTTTGATGAATTGTGGAGGAGCAATGGAGCAGGAAGCTTCTGCGTTAGATATATAGTTTTCCGCTGTATGTTCTCTGTGTTGGTATCTTTTGTTGTGTTTGTATTGAGTTGTAAATACTAGACAGGTGTTTATAACTGTCTAGTATATGTTGTGATGTTGTGTAACTCTGATTATTGTTGTATATTATGTAAATAATTATGTTATTAATATAATTTATTCGTTCCGCTGTTGAGATTCTAGTGTTGTTTCTTCTTTCCCTTCTTTCTCTTCTCTTTCTATCCCTTTATTTTTTAATTCATGATACGTCTTTCTGGTTAGTGGAAGACGGGTCGTCACATTTGGTATCAGAGCTTTAGGTTGAGTGAATACCAAGGCTCTGGAGTGGTGTCTATCTTGAGAGAGCGTATTTGTAATTTTTAATATATTTATATATATTTATTTATTTCTACCTATCTGCTGGGTTACCTATTTGGGTTTTCCAATATAGATTATAAAGGTAGATGAGGTAGTGGTGTGTATAACGCGACTACAATTGGTTGGAGTTTGTATGTTTGAGGTTGGAAGTGTATCTGTCGAGGCTGTAGACCTAATACCATCTCGAGTGAGCTTTGTAGTGGTGTAAGGACTTCATTAATCTCTGAAAGTAACCTATTAAGGTTCGGAGTTCATCTTTGAAGTTGGATGAGTAGAGTTTGGATCTGTTGGCTGAGCAGAATCGAGTGATGGTATCTTGATACCTTAGAAAATAGTAGCTACGTGATGAGATGCAGTGACTATGGATGTTTCCGAGAATGTTTCTTTTGGAACAAGTTAAGTAGGTCCGCTTCGGTGTTGTGACTGAGTTCAGCAGGGTGTTTCTATTTGGTTTAGAGTCTGAGTTTCTCGAAGAGCTTTGGATTGGGAATTCTTTGGCATTGGTGTCAGCAGTGCAGCTCGGAGTGTTTTGTGCGTCAGCAGAGTTTTCTAGCTTAGCAGTTTTCTGGAGGTAGAGTTCAGAAGCAGCTGAGTGAATCCATTTCTTCGATGGATTGGCAAGACCAACGTAAGCCATTCTGATTGGTATTGAGAGAACAGTTCTATTTGGATTTTAGTTTGGATTGATCGCAAAAGTGACTTGCGGTAATTGAGTATTCTCTTGGATTGTTAGAGATTTTTCTGAATGTTTTCAGGGAAGTCAGAAGTTGTCCGCATCTAGAGATTCAGTTTTCTTATCGACCAGGATTCCAAGTGTGGTTCTGGTGGTTCAACTAGTTGAAGGTGGGTTCCTTGAGATGGAGTTTGTTGAAGCAGCTCAGGATTAGAGGAACTTCTGAAATTTCTCTGGGTTATCAGAGATCTTCTTGGTTTTGTTGTCATTTGTGCTTGTGCTCTTTATCAGCATTCTTTTCTACTCCAGATCAGAGTTGTGCAGCGGAAGCAGTTTGGGAGTGCATCTGCTTTCTTTTCCGGATAAGAGAAGTTTGTTTTCTTCTGATGGTTGTGAGTGGAGTTTGTTCTTGATCTTGGTTGATCATGGAGGATCAATCTAGTGGGTTAGGTTTGGTCCAGTTTGTTTCTTGAGACATCAGCAAGGATTGAGCTGATCAGGTAGGAAGTAGGCAGCTCGAGATCGTCTGAAGAATCTTGTGGATCAGAAGTCGAAAATCTGATTTTGGATAAGTTTCTTAGTTTTTAGGAGCTATAATTTTGGTAAGGTTGGGAAGCTAGCTCCGAGATGTTTTGGATTTCTTCTGTGTTCTGTTATGGATAAATGTTTGGTTTTCAGAATTGAATTGCCAGTTTGGACAACTGGAATTCGATGTGTTTCATGTATCTCTGAGGGAGTACGTGTATGATCTATTTCTGGTTTTGGAATCAGCTGTTCTGGGAGATTTGATTGTTGAGTCAGACTTGTCTGTAGTCTGATGTCTTGTTCAGTTGTAGATCTATATGAGTAGGAGTTCTGTAGCTTAGTAGGGTTGATTGTTTGGGTTTTATAGAGCGAGTATCCCAGTGTTTACTTGGGAAACTCGAGGAAGCTCTATCCAGAATTTTGTCTGGATAGTTAATTTTGCTTGATTGGATGAATTGATTGCTATGGTTGTTAGCATATGTTTGATATATGCTTGTGTTTTGAAATTAAAAATCTTGAATAGGTTATTAAATTACCTTTGTTTTAAATTTCGGGGACGAAATTCTTTTAAGGGGGAAGGAATGTGATATCCCGGAATTTTTGACAATATCAATTTAATAATCTTTATATAAAATTAAATTGATTTGATGATAATTGATTTATAATATATGAATTGGTTTAATAATCTGATTAAATAAATATTTAATTTATGATTTTACCTTTTAAAAGCTAAATAAATGTTTTTAATTATAATGTGTTTATACATATTTATATTTATATATATATTACAGATAATCTTTGTTTTATAATTTAATAAATAAATGAAGTTTGTTTTTAAATTCTAATAATATATTTAGTAATTGGAAAATTTTGTTTTAAATTAATTTTAAATTCTTCAAGGTTATTTAAATTAATAACTATATGGTTTGAAAATATTTAAAACAAATGTTAAATTGTTTAAAATTTATCTTAGCTTAATTTTTAAATTTAAACAAAAGTTTGTTTTATTTCTTATTAAATATTATTTGATAAATGTGATTGGAAAATTTTGTATATAAGTTTAAAATACAATGTAAAATATGGTCTTAATTCATTTAATTAAAGTGATTTATAATTCTCTTTATAAATCATTTAAAATTTGTTAAATTGGTTATTTTTAAGGCATATGTATAATGTATTATTTTTCCATAAATATAAAAAGAATTAAAATAAGAAAATAGTATTATCATTTTTAAATTGAATAAATTGATATTAATTTGGATTTCAAAAGTTTAATATGAATTTGGAATTTTGTTTGAAATTCAAATTAATAGATTCTTAGAAATATTTGAATAAGTTTTAGTTTATAATTTATTTCATTCACATTTTTCTTTAAATAAGAAATTTATATATATTCATATAAGTATAAAATAAATTAAGAAAAATTCTTCATTAACATTTAAAATTATAACTAAATTATATAAAAGACAAGTGTAACCTCTTAAGTAATCTAAATACAAGTGTTAGCTAACAAATTTGATATCATGACAAGTGTCATTATGTTATATATCTTTCTTTTATTTTAATTCAAGTATTTTCAGCCCTTATAAACATTTTTATTTTCCTTCATTCTCTTTTTCAAACCAAAGCTAAGAAAAAAAAAGAGAACAAAATCTGAAAATCCCTCAAACCAATTCTTCAAAAAAAATCAAATGTTTGTATTTTTAAAAATACTCAAAGAAAATCAACCTGCAATTCAATTCCTGCATAAATCAGATGTTTGCATTTTTCAAAAACCCAAAGATATCAACCTGTAGATGCAACTGCATTTTTCTCTGGAAAATCATGTCAGCATTTTCAATCTGGAAACAACTTTGAGATCAAATTGCCTGCAAGAAATCTGTAGATTTAAAACCTGCATGCATGAAGTTAAAATCAGAAGCAACATAAAGTTTTCAGTCCAAAACAATTCAAGTTCAAATTTTTCAATAAACATGGATGCTCTGCTTAGGAAATTTTGTGAGTAACATTTTTGAAAATTAATCAAGTGTAATATTGGTTGCCTAAGTTATCTCTGGAAAATTTGATTTGTGTATGAATATTTGGATGATATGTGTGCATGTCTGATGCTAGTATCTTTGATCCCTCTGTTTCTTGCTTAAACTCGGTTTTTATTTTTAATTTAAACCCCTACCTCTGAATCTAGCCATTTTTATGATTTAGATTACAAACAAAAATAGTTTGTTTGAATCATAAGTTTAAGCTTAAAATTGTAATTAAGTTAAAATAAAATCAAACCAGCTCTGGAAACAAAAATAGTCAGGAAGACATGAATTTGTTAAAAATTACAATACCCTAATTCGTTAATTTAAGTTTATGATCTGAAAACTGATAAGAAAACATGATTTTTAAAACCAAAATCAAAATTTTTAATTGAGGATTTGGGAAGCAGTTCTGTGATGAGCAAAAAGGGTGAATTTGGGAAATTCTGTTGATTTTGGAAATTTGGGGGTTTGAAGTTTCTTATAGATGAAGAAGAATGAACATGCATTTCACAAAAATTATCAAATTAGTGTACAGGTCATTTGGTTAGCAGTGGTGAAGGATTAAGTTCTGTAACCCTACTTTATGAGCAAGTTTTGAATTTGATCAATTCTGTCTCAATGTGTGATCGAGTGCTAAGCGGTTTTGAAGGAGGGTAGCTAGGTCGATAACGAAGGCATCAAAGGTGTTGTAGCTCTAACGGTGGTCGGAGGAGAGGGATGTCGCCGTTGACAGGTTTGGGGTTTTGGAGGTGCACTGTATTTCCAGGTTTTAAAAGGGAGGCTGGTTTTTGATTTTGGGTAAATGGAGATATTCTGATGATTTGGTGTTCAAGTTGGATTCAAGAGTTGTTGGTGGATGAGGATGATCATCGTTGATGATCGGAAATTGTCCATGGGCCTTGTTCATGTGCACAGTGGTCATTTGAAGGTGATTTTGTTTCTGGAAAAATTGTGGGGTGCAGTGTTCTCGTGGGAATGCTCATGTTGTTTGAGTGTGTGACCCGAAGATAGGTGGGAGATAACTCGAAGTAAAATAGGTATGGTTCAAGTAATGTTAGTTTCAGTTTTTGTTTTCTGTAACCTGATGGTTTCAGGTTTATTTAAATTCTAAACAAAATTTAAATAAAAAGGAAGCAAAGCAAGGTTTGAATTAAATTTGAAGCAAGTTTAAATTATGAATTCAAATGAATTTGAATTCCAGTTTCAAATAAATAAAATTTTATAAAATAGAATGCTTATCAACTAAAAGTTTGTGCAGTATTTTGTACAGTAATTTAGAAAATCTAAAAAATGAGATTTAAAACTAGATTTTTAAATTTAAGTTAAAATCTGGATTTGAATACCTGAATTCAAATTGGAATTTGAATCTGAAAGTTTTCAAAAGAAAATAAGTTTATGAATTCAAATGATATAATTAAGGATGAATCATAAAGTATTTATAACATGCTTTTAAAATCTGAAAATAGGATTTGAATTGGACTTTAAATTTAAGTTTTTAAATCTGAATTTAAAACATGATTCGAATTCTAGTTTGAAATGAAATAAGCTTTTGAGTTTAAATGTTTTCAAAACCACTTGGAATATTAAAGTATATTTTAAATTGAATATGGGTTAAACTATTTTTTTAAATTTACCTTAAGTATTTCTTTAAAATGAAATAAAAGGTTTTTAAATACTTAAACCTTGTTTAAGTTTAAACTTGATTTCATTTTAATTTAAAATTGAATTCAGGGGAAATGTAAAAGCAAATTATTTTTAAATTACTTAGAAAATGAATTAAATCATGAATAAGATTAACGATTATCATTAAGTTGATTTGAACTTAGAAATTGATAATTCCTTAAATGATTAGGATGATTAAGTTTTGTAATTAATTAATTTAATTAATTAATAATTGGGGGTTAATTAAGTAAATAATTAAGGATTTTATTTAATTGACGGATTAGAAGTTAATTAAGATTGGTTTAATTTTAATTAAGAACTCAATTAATTAAATAAGATTTAATTTAACTAATGATTTGAATTTATTAATCAAGTAATTCAAATTAATTAAGTTTTTGTTTATCATTTGATTAATTAAATAATTAGAGAATAATAAATGGGTTTTATAGATAAATTAAATTGTAATAAATATTGATTAATTCAGTTAATTATTTTAGAGAAGTAATCAAAGATTTGTTATTGGTTAATGAAGGTCATTAACATAGTATTATTTAATAATTAATTAATGTAATTAATTTTAATAATTAATTGGATTGATTAATTTAAAAATAATCATTTGAAATTTATTTAAAGTGTAATTACTTAATGAAAGCAAGTAAGAAAATTAATCACTGATTGTAATTAATTAAGTTTATTTTGATTAATTAAGTTAATTAATTAAATTTAATTAATTTAAATTAATCACTGGTTGATTTGAGAAGTAATTACCAATGAAATTAAAAATGAATAATTACTTTGTGAAGTAATTAAGAAGATAAATTACTTGATGTAATTTAATTGAAGGATACTTGGATAATGGAGGAGTTTTGGAATTCAATTACTTTATGTAATTAATATGTAATTAGTATGCAGAATAATTACTTAAGTAAGTAACTAATAATTAATTACTTAGGGTAATTAATTTATGTTTTTGATAATTGAGTTATTTAGAGATAATAAAGAGATGTAATTAATTTAATGTAATTAATTACTTAATGTGATTGATCAAGAGTGATTAATCAATTTGGATAATTGATAATTAATTTAAATAGGGTAATTATAAATAAATAAATTTGTGATCATTAATTTTATAATTAATGATGTAATTTAGGATTGATTAATAAGAACAATTAATCAATGAAGGGATTAATTAATGTAATTAATTAAGGATTAATGTAATTAATTAAGGATTAATGTAATTAATTATAATTAATTAATTAATTCAGTAATTAAAGTTTAATTACTGAATTTGATTTGGAAAATTAATTTATGAAATTAATTAGAGCTTAATTACTTTAATGTAACTAAGGGATAATTAATCAAGATGATTAATTAGGGTAATTTGTTGAGAGTAATCAATTGATTAGTTTGTAATTAATTAATTAATGTGTATGCAAGATTTATATGGATGAGTAATTTATTTATTTTAAATTAATTAGGGAAGAAGTAATTAATTTAATTCATTTTAAATTAGTTATAGAATGGTGATTTATAAGTCATTGCTTGTGAATGTTGTTTAATACTGATTACCCTGAATGGTTGGAATCTCAGATATGAGATAAGTGATGTTGTATGATTTGGATGCTATGGTTGCATTTGAGTTGATGATATGAATTATATGTTTGGGATGATAATATGGATTACCTGTTGTGATGATAATGTTGATTATCTATTGTGATGTTGTGTATTATCTATCTGTGTGTATATAGATAATATTAAATTGAATTGTTTTAAAACTTTAAAACAACTTGGACCTAAAAGATGGCGATTTGGATTTCGATGAGACCGGGATCGGGTTTCCATATTTGGATATCCGAAAACCACATCGATCCAAATTAACGATAGGTCGTGAATCTCAAATGAAGATGAAGATTCAGAGTGTAAGGGTTATCGTCGTTAACTCTGAGGGTGATTCCAAAATGAGTGTAACGAGATAATGCCTTCGGTTTCGTTCGAACCCGGAACGAACTTGTATGGATTGGATGCTTTCAGAACATCGTCAGGTGGACGATGAGCATTCTAAAAGATGTGTTCTCTAAAGGTAATCGTAGCCTCAAGCCTCATCAACCGGGAATGGCTAAAACAAAGGAGGTGCAACAAGGTTAAGTGGGTCATGCCCAAGTAGGACAAGATTTTCCCCTGTCTAGAAGTCCCTTCATATTCGGCTGTGTGGGCGGTTGATTGCAACAACTGCAGGGGTTGTCTTGTTCGAAACTATTCAGTAAGGAATGGATCCGGCCTTGTGTTACAGAGGAGCGGGCGTACTCCTCGGTACGGTGATCTAGGCCACGTACTGTGACGGGCGGTACCCCAGTAGCCATGCGATTGTATGGAATCCAAAATCCAATAAGTGTCGTACGTATTAGTTGTGCCCAACTATGTTGGAACGTGAGATGTAAGAATTTCAGCTATTTCTATATTTTACTTGAAAACCCTGGACACTATTATAATATCATCGGATTTCCTATCAAATGTTTTGGTTAGCGTAAGGTAAAAAAAATTCCATGTTTATGTGTGGGAAGTCTTACGTGATACCTTTCTTTTCAAAAGGTTTTTAAAGTTAAGCAACCTTAACCTGTTACTCACACCAGACCCATGTCTGACCCGGAGTTTATCTTTGTTTTCTTAAACTCTTGGTTGCTCAAATTTTTATGAGTAGCCAAGGGATTCGGTTAGCTTTGACGAATTGTGGAGCAGCAATGGAGCAGGAGGCTTCTGCGTTAGATATATAGTTTTCCGCTGTGTGTTCTCTGTGTTGGTATCTTTTATTGTGTTTGTATTGAGTTGTAAATGCTAGACAGGTGTTTATAACTGTCTAGTATATGTTGTGATGTTGTGTAACTCTGATTATTGTTGTATATTATGTAAATAATTATGTTATTAATATAATTTATTCATTCCGCTGTTGAGATTCTAGTATTGTTTCTTCTTTCTCTTCTCTTTCTATCCCTTTCTTTCTTAATTCATGATACGTCTTTCTGGTTAGTGGAAGACGGGTCGTCACAAGACTTATCTTTCTGTGAGAGTTAAGAATGATCTTCAAGTGTGGTTTAGAAGCAGTAGTGCCCTAAACTACCAGCTTCACTCTTGACCGAGGGATGGTGAGTTAAAAAGGTCAGAAACGTGTTAAGTGTATGAAACTTGATTACCATAAGCGATTGTTTTTTAAAGTAGACAGTCACTTAGTCGACTAATCAAACTTGACCATTTAACTTAGAAAGTATATCAAAGGTTCACGGGTTCATACAGTTTGAGATCCCTAGGGAGGACTAATCGGTAAGAAACCTCTCCAGCTTTAAGAATTTAATATATATGAGATCCTCCGGGGAGTGCTCCTTTATGTGTTGTTCGCTTATTTTTAAAAAACTGGATTTGAGTTAAACAAAAAGTCATCGATTTATTTGAAGAGTCCGGGGTTGGATAAACATATTACTTACAGAATACCTCTTCCAGACTATTATTTGAGTCCACGTTTATGATGCGGTTGTGAAGTGGAATGTTATAGAGTTGAACTTTCTGTCCTAAGGTTAAGTCCAAGGGAGAGGTCGGCTTTAACATTTCAAACTAATGATATAGGGTTGATTTGTCTATCCTAAGGCTAAATCCAAGGGAGAGGTTAGCACTAGCATTAGTTGGACGACTTGCGCTAAATCCATGAAAGGATTTGTGATCTGTTCGAGTGTTGAAGAACCATGTGAGAGATCTCGTATGTTACCTCACTATCGAAAATGGTTAAAGATAGAGTAGGATGCACTATCTATGGTTTAGCTAACCCAATGGAGGTGTATCAACTCCATATCTAGATATGTTTATCGATGTTTCTAGTAGGAGTTAATGATACTTGGTCCCACATGTTAAGTCATGGGCCAGTTGTGTTTACTTTTTGGTATATTTTATCCAGAGATGAACGACGCTCCAAACGTAACTTCTGATCCTTCTGCATAGGGCTCGGCTTCAGTTTACTTAGGGGACCATTGTTGACAATCCATATGCGAACGTACCTTAGCAGTTTTAGATGTGCTTCTAATATGGTTGTGTTGTGAGATGCAAGCAACATTGCTATTTTATGATTTATATTCTACACCCTAGACATTGTCTGTTATATCGCTATATTCACTTATCAGATGGTTTGGTTTCTTTTGAGACGAAAAATGTTATAGTGGTTTTTATAGTCTTAAAAGTTGATTATATGGATGCATGTATCTTGAGTTTCTTATACCATACTTATGTCTGACACATGGCTTTTATTTTCCCTATATTCCTTGTGTATTTTTCAAGTAGGCCGAGTAAACCAGGTTTTACTTTGGATGCTTTAGAACTTCAGAAGATGAGCTAGAGGCTTCTGTCTATCTATCTATTTCTACTTTGGTTGCACTACTATTATGTATGTATCAGCATTGTGAGGACATGCGGTTATAATTGTTTAGGTTGATGATAGTACTTTGGTTTAGTAACTTTGAAATCATTACGTATTTTGGAGTTACCTTTTGTACTGTCTTTTTGGATATTGTATATTATCATTCTACTACGAGATTTTGATATTGTGTTCTTTCTTTCTTGTTCTGTTTCTTTTTCTTTTTACTTTACACTAACTATCTATCTTTTTGGATCTTTAGTGCTCGACACATGAATACCATGAATATATTAGTGTTTACATTCGAAGGTCGAAAAGTTGGGTTGTTGCATTTGGTATAAAAGCGAAGGTTTAGCGACCACCTTGGCTTTGGTAGGGTATGTCTCATTAGAGATAGGGTAGGTGATACCCTATAATGAGTTGGTGTATTATATTTATACACACACACGAGAGCGTATTTGTATTTTTTTCTTATAAAACTACTCTTTATAGTATTTCCTTAAGAATAAAGCTTTCTTTGAAATAACTATATCCTTAAGTATCCTAAAGGTGTTCGCTATGTTCAGGTAGTAAGAACTAGGAGTACTTGAGTGCTATTACTATAGTAGGTGATAGAGGTAGAGGCGAGAGTAGTAGTACTATTACTAATGGTGGGAATTAGGCACCAAGGAATGTCACTCCTATCGAGGAACTAATGGTGAATGTTGTGGAGAGGTCGTGCAGGGTTGGCCACAGATGAACTTTGCTTCTCTTTGCCATGACATTAATAGGTTAGGTGGTAAGGGGTTCAATGGCACTAAGCCTATCATCGAGGTTCGAACTTGGCTTAGTTTATGTGATAGGATATTCAGAGACATGGAATAGGATGATGCGATGAAGGTCGTTTGGCATCGCAACATCTGATTGATGCTATTACGGATTGGTGGAGTTCGATCACTATAGATGTCCAAGAGAATGACTTCTCTTAGGCCCAATTCTAGGAAGTGTTTGAGATGAAGTTTGTTCCAGAGGCCAAAAATACTATGTTGTTTAGGAGCTTCCAAGATCTAAAGTAGGGGATAAGTCAGTTACTGAGTATGAGAATAGATTTAATGCATTATCTCAGTTAGGGCTTGGGTTGATAGATACACCCTAAAAAAATGAGTTGTTCATTGCAGGTATGCATCTAGAGTTTTTTAGGGACATAACAAATCCCATCCAGGGATCGTTTGTGAATTTGATAAGTAGGGTTTGAGAGTTTGGCTCCAAGGTCATCTATTTCTGCGCTAATTGGAATAACAAGCAAAGGTTTTAGTCGTCGTAGGATGTTTCCCATTTAGTTTGCTATAATTGTGGAAAAGGGGACATTTTGCTAGGAATTGTAGGTCAAAGGGAGAAGGACAAGTGGAAAAAGCATAGATAGTTGAAGCATTGTTCGCTAAAGCGCTGATTGCAAAGGTACCAAAGCTTCAGCCATAAGAAGCCATAATGTAGTTTGTACCGAGGGATTGTTAAAACTGCTACAAGCTAGGTCATTTTTTTAGGGATTGTCCTATGCTTCAAAAAGGGCAGCAGCGTAAATTTTTCACTCTTGCTACAATACTTTCCACTTCTGCAACTGCAAAGGGAAAGTAGGGTCTTGAAGGTATATTTTGTTTATGTCATTCTTGTTCATGTTTTGTTTGATACTAGTGCTTCTCTTAGTTTCATACCCCGTAATCTTGTTGATAGGTTGAAACTGTAGCCAGTTATGGCATTGAACTCTATTTATATGTTGAATCCCATGGATGGCTCGGCAAATCTCAGTATGATATGCTTTGGAGTTTCGGCTACTTGTTTTGACCGATTCCTTCCATGCGATATGTAAGTTCTTCGGTTTTTGGGATTTGATGTTTTACTGGGGATGGATTTGTTGTCCTGGAATCATGCTTTCCTGGATTGTGTTACACGAACTTTGTATCAAACAAAGAAATGAAGGTTCTGGTGGTGTCTTATGACGGGGCTAGCTCCCTTATTAATAGCTTTCTTTATTCCCTTAATGTGGCGAAAGAGGAGTTGGGTTCGATCTCTATTGTGCAGGAGTTTGTGTATGTGTTTGAAGAGGTGTCTGGTTTACCACCTCACTATGAAATTGATTTTTGTCTTGATTTGATTCAAGATGCTAAACCTATTGTGTTGCCTATGCATAGGCTATCACTAAAGTAGAAGTTAGAGTTAGCTAACTAAGTCCGTGATTTGTTGCGTAAAGGCTTGATCTGGCCTAGTGGTTCGAATTGGGGAGCGCTCATCGTCTTTGCTATGAAGGCAGACGGTTCCTTAAGACTTTTTGTGGATTATTGTAAGCTCAATATCGTACTATTAGGAACAAGTATCCTTTGCCTAGGATAAATGACTTGTTTGATCAATTGCTTTATGCTTGGGTGTTTTCTCAACTAGATCTTGCCATAGGGTTACATCAGTTGAGGGTAGCAGAGGAGAGTGTACCTTTGGTAGCTTTTAGGTCTAATAAGTTTTATGAGTGGTAAGTTATGCCGTTTGGCCTAATTAATGCTCCAGTATATTTTGTGGACTTGATGAATCAGGTTTTTGGGTATGTTGAATAAGTTTACTCTTATGTTTATTGATAATATTCTGGTCTACTCTAAGACCAAGGAGGAGCATACTCGCCATCTGAGGATTGTACTTGAAACATTGAGAGAGCATATGTTGAAGGCTAAGTTCTTGAAGTTCACTTTTGGGGGTCAGAATTTAGGTTCATAGGACATGGTGTCTCGGTGGAGGATATTTTTATTGATCCGGCATAGTCTGTGGGTATTCAGGATTGGAGGAGGCCGAAAAGCCCAACCGAGATTAGGAGCTTCTTGGGATTAGCACATTATTGCAAAGGTTCATCTAGGATTTCTCAAAGACTGTTTTACGCTTGACGAAATTGAGGAAAAAAGACATCAATTTGTTTGAACTTATAAATGAGAAAAAACATTCAAAGAGTTGAAGGCAAGGTTAACTAGCTGTTACAACCCACATTTTATTACTCGAAATTTAAATTAAAACCTAATTTAATATGGTGATAATTAAATAATTAGGAGGTTTGGAGATTTCTATTTCCAAATTAAAGTGAAATTTGGAAAAATATAGAAAGAGAACATAGATAAATGATTTTATAGTGGAAATTAAATGGTTGGAAAATTTAAATGTAATAATATTTCTATATGGTTTAATTCTTTTATTTTTATAATAAAATAAAATGGGGAAAACTGATATAATGGAATAATCCATAAAAATAAGGAATTCTAATAAAATAATCTATTGGCTGAATAAAAGGTATAACTTTTGAAAATATGGATTTGAAAATAATGAATGGAGATTTATAACTTAATGGGCTAATTGTTACAAATTAATTAAGAATAATAAGAATGGTTAAAGTTGGGCTGTAAATCTTTTTTATTTGTTTCAAATAAAATGTACTAAATAAGCAAGTACTGATTTTACAAAAATGAAGTTAATTTGTTAAACCAATTCATAGTTCAAAAATAATGATTATAAGAAGCATTTTTTATTGGTAATTGGAAAATAAGAGCACTAACTTATTTCTTTTGTTAAGCAAGTAATATCCTTAGCCCAAATAAAGTTATAACTAACTAAAGTATTGTTGAGAAATAAATAATAGCATGTACATTAACTTGGTTTTCATTTTCTCATTTCCTGTAAATAGAACATTCAATGAACTAGTGTTTTTCCCCTTTCTCAAACCCTAGATGAAAACTCCCCAAATCACATCAATCTTAAGCAAGATTAAATGCTTTTTAAGCCAAAATAATTTCAGGCAATCATTTCTGACCTTGTCTACATCTATTAGGAAATTTAGTTCAGTTTTTCCATGATATTAAGTAAGATTTCTTTGTTTCTTCTGAGTCGATTTTAGGATCTGCTGCTAAGAAGAAATAGGTTGAGTTTTAAGTTAACAATAGCTAATTCTAGAGTACTAAGGTGAATTATCTCACAAATCTAGTTCTAGTTCATATGAATGAGAGTAATTGGTTTAAATTTGATCTCGGTTCTATGTTATGTCTATTGTCTATTTCTCTGTCAGTAGCCCATATCTAGCTACTGAAATCAACCGTGTTTACTTTATCTATTTGCTATATTAGTTATTGATTGTGTGCATGCAAGTATTTGGGTACTAACAATCAACTTTTATTGCCGAAAATCAAATAAATCACGTTGGAACAAACTGCTCATCGATGGGGAGCCGAGCCTAGAGCATGCTCCAGGTCTCGCCACTGGTCGACTGGACATATTGGACCAGTCGATCGGTCCAAAACCTAGAGTAGTGTGTGCTCCATGTTGCTGCTTCTCTCCCTGACCTTGCTTCTGACTTCTTTTCTTTTGTTTGTTGCCTTCTTTTTATCACTTTGATACTTCCAAATGCTTCTAAATTTCCGAGATTTGAACTCTTATCTTTGATGATTCAATTTTGTGATATTTCAGGTTTTAATTAATGTCTTTTTATATATAAATATATATAGATTTCATGAAGTTTCTAAAAAGAATTTTAGTGAAATTATTTACAAACCAATTCAATTTTAATATAATATTTAAATTTAAATGTTTAATAATATTTATTATGTAGAAAGCTTATTTCAAACAATACCAACTCCATTTTTTGAAAAAATATTTTAGAAAGGATTTCCAAAACTAGTTTTAATATATAAAGTATTATTTCATTCGGATGAGGAATTCAATTAAACGATGTAGTAAAACAAGTGGTATGGAATGCTTGCATTTACTTCTTCGGTTAATTCCATGAATTATTCAATTGTTATTCTCTAGTGGAGTTCACTAACTTGCAGTAAATATTCAAATAAACTTGTGCGGTAAGGAACATAAAGTCGTTAATCGACTAGTTACTATTCGAAAGTACAAAACACATGCTTTGATGATTTTACAGGTTTGTCTTATGTGTTAATCATTTACAGGCAAATCCTATGGGTTTATGCTCATTTACCTCAACTGTGGGATTATAGTTTTTATGCTTATCTGTTGGATTATGATTTTTATGTAATCTATGGGATTATTGATTTTCATGCCCCTTTGTGGGTCTTTTGGACCATCTTAAGATAATAGGCGTTTTCGGTGAGTTTTCAGGCTTACCAATATGCGTAATTTTAGGCGCCTCCTCCTTTGATTTTGGGATTTCTATTACTAATTTCTAGGTTTTATGAGTTGTGTTTCACCAAATATTTATGGGATTTGTTTTATAAGTTAAAATTGGTTTCAGTTTTGGTAAATGGAATTTAAGAATGACAATATTCTTCTATGATTTAACAATATGGCTATGTGTTCTTATTGAGATTTACTATACCGTTATTATACTATCTCACGTTTACTTTATTTAAAACTAGACTAGACCCTTTATTAATTTAATATAATACTTGGGTCATATCGAGGTGTCTCGAGTACTTCAGCATGATGACCTTAGAATTGGATTAGCATGGTGCTAGCATATCTAGTCTACTAAGTATCTAGAGATAGAGTCTCATTTTGTTTTGTATTCTTTTAGGTTATCTTATGTACATTATACGTATCGAGAGGATCACTTATGACAACTATTTTGTAGACTTCTCGGCGTATTGTATACATGTTCCTTTCAGCTTTGTAGGATATGTGTATTTCTCCGTTGTATTATGTGATTCTATGATCTATAATATTTTATATTATTCTGAATTATTTTAGCCACTGTATTATTATTGTGCACCTAGATCGGATATGTCAAATCTTATTGTAAGGAAAGAAAATAAATAAAAACATCCACCGAATTTGATATATCGATACTCACCCAAAGCAATACTACGGATACTTTCTCCTAACCAGCCTTATTCTCTACATCAGCAGATGATATTGCATAGTGATATACATTGTTAATGAAGTCCTAATGGTGGGGCTTTACTACTTGGTGTCATAGAAAGGATCGGAACATTTTACAATATTAAAGATGAGAATCTTATCCTAGGTATGTCTTAGAGGCCATCCTTTAAGGTTTTGATTAAGATGTTAGGATTCCTTCTTATTAGGAATAAGGAATATCTTGATATCAAACTTTTATGATTCTATCTTTGAATAATAAGTCTGGAATAATCTTTTATTCAATCCTATCTTCAGAAAAGTATGATGGACGATGTTAGAGCTACACGTTCTAATGCTGGGCAATCCAATAGTCCCAGCCAGGATATAGTATTTATGTCTGCCCAGTTGCTTATGGAACTAGTGAAGAATGCCTAATCTTTCGATCCCACTTCTGATTCTCCTCCATATACATCTAGTTCGCATGCATATGCAGCGATTTTGCTCATTTAGGAGGGAAGCCATTTAAAGGCATGGAAGGAGTCATGGTGGTTCAGGCATGGCTTAGAACGTGCGAGCATATCTTTTCTCGCATGGGCCTCTCAGATTTGCATAGAGTTTTAGTGGTTTTGAGTTTGCTCTAAGAGCGAGCGTTGGATTAGTATGAATTGTAGATAGCTGAGGTGGTGGAAGCAGAGCTAACTTGGGAATAGTTCCGTGAGAGATTTAGATGAAGTTTATGCCTGAGGTTGAGAAGGCAATGTTGGCTTGAAGTTTTATAGATCTCAAACAAGAGAAGTCTTTCGTAACGGAGTATGTGGCAACTTTTGGGGTGCTGTGTAAGTATGGGTCAATAATATTAATACCCCGCTAAAGGGAAATTAGAAGTTTTTATATGGATTGAAAAAAGCCTCAAAAAGGCTTTGCTCTTGAAGTTAGAGGTATCTTTAGAGAAGTTAGTCGATACCGCACTTAGACTTGTAGAAGCAGAGAGAGATTGCAGCGATGAGGCTGGGAGTGAGAAGAACTTCAGTTAAAAGAGGAAATATTCTTTCAAAAATTCCTAGTCTTTCAAATCTAACAAGAAGGCTAAGAAACACGATTCAGGGTTTAAGAGTACAACATTCGTTCGTATGAGGGTTTCAATTGTGGTTCTAAGGAGCATTTAGCTAAGGCTTGTCCGAAACCTATTATGTGCCGTTATTGCAGGCAAGAGGGTCATATTATTACTTCTTGTCCTTGATCAGCTAATGGGAAAAAGGAAGGGAAATTGAATGTAGTAGAATCTTCTTATAATTTTGGTCAGCACAGAGGCATATTTCCTTCTGTCTTAGAAAGTAATATTTTATTCAGAATTATTCTATTTGAGTGCTTTTCGATACGGGTGTTTCTCACTCATTCATATCGAAAGAGCTTATTGGTATCTTATCATTGTATGTTGTGTGCTTGATTACTTCACTGAGGATTGAGAACCCTATTGCTGGGTCTGCAACTCCTAGTATGCTTTGTAGAAATGTCGAACATGTGCTATGTGGATATTCTTTCTTTGCTGATTTGCATGCAATCCAATATCTTGGCTCTGGAATGATTTTGGGAATGAATTGTCTTAGTAAATATGAATCTCATATCCTATTTCTTGAAAGAATTATCAATCTTAGGCATCCTGATTTGGAAGAGCGAATTTTAATAACTCTTCAAGATATCGACTCTGATTCGAAAGCTTCTTTATTTTCTCTTGAACCTCGAGAAGTGGAAGATATAGCTCGAATTCATATCATGCGCAAATTTCTTGATATCTTTGAACCCATTTTAGGATTACCTCCTAAGCGAGCAGTCGAATTTATAATTTATTTGATTCTAGAAGCTCAGTCGGTGAGTCGTCCTTCCATAAGGATGTCGACAAAAGAGAACGATGAATTGAGAAAGAAATTGTCCAAGTTGGAAGAAAAGTAATTTTATCCAGTCTAGTTCTTCTCCATGGAGTGCAACTATTGTGTTTGTTAAGAAGGGGGATGGAACTCTTAGGCTTTGCACAGATTATCATAAGATTAATGAGCTCACGATAAAGAATAAGTATTTGCTGCCTAAGATCGACGATTTACTTGATCAGCTTTGTGGTGCTAAGGTCTTTTCTTAACTAGACTTAGCGACCGTTTTCATCAGCTCATAGTTGTAGAGTATAGCATTCCTCTAATTGATTTTGCACTAGATATGGATCTTATGAGTGGCTCGTGGTGCCCTTTGGGTTAATGAATGCCCCAGCTTATTTCATAATCTTATGAGTGGAGTGTTCTAGGAGTTTTTGGATAAATTCGTTCTTGTTTTCATCGACGACGTCTTGGTTTATTCTAAGTTAAAGGAAGATCATAAAAGACAGCTTAGAATAGTTTGGGAGAAACTTCAGAAAAATAATTTAAAAGCAAAAAAATTTAAGTGCCATTTCTGGTAGAGTCGAGTGAAGTTTTTTGGTCATATGATTTCTAAAGCATGGATTTCTGTTGATCCATCTATGATCGAGGCGGTTTAGAATTGGAAGAGGTCGGAGAATGTGTTGTAGATTCATATTTTTCTTAGTTTGACAGGTTATTATCGTCATTTCATAAAAGACTTTTATAAGATTGCTTTACCTCTCACTAGTTTAACATGGAAGGGAGTTAAGTACATTTGGTTGAATAAGTGTGAAGCAGCTTTCCAGATATGAAGGAACCCCTTACCCATGCCCTTATTCTTGTAGTTCCAGAGAGCCAAGAACTTATGGTATATACTGACGCTAGTAATTTTTGTTTGGAAGCCTTTATCATGTAAAGTGACCTTGTAGTTGCTTATGTATCGAGACGGTTAAGACTGAATGAGGTCAGAGATGTTATGCATGACCTCGAGCTTGCAGCTATTGTCTTCACCCTTAAGATTTGGTAGCATTATTTATTAGGCAATAGGTCTGTGCTTTATACCAATCACAAGTCATTGAAATTCTTGTTCTCTCAGAAGGAGCAAGCAGAGGTGGCTTGAGTTCCTTGCATCTTATGATTTTGATATCCAGTATACTCTAGGAATAGGGAATCGAGTGACTAATGCACTTAGTCATAAGCAGTAGGTGGTGGCTGACTTGATGTTGACTAAATAGAAGAACCTTGAGATTTTATCTTCTTGTGAAGTTAGAGGACATGTTTTAGATTCTAGTTCTTCTATG
Source organism: Allium cepa (assembly GCA_030765085.1). Classification (NCBI taxonomy): domain Eukaryota; kingdom Viridiplantae; phylum Streptophyta; class Magnoliopsida; order Asparagales; family Amaryllidaceae; genus Allium; species Allium cepa. The sequence goes on from CM060932.1 coordinate 178,433,499, forward strand.
TTGTTGTTCAGTTTGGAGGCATGTCCTGCTCTTTTGGATCGAAGCTCAAAAGCAAGATCTTGATCTTGTTTGTCTTAGTCAATGTTGCAGAAATGAGAATAGAGTGGATGAAGTGAAGGAATTCGAAGTGGATGCTCGTGGTTGTGTTCGGTGACGAGGTAGACTTATAGTGCCTAATGGTTGGAACCTTTGAAGAGATATTTTAGAGGAGTGTCATTACTCCAAACTCAACATCCACCCTAGTTGTAGTAAAATATATGCGGACATGAAGTGACTTTACTACTGGGAAGGGATGAAACAAGATGTGGCTAGCTTTGTGAAAAGTTGTATGACTTGTTAGCTTGTTAAAGCTGAACATCAAAGACCCAGTGGTTTGTTGCAACCATCGGATGTTCCAGTTTGGAAGTAGGATCGGGTATCGATGGATTTCATTCCTTATTCTAGATCTAGTCATGATAGTTTATGGGTGATTGTCAATAGACGGACGAAGTCAGGCCACTTTATTCTTGTTAGCTCCAATCAAACTGCTCCTTAGTTGGTGAAGAAGCTTTACTTCAAGGAAGTTGTTAGGTTGCTTGGTGTTCCCTGTTTAATTGTCAGTGACCGGGATCCACTATGTGCTAGTGGATTTTGGAAGAGCCTTTAGAAAGCTTTAGATACAAAGCTGAACCTTAGCGCTGCTTATCATCCTTGGTCGGATGGACAGACGGAGTGAGTGAACTAAGTTTTGATGATTTACTCCATGCTTGTATTCAAGATTTTGGTGGGAGTTAGGACGATCACATTCATCTTGTGGAATTTTCTTATAGTATCAGGTTTCAATCCAATATTAGTATGAAAGGCTATGCCGATCACCCTTTTGTTGGCTTGAGACTGGTGAGAAATTGGTTTTAGGTCCCGATTTAGTTCGAGAAGCTTCTAAAAAATTGATGGCAGAGGGTGAATGAGGCCTAGAGTAGGCAGAAGTCCTATGCAGATAATATAAGGAGAGATTTGGGGTTTTTTATAGGAGACTTAGTTTACATTCATGTATCAGCTTTAAAGGGGGTTATGCATTTCAACCAATCAAGGAAGTTAGCTCCTCACTATATTGGACCCTACAAATCACTAAACGCATTGGCCCAGTTGCTTATCGAGTCTCTATTCCAGTCCAGTTTTCTGGCATTCACGATGTCTTCCATGTATCTCAACTTCAGAAATGTCTTAGAGATTCTGTTTCTGTTGTCAAGCCCAGAATCCTTGAAGAGCTTGAGATCTCTCTAGATTTGACTTATGAGCAGAGTCCCATTCATGTTGCTGCTTCGGAGGTTAAACACCTTCAGAATAAAGATGCTCCACTCTTCAAAGTTAAATGGTCAGCTAATCTTAAGGATTGCTTTTGGGAAACCAAAGAATTAATCGAGCGAACGCTTCCAAAATTATTTTCTGGTGCTCATTAGTGGTGAGCCTTTCTGTTTAAATTATCATTTGTCCTTAACATAATTATCTTTTGAAAGATGTATCACTTGTGAATTGTTATTGACTTTCTTCTATAGAGAATTGCGGGGATGCAATTTTCGTAAGGGGGAGCTTGTAAGAACCCTGGTTTTGATTATCTAAAATTAAATTAAAACATAATTTAATACGATGATAATTAAATAATTAGAAGGTTTGGGGATCTCTATTTCCAAATTAAAGTGAAATTTGGAATAGTATGGAAAGAGAACAATATAAATGATTTTATAATGGAAAATAAACGTTTGGAAAATTTAAATGTAATTATATTTCTACGTGGTTTAATTCTTTTATTTTATAATAAAAGAAAATGGGGAAAACTGATATAATGGAATAATCCAATAGATTTAAAAATAAGGAGTTCAAGTAAAATAATCTTTTGGCTGAATAAAATGTATAACTTTTGAAAAATATAGTTTAAAAATAATGAATGGAGATTTATAACTTAATGGGCTAACTGTTACAAATTAAATAAGAATACTAAGAATGATTTTATTATTAAAAGTTAAGTTGTGAATCCTTTTCATTTTTTGCAAATAAAATGAAATAAATAAGCTAGTATAGATTTTATAAGAATGCTAATTTGCGAAACAAACTCATATTTTAAAAGTAATGATTATAAGAAGCATTTTCTTTGGTATATGGAAAATAAGAGTACTGACTTATTTATTTTGTTAAGCAAGTAATAGCCTTAGCCCAAATAAAGTTACAACTAACTAAAGTATTATTGAGAAAGAAATAATAGCCTGTACGTTCACTTGGTTCTCATTTTCTCATTTCCTTTATATAGAACATTCAATAAACCAGTGTTCTTCCCTTTTCTCAAAACCTAGATAAAAACTCCCCAAATCACTTCAATCCTAAGAAAAGTTAAGTGCTTTTGAAGCTAGAAGAAATTCAGGTAATCAACTATTAACTTGTATACATCTATTAGGAAGTTAGTTCAGGTTTTTCCATGATTTTCAGCAGGTTTTCTTAGTTTCTTCTGAGTTGGGTTCAAGATCTACTGCTAATAAGAAATAGGCAGAGTTTTAAGTTATCAACATCTAATTCTAGAGTAACAAGGTGAGTAATCTCACAAATCTACCTCTAGTTGATATGCATATGAGTAATTGCTTGAATAGTTGAGAAAATGGTTTGAATGTGATCTCAGTTCTGTGTTTTATCTATTGTCTGTTTCTTTATTAGTATCTCATATCTAGCTGTCAAAATCACTTGTTTACCTTATCAATTCGCTAAATCAATTATTGATTATGTGCATACAAGTATTTGGGTATTAAAAATCAACTTTTATTGCAGGAAATCAAACAAATCACGTCGAAAACATACTAGTCATCGATGCGGAGATGAGACTGGAGCATGCACGCTCCAGGTCTTGCCATCGACTGGTCATATAGGACTGCTCCACCGATCCAGAACCTAGAGCAGTGCATGCTCCATGTTGTTGATCCTCTCCCTGACGTTGCTTCTACCTTGTTTTTCCTTGTGTTGTTTTGATTGTTTCCTTGTTTTGATCATTCTGATGCTTTCAAATGCTTCCAAATTTCCAGGATTCGAATTCTTATCTTTGATGATTTAATTTTGTGACATTTCTAGTTTTAATTAATGTCTATTTTATATATAAATATATAGATTTCATGAAGTTTCTAAAATGAATTTTAATGAAATTTATTTATAAAACAATTTAATTTCAATATCCTATTTTCAATAAAATGTTTAATATTATTTATTATATAGAAAGCTTATTTCAAAGATTATCAACTCTATTTTCTAAACAAATATTTTAATTTTTTTTCGAAACTAATTTTAATGTATAAACTATTATTTCATACGGATGAGGAATTATTTTAAACGATTTAGTAAAATAAGTGGTATGGAAAGTTTGCATTTACTTCATCGATTAATTCCATCACTTACCCGATTGAACCCCTACTTATTCTTGAGTAGAGTTCACTAACTTGTAGTAAATATTCAAGTAAAGTTGTGCGGTATCGAACATACAGTCTTACTCGACTAGTTACTATTCGAAAGTATATAACACTAGCTTTGATGAGTTTGCAGGCTTGTCTTCTATGTTAATCCATTTATATGCAGATCCTATGGGTTTATGCTTATTGTAGGATTATGGGTTTTTTGCTTATCAGTGTGATTATAGGTTTTACGCTCATCTGTGGGATAATGAGTTTTATGCTCATCTATGAAATTATGGGTTTTCATGCCCATCTATGGGTCTTGAAGACCATCTTGGGATAACACGCGTGTTCCGGTTTACCGATCTATGTAATTTTAGGCGCATCCCCCTTTGATTTCTTGATTTCTATTACTGATTTCTTGATTCTATGAGATTTGTGTTTCACCAAATATTTCTTAGTATTTTCTTTTATAATTTAAAATTAATTTGGGTTTTGGTGATTGAAATTTAAGAATGATAATATTTTTCTATGTTTTAACACTATATGACTATGTGTTCTTATTGAGATTTATTATACCATTATCATTACTATCTCGCATTTACTTGAATTAAAACTAAACTGACTTGTTTATTATTTTATATAATGATTGGTTCAGACCAAGGTGTTTCAGGTACTTCAACATGATGACCGTAGAATTGAATTAGCTTAGTGCTAGTGTATATGCTTTAGTGGACTAGTAGTCTTATTGTATATGTAGTCTATTATGTATATTGAGATAGAGAATCATTTTTTTATATATTTTTTTGCGTTGTCTTATGTACATCATATGTATCGAGCGGATCACTTATGGCCACTATTTTGTAGACTTCTCTATGTACTATATACATGTTCCTTTCAACTTTGTACGATACATATATTTCTCTGTTGTATTCTATGATTCTGCGATCTGTAATATTTTATATTGTTTTTGATTATTTTAGCCACTGTATTATTGTCTTGCACATAGATCGAATATGTCGATTCCACTTGTAAAGATATAAAATAAATAAATACATCCACCCAAAATCGACATATTGCCCAAAGCAGTACTATAGATGGTGGTTCCTAACTAGCCTTATTCACCACATTAGCAGATGATATTGCATAGAAATATCCTTTGTTAATGAGGGCATAAAAGTAGGGTGTTACACTAGCGCTCCTTTTACAACTGTTCTAGTTGAAGGTAAGGGTTTAACTATTTATACAGATGCTTATGGGACAAGTTTAGGTGCAATGTTAACACATTATGGTAGGGTTATTGCTTATGCCAAACGGTAACTCAAGCCGCATGAATCAATGTATCTGACCCATAACTTGGAGTTGTTAACGGATATTTTTTCATTGAAATTAAGGAGGCATCACTTGTTTGGTGAGAATTTCGAGTTCTACAGGGACTACAAATCCTTGAAGTATCTTTTCAACCAGAAGGACCTAAACATGAGATGGCAATGATGGTTGGTTTTTCTTGTGGCTTATGATCATGATATTTTGTATATGTCTAGGAAAGAAAATGTTTCATTTATTGCGCTTAGTAAGAGGTATGCGGTTGTGCCAAATGTAGAAGTGCGTCCGACCTTTATTATTCGTATCAAAGACAATCAATAGAGGGATGTCTGACTTGCAAGGATAAAAAAAGTGGTATATGAGAACAAGGCACCGGAGAGGTGGTCAGAATTTGGATGGCCATGGTTTAATAACGATGAACATGAGATAATGTGTTACTGATCTTGATGGGATTCGGTAGGAGGTATTGATAGAGAGCCATCGTTCGCGACCTACGATACATCCTGGAGTTATAAAGATGTATCAAGATATAAAGCGCACTTTTTGGTATGAAGGTATGAACACTACAAGAAAATGTTATATTTATAGCAACTAGGGATAGCATGAAAACATGACTTGCTATGGTTAGATAGTTAGTGGTCATTTAAGTTAGAAAGATAGCCAGTGTTCAAGCTATTATTAACAAAAATTGAAAAATTGGCAGCACAATTAACACTTCTTTGTTTCCTATTCCTATGCCGCCAATTAAACCTCTTTTCACCTTCACTTCTAAAATCTAAAATTACATGACCAACTACCTTACAAAATTCACTGTCACATCCCTCTTCACTTATGAATCCCACTTCACGAACGAATCCCTCCTCACTCATGAATCCCTCCTCAGTTAAGTTGAAGCTCGATTCCTCAACCCACTGGATTCCTCCACTTAAGTGTGATTCCTCAACATGAAGTCGATTCCTTAATGAAGTTAAAGCGTGTTTCTTCAACATCGCTTAACCATGATTTCGAAATGAAGCTTGATTCGTCCATTTTACTTAAGCATGATTCCTCAACGAAGCCGAAGCGATTCGTCAACTTTGCGGAGTTGACACTTTAGTTTTTTTTTTTTTGATTTTTTTAATGGAATGTAACGGTTACAACATTCTCGGTTGTTTCATTTTCTTTAAATGAGAATTACCTGATGCTTTTATCTATTGTATACTATGACTTCAATTGTTCAATTTATTTTTACTAAGAAAGCCATGTGAATAAATTTTATTCTAGTAACTATTGTTTTAATGCCTAATTTTTTTAAGTAGAAATTCTCTTTTAGAAAACATGTTTTTACACCTAGTGCAATGTAACATCTACCAAGTCATTGTAGATTTATTTTTTATACTCAATGACATAGGATTGGTTAGGGACATTTTTGTTTCAATTTAAGAAGCGTAAGACATATTTATGGCAACTTACTTATGAGACCTACGATACAATGGAAATTTTAGTCGTTGTAATTATGGTTTTTGTTGCACTATATTGATGGCTTGTTTTTACTTTTGCCCAATGTGTCAAGCACACTGTACCATCTTGCATCACTAATCTATGTTTATCTTGAAAATTCTAAGCGTGCACATTTATATCGTAAGTGTAACGATCTACCTTACTTACACTTAAAGATGACACTTAATGTATCCTTGGTATTCACGTGTCGATCATTTAAGTGTCCGAAACGCAGGTCATCTGGGGTGAAAGAAAGAAGAAGGAAGAAGAGAATCTCAAAAAAAGTGATGAGTAATATATAATCTAAACAAGTCTTTACAAAAAGAATTCATCTTTATTTTACATATCATCAGAGTACATTAAACTATTATCAGCATGAACAGTTATAACAATATATCCTTACAATTACTTATATATATATATACACACACACACACAACAAACAAACATCAAGGACAACCAACAGCAGAAGAATATAAGATACGTGATTACGTCTTAAAGAATCTAGCTCATCATCTGAAAGCCCCAAAGCATTCAATTAAATGTAGAAAATATGCTCGGGTTGACCTTATCATTATAAGAAAAATAACGCCCGGATCATTCTGGTAAAACTAGCATGAGAAACTCAAATCATAAGGAATTTTATTTATTTAACTTGGTTAAACTCCTTTAAAATCAAAGGTATCTCATAAGACCATGCACATAACCACGGATGAATTTTACCTTACGATAACCAAAACAATTTCTATAGAAAATCCAATGATATTATAATAATGATTAGATACAAATACATACTAATTATAGCCAAAATTGTTATATTATTAAATTCCACCAAAATAGGTATACAATTAAGTCATAAGGCACTAGTTGGAGAATGGATTCTAACTATGAAAGGGTAAGGGTCTAGCCACCGAATTTGTTCACCTTTAGATAAAACGTACGAAAGGCTACAACACGTTGCACCTCTGCTACTCAGGGCCGGCCCTACCTTTATTGGATAACATCGAATATGATCACCCCTTGGTTGCTATCAAACAACCATAATGGGCCCTAAAGCATACATAGAGATATCGACAGTAGATCCTGGGATGATCATACCCTAATGGGAGCGAGCCACATAGCCCTACAGCATGTCCCCACTTTAGTCATTTTCCCCATTGATGAGGCTTGAGGCTATGATTACCTTTGTATATAGAAATCATCTTGCAATGTTAACACTTCCCCTCAAGCAGCAATGAAATGTCAGCATTCATCCATACAAGTTCGTTCTATGCCAAAACGAAATCGAAGGTACTACATCTACTACATCCATTTTGGAATCACCCTCAGGATTAGTAGCAAGTAGCCCTTAAACTTCAAAAGCTCCATCTTAAATCATCTTCAAGATGTCTTCAGTTTGAATGCATATGTTGGTTCGAAGTGGTTTTTATATAATATATCTAATCCCGATCTCTCCAAACCAACGATGGTAATTTTCAGTAAACACAACCCTAGTTCCTTTGGAGATAATCAAACAATAGATAGGAGCAGCGATCACTCCCTAACCATTTAAGTGGACGGATCTCCCTATCATTTTTCCTAGGAGAACAAAATGAGATTTATATGCACAGTACTGCATCGTCGAAGATGGCTATGCCATATAATTCACGTGTTTCTCTTAGATATTTCTGGAGCTATATTTTGTCAAGATTTGACAGTCGATTGTTTAACTATCAAATAAACGAACAACAAAAAATTCAAAGATTTTATTACCTATAGCAACCACTAAGCCTCAAACTAAATCTTTCATTTATTAAAATACTTTTTAAAAGTGTTTATTCAAAAACATTCAAATACTTAACTCACTGACATAAGTATATTAACGAAACATTCGTGAAAGAATTCACATTTCCAAATCATATCAAAGGATTAGAACAAAATGTTATTTAAAATAGAGATAAAGATAACCTCAAATAATATTCCTTCAGTGTTAAGTGAGGAATGAATGTCCATACCATAAGAATTAAGAAGGTTGGTTAAAGGAAATCCAACCTTAAATTCTTTTAAAAAATTTCTTTTATTAGTCCTTCTAATAAATCTCTTTTATTTATGAATCTCCTTTCCTTATATTCCAAACCCATTTACAAAATTCTTTATAAATCACCAAGTTAAATTTACAAAACTCTTTTATGAATATTAAAACCATTTATATAACGCTTTATAAATCTACAAAATTATTTATAAAACTTCCTTTATAAATATCCAAAATCATTTATAACATTTTCTTATAAATATTCCTTATTCAAAACAAAAATCCTTTAATAAACTCATTTAATAAAGTCCTTTTAATAAACAAAATGATTATTTAAAATATATTTAATAAAATCAATACTTAACTTTGAACCATTATTAAAAGTATGGTTGACCTTAAAAATTAGAAAGAAGCTTAGTAACCACAATGGTTCTCATTGAACTAAGTTTACTTTTCAAGTTATAACATGGGCTTTTACATAATAAGCAGATATATATAAGTGAATCATCCAATAAAGATCAATCATATAAGTAAATGTCCAAGATACCAAAATAGCAAACGGGGGTTTGCTCTGCTAAACACATGTCTGGATAATATAATGGTAGAATGAGTTTTAATTTTGCCTAATAGATGTCAACATAATCCACTTGGTGAACTATGGTAGAAAGGTGATTTATCTAGCAAACAGATATCAAACACAAGTTATTTAGCAGAATGGTAATTTATTATGCTAAACAAACGTCATTTGGTTTCATATTCAATTGAGGTTACTTAAGGGTAGTCGACAAAGAAATCCCTTAGATTAAAATTTTCTTTTACAGGAAAGTTGCTTCTTTAAAACAAAACCAATCTCTAAAAATAAAGTGGTCTAAACTTCTAAAAAATTATTTAATAATTAAATAACATTTAAGCTTTTTATTTTAAAAAAATAATTAAACCTTTAGTTAATAATTAAACAAAAATTAGCTATTAAATAATTAGTTAAATAATAATTATCCATAAATAAATAATTAAATAATAGTTAACCTTTAAATAAATGATTAACTATAATCAACCTTAAATTAATTATTAATTAATATTTTAAACTTTTTAATAATAATTAAATAATATTTAACCTCGATTAATTAATTAAATATTCTTTAATTAAAACTTAAATAATAAATTAAACCTTTAATAAATAATTTATTATAAATTAATACTTTATTTAATTTATAAATTAAAAATAATTAAACACTTGATTAATAATTAGCCTTAATTTAATTAATAATAATTAAAAATAAATCATATATTTGAATCAAAATTAATTAAAAATTAATCTCCCTTAATCAATAATTTATTAAAAATTAATCTTACTTTTAAAAGATAATTAATTAGCACTAATCTTTACTTAATTAAAGTTTTTTTTTTGGCAAGGCCAATGGGTTAAATAGACCCCTACCATTTATTGATTCATCAAAGAGAAATACAAAAGTGCGCGTCAAACAAGTTTGAACATGCAAGAGTACCTAGTAATAAGATGCAGCAATCACTAGAAGACAAAAAGGAAAACCATAAAAAAGAAAACAACTACATTTTAAAGGCTGTACAATATGGATAGTATACCGGGATCATATGTGAAGTTCAGCAACTTCACAGTTTCTCTAATCTCACGCATTATGTTCTTCTTCAATTGCACACCTAGATAGGAATTTTCAGGACGAAAAATCATGTTGTTCCTCTCACGTCACACTACCATTTTAAACCTCTTAAGCACACATAACATAACCCTTTTTTGGGGATCTTTTCTACCAGTTGTTTCATAGATCCTCTCCCATTCTTCAATATGGTTAAGGTTACATCAATTCTTCTAAGCTTCATCAAAACTTTTTTCGACAAATCTTTTATCTCGTCGCATTCAAAGTATAGATGCTCGACCGTCTCTGAAGGAGAAATGCAGAAGGTACAAAGGATGTCCACGTCTATCCCTGCACAAACAAGCTTAACTTTGGTTAATAAGGCACAGTTAATAACTTTCCACAACATGAAATTGTCCTTTGCATAACTGTCACTCTTTTAATTTTTTTTCTGCCATCTACAGATCCTGATAACTTCATTATTGGCCAGAATGTTGCAAATTTTAGCAATTGTAAACCTCTTGCCTTTTTCATCCCAACTTAACTCTTCTTCACATACGTTACCAAAAGTAAGATTTCCAATTTGGTTCCAAACTGCTTGAATTCTTTGGTTAGAGCTGACAGGGAGGATAATGCACGTACCGCATATCCAGTCTTTGACTTTTGCATTAGTATTAACCACAAAATGTATAATCTCTTAATGAGTCACACATCTTCTAAGAATAAAACCTGGCTTTATCCAGGGGTCATCCCAGAAGCTAACACTCCTGAAGGGGCTGATTTTGTATTTGATAAGAGGGAGAAAAATCTCTTTGAGCTTGAATAGACATCTCCATGCCCAACTGATATTCTACGGAGGATGCATTGACCAAAAGTTTCTACCATGTATCACTTAATTTTTGGACCAGGAGACCCAAACAGTATCCCTATCATTCAGGAAAGAATCCAAATGCTTAGTGAAAGAAGATTTAATCTAGAGTTCAATATTGAAAATTCCAAGACCACCTTTTTTGATAAGCATTTATATTCTGAAGAAGTTTGTAGGAGCCATGTACCTTCTGACCATTGAACCTGTCCACAAAAACTTCATGAAAGCCGACCTAATCGTATTAATCAGTTTCTGCGGTAAAATAAAAGTCCTTGCCCGAAAAACTGGCATTGAAAAGTTGACCGACTTAATCAGTGGTACCCTACCAGCCTGACTCAAAAAAGAGTCGACAAACACTCATTTTGGCGATAATTCTATCAAACAGGGGAAGGCATTGATTCACATTAATTTTGGAGGAAGTAAGGGGGAGTCCCAGATAGGAGATAGTGTTAAGATTGTTTATCAGACCTATAACTAATTAAATTTCATTAGCCTTTTCTTCATTAACACGTGCCAACTTAATCTCAGATTTGTCCAAATTAATCTTCAATCCTGATATTACATGGAATTGATTTAGTGTGTGTAGGATGGCAATAATGGTGGTGGCATCAGGACTGCGAAAAATAACCAAGTCATCGGCGAACAGAGATGTGATTTGTGGATTAATGCACTTCGGGTGAAGCTTAGGCTAACTTTTAGAGACAAGTTTGTTTAGTAACTGCGTTAGCAACTCCATAACAAGGATGAAAATGAATGCAGAAAATGGATCACCTTGGCATATGCCTTGCTTGCTTCCAAAGAATCCTACGCTAGAGCCATTAATGTTGATAGAGTATTCTACAGTTGAAAGGCATTCATAAATCCAAGCTACGAAGTGAGGGGGAAAGTTCATGTACCCCATAATTCGAACAATAGAATCCCATTGAAGCGAATCGAAAGCTTTCATAATGTTTAGTTTCATCATAGCTTTAGGAGAAGAATTCTTGTTTTGTAACCATGCAATAGCTCATTCGAAATTAAGACATTATCTAATATGTTCCTACCAGAGATGAAGGCAGCTTGGTTTGGTGAGATAAGTGAAGGCAGCACGTACTACAATCTAGTGGCAATAATTTTCGCAATGCATTTGTAGATGGTGTTGCAGCAGAAGATAGGACGAAAAGCATTCACCACATTAGCATTCTTTATTTTGGGAATAAGTGCAATGTTAGTATAATTGAGGGATCAGATAAGTTTAGCCTTTTTGAAAAGTTCTTAACAGCAAAGAGGACATCGTTGCCAACAATGGGCTAACAAGTAGTGTAAAAGAAAGAGTTAAGCCGACAAGTAGTGTAAAAGAAAGAGTTAAGGTCGTCTGGTCCACCACTAGAGTTTTTGTTAAGAGAAAACTTTGCATGGTAGACTTCGTCTTGTGTTATCTCATTGCATAGCCAGTTGTAATTATGATTGCTTAGCCTAGGAAGAATGTCAGGTCAATTAAGTCAATATTAGGTTCAAAGTTTTCAGTGTTATTAAACAGTCCAGAGAAGTGATGTATGAAAGCTTCTTCAATGCCCTCGCTCGTTTCTTTAAAAACTCCATGTTGGTCAATGATAGTAACTATGTTCTCCTTGGTTCGTTTGGCTTTCAGTACCGCATCAAAATAAGCACTTTCCTATCCCCATCTTCATTCCATCTTACTCTAGCCTTCTGCTTAAACACAGCAATCTCTTTAAGTAGGGCTTTATTATATTAGCTTAATTAAAGTTAATAACCCTTGTTTAATACTTAATTAATTATCATTTATTAAAACTTAATAAATTTAAATTTAATTATTAAATTATTAATTAACTTAATAGATCATTATTAAGAGTTTGTAAAACATTTTTAAAACACTTTAAATGATAAAAACCAAATTGTGCAAAAATCGGATATTAGACGAAACAGCGCCCATAGCGACTATCGCTATATATATCTAGTTTTCAAAGTTAACATTCAAAGTCTATCTATATTGAAATCCTTACTGACTTAATAAAACATAAAGAAAAGTTATTTGAAAAACTAAAACAAGGTTTTAACTTACAAATATTGAAATTTCAAAACTAGTAAGCATAGTTTAACTAAAGATTTCACGTCGTTTTAACACTAAAGATATACCTTTCTTATTATACCACCACATATCCAAGATCATAACATACATACATACATGATACAACAATCAACACAGCCAAACTTACACACAATCACCACAACATATACAAATCTCATCTTTAAAGTCAATAAATCTTTAGGTTTTAATTTACAAATCCAACTTGCATTTTCATATACGATATATATATATATATATATATATATATATATATATATATATATATATACATATATGTATGTATGTATGTATGATCACTCAAACCAACATCATATTCACCCAAACAAGCAAGGGTTTAACAGTAAGGTATAGCTTTAAACTAAAGTTAGAAACTTTTATCAAGGTGTTAGTTTACTCGTATAAAGCTTTCCAAAACACTCTGAACTTCCCCAACACATGAGTATGACTTTAGATCCTAGCCCTTGCTTATGAAACAAGAAGATTTTGATGACCATATGACCATGATAGGTTCGGCCTAAATGGACATGTGCTCAGCCATGAAATCGTTAAGGGTGGAGTTTGGGCTTGTTTTTGTGAAGAAGTAGTTGTAGAAGAGGCAGGAAGGTTTCTAAAGTAGGTTTTTAAGAGTTTTTAAAATTGGAAAGGTAAGATTTTTCTAAATTTTTTAAAAAAAATAAGGAAGCCATGAACGTTTATGAAACTTGGAAGAAAACTTAGGAATAAAAGTTGAAAATGAAGGGAAGTGAAACAAAAATGAAAATGGAAAAATAAATTTTGATTTTATATAAAAAGAGATATGCAAATTACCTAAGTACCCTTGGGTACATACCCTCTTCCCCTTGCTTGCCACATCATCAAGTTTGTCCCTTCCATCTACCATGCAAATTTCGAAAATTTATCCCCTTCTACACATGCTAACCCAACATTCATTAATTGCATAAGTGTACTTGTGTTTAAACATGTTTTTACTAATGTCAATTCATGTTTTCACTTCTCTTTTTACTTCTTTTAAATTTTATTTTAAAGCTTATATACCTAAGTATAAATACATATGTGCATACCATCTCATTTGAATGAATGTAAATATTTATATTAAATAGTAAAAAATGTTTCCGACAACTTTTAGCCGACGAAAAGTCAAAAATTCAGATAACGAATTCCGGTTACATTTTCAATTTTTCTTCGAACTATATATTTTTGTAAATAAATTTGAATAATTATTTCACCATCTTCATTCATTATTCAAAAGTGTTTTATTTTAAATATAAAGTCTATTATATTAAGACATTTTCTTAATACATTGTATTTGGGTTGGGCTGTTACTTTTGATCCATGCCCCTTTTTCTTTTTCCTGCAGCATGTATAAATAAGTTTAAATACTGGCATTTGGTGATAATGAATTCATTTTACCAAAACAGTAATAAAAGAAATTCAGTTTTTATTTTTTCAAATCTTATTTTGGTATCAGAGCAACTCGCCAAAAGGCATTTAATCGATCTCTACAACCCCTTCATCATATTTTGAAGATTGAAAGGGTCAGGTTGCTCATGGAGCTATATTCTTCATTAGAGATTATAATCCAGAGCAGAATGAGGATAATGTATTGGCAAGAATGTTAGACCATAAGGAAGCTATCATATCTCATTTAAGTTGGGCCAGTCTCTTTCTAGGGCCTACAGGAGCAGCTCCTGATCGAAACCCGGGAGCAGTAGCAAAGCTAGCTGCGGGAGTCGCAGGAAAGGCGACCGGAGGAAGCGTAGCTGAGGGAGACGACCGAAGGTCTAGTCTAGGGAGGTATACTTCGAGGCGACCTCTGTGTGACTCCTCAGAAAGATATCATCATTGGAGACTATATACCGTTCTTGATCAAGAACATCTGCCTTATCACAACTCTTGTGCCTCCAAGGCTTGGATCAGAGATAACTCTTCATCTCCAACCGGTAACAACAAGAGTTTTTTGCATTTTCTCTGAGCTTCGGTCTTGTTTTCAACCTGTTGTGCATGTGTATTATACCAATTTCATTGATATAATACACATCCACCATTTTCTTGATTCCAACCAGTTTCTTGGCAACAAACTATTGTCTACCACTCCAAGAAACTCAGTTTCTTTGCTTTTTGATCATTCCTGCTTTGTCAAAGTCATTCAGATTCAAAAAATCTAGCCAAAGATGGTAGATAATGTTGAAGAATCAGAATCGGTGACCTCGAGAAGGGTAGATAATGGCACTACAAGCATCCTTCTACTCATTAAGCCAAAGAGTCATGTCATCACCATTCCCCTCAATGAAGACAACTTCATCTTGTGGAAATATCAAGTTGAGACAGTATTGAAAGGCTATGGCCTTCAGGAATTCGTGCAAGGGACAAAATCTGTGCCTCCTGCAATTATTTTAGACAAGGGCAAAAACCCTATCAGTAACCCAGATTACATTCAACACCAGAAACAAGACAACTTACTTGCATCATGGCTAATATCATCTATAAGTGCCAATCTTTTGTCTCAAATTGTTGGGTGCAATACATCATATGAGATCTGGTCCACTATAGGCCAGATTTTTAGTTTTCAGTCATCTGCTCGAATTATGCAGTACAAAAGAGAGCTTCAAAATGCTAAAAAAGGGGGACATGCCCATGAGAGAATACATCACCAAAATCAAGAATTTATGTGACAGACTTAGTGCTGTTGGACATAAGGTTGCAGAAAGTGATCAGATACTCACTCTCACTAGTGGCTTGGATGAAGAATATGAATCACTTGTTACATTCATAGCCACATAACCTGTGTTACCAAATCTGCAGTATGTACATGCTGCCCTGCTTGCTCATAAGGGAAGAATTGAGCAAAGAAAGGCTATACAAGGAGATGTTAGCATTAACTTTGCAGCAAATACAAGAAACAAGAACCGATCAAAGACACCCAACAATTCTAATAACCCTAGTTATCAAGTTCAACGAGGAGGTCGGTCTCAAAGAGGCAGGGGTAGAGGAAGGTTCAACAATTACAGCAGAGTAAAGTGTCAAATTTGTGAGAAAACAGGGCACATGGCCAATAAGTGCTATTTCAGATTTAACTCTGAATACAACTCAGGACAGCAAGGACAATCAAGCCAAAAGACACACAATGTAAACATAGCTTAAGTGAACCAGCAAAGAAGAACCAACACAGATGATACAAGTGAAGATACAGTCAAGAATGATGATGCAAGCATAGATGATTGGTTCCCAGATTCAGGTGCAACAAACCATATCGCTAACAACCTTCAGAATCTCAATTTAGGGAACAAGAAATACACAGGTACGCATTCTGTTCTTATGGGTGATGGTGAAGCCATAAAAATATCACATGTTGGAACTGGCAGTGTTAAAGGTGGTAGGACTCTCTTTTTGAATAACTTATTGAGAGTCCCTAGGATTAAAAAGAATTTAATAAGTGTTTCTCAATTTGCCAAGGACAACAATGTGTACTTTGAGTTTCACCCAAAATTTTGTCTTGTTAGAGACTTACTAAATAAAAGTATACCGCTACAGGGTGAATTGGACAAAGGTCTTTACAAGTTCAGCAACATGGGCACAAGAAAACCCACTAATAGGGCAACTTATTCTAATCCAGTTAGCTTCAATGTTGAAAAAAGGAATAACACTCTTAGTTTATGGCATTGTAAACTTGGTCACCCCAAGATTGATATTGTAAAGCAGATTCTGAATGAAAATAAAATTGGTTTTAAAAAATTTCTGTTCCTTTTATATGCTCACATTGTCAAGAAGGGAAAAGTCACAAATTGACTTTTGATAAATCAGAAACTGTATATAATGAGCCACTGAAATTAGTGGCAGCGGATCTTTGGGGTCCAGCCCCCATCATCAACACAAGGGACAGGTACTATCTCTCACTCGTAGATGCTTGTACTAGATTGACATGGATATACTTTCTTAAGAACAAGTCAGACACATGTAATGCAATTAAACACTTCATTACTTATGCTGAAAATCAACTCAGCAGTAGAATTAAAATCATGCAAACTGATGGTGGTGGTGAGTTCAAGGCCTAAAAAGCATTTTCTGTAAGTAAAGGGATAACACATAGGACCACCTACCCACACACATCAGAACAAAATGGCTTGGTAGAAAGAAAACACAGACATATAGTTGAAACAGGGATAACACTTTTATCTCATGGGTCACTACCTATGAGATATTGGAAAGAAGCATTTGCTACTGCAGTGTATCTCATAAATAGGGTACCCATGAGATTGCTGAATAAACAATCTCCCTATGAGAAACTGCATAGTGTTAAACCTGATTATAATCATATGAAAATGTTTGGTTGCCTGTGCTTTCCCTATCTCAGGCCATATAATAAACATAAACTGAGTTTAAGATCTAGTGCTTGCACTTTTCTAGGCTGTGCATATAATCAGAAGGAGTACAAGTGCTTAGATAAAGATGGGAGAATATACATTTCAAGACATGTGGTTTTTAATGAAAATGTTTTTCCTTTCGCAGATAGAGTAAAGGAAAGACAACAAACAAGTAGCAAAGCAATCAATGTACCAATGATTCCAGAATTAACTGAACTGGCAGGTGAATTTCAGGATAGTGGCAGTAATCATCAATATGAAGAAACATCCATCACTAGCACAAAAACTGGTTACAGTTTAGACAAATCAAATTCAAGCAATGCTCATCACAGCTCACATATCAACAGGGAACAGCAAACAGGGCATGAACACAATGAAAGTGACTACTCAGCAACTGGTGATCATAGTGGACATTCAACAATTGAAAACACTAACAGCCACAGTGAAGATATGGGTCAACCACAACCAAGAGCTGAACATCCTATGGTCACAAGGTCCAAGAGTGGGATTTTTAAACCCAAGATATATGCTGCTATACTCAATGAAATTGAACCAACTAATTATGACCAAGCAGCAAAAGATGAGAAGTGGAGAAAGGCTATGGATGAAGAATATGAGGCTTTAATTAGAAACAAAACATGGAGTTTGGTCACACCACCAAAGCATAAGAACATTGTGGGAAGCAAATGGACATATAAATCAAGAGGAACACTGATGGTAGTATAGCTAAATATAAGGCCAGATTAGTTACGAAGGGGTACACACAACAGTTTGGCTTTGATTTCAAGGAAACTTTCTCACCTGTCATCAAACCAGCTACCATAAGAATAATCATGACTGTTGCATTACACAAGCATTGGAGAATTAAGCAGCTAGATGTGCATAATGCTTTTTTAAATGGTGAACTTCAGGAAGATGTGTACATGCAGCAGCCAATGGGATACTATTCTGAAGCACGCAGCACACATGTATGCAAGTTACACAAGGCTATCTATGGTCTAAAGCAGGCCTCAAGGGCATGGTATAAGAAACTGAAAGTTACTTTAGGCAACATGGGTTTTAATGCAACTAAGTCAGATAACTCTCTATACATCAGAAAAAGAGGTCAAAATATCATTTACATACTAGTTTATGTAGATGATATATTGATTACTGGTGATGACATTCCAGAGATAAATCAAGTTGTTATTCTCCTAGATAAACATTTTTCAATTAAAGACTTAGGAGAAATCAATCAATTCTTAGGGACACATGTTCAAAGAAAATCAGATTCAAGTTTGTTTCTATCTCAAAAGCGGTACATATCTGAAATCCTAATTAGGGCAAACATGGACAAGGCAAAACCACTTGCTACCCCTATGGCAAGTAATTTACACCTATCCAAAAACATAGGTGAGCCTATAGATAATGTTAAGCAGTATAGAAGTATTGTCGGTGCACTGCAATATGTTACTATCACACGACCAGAAATCTGCTATAGTGTGAATCAAGTTTGCCAACACATGCAAAGACCTTTGGATACTCACTGGAAATCCGTTAAACGTATATTGAGATACTTAAGAGGCACAATTAATTTCGGGTTACTATTAAATCAAGTAAAGAGATTACGATACAGGCTTGCAGCGATGCGGACTGGGCAAGTGATTTAGATGATCACAAGTCCATCACAGGGCACTGTGTTTATCTTGGATCCAACCCTGTATCTTGGTGTACCAAAAAGCAACCCACAATCTCCAGATCGAGTACGGAGGCAGAATATAGGGCCTTAGCCAGCGTCACAGCAGAGATTATGTGGACGGAAAGCCTAATTTCAGAATTAGGGCTTCGGTCAGCTAAGATTCCCACAGTTTAGTGTGATAATATGAGCATGATATCTCTTTCGATAAACCCAGTTCAACACTCGAGGACAAACACATGGAAGTGGATCTCCACTTTGTTCGTGAGAGAACCGAAGCCGGAAAGCTTCAGGTCAATCACATGCCATCACTGTTTCAAAAGGCAGACATTTTGACCAAGGCTTTATCTAACAAGAACTTCGCCAGATTTAGGGATTTCTCATGCATTGTTAATGGCGGTGATGAGAGTAATAAGGAGGAAAGCATGAAGACTGCTGGGAAACCCTAGCTTTGTTTGAGGCGGGATATTAAGACATTTTCTTAATACATTGTATTTGGGTTGGGCTGTTACTTTTGACCCATGCTCCTTTTTCTTTTTCCTGCAGCATGTATAAATAAGTGTAAATACTGGCATTTGATGATAATGAATTCATTTTACCAAAACAGTAATAAAAGAAATTCTGTTTTTATTTTTTCAAATCTTATTTTATTATTATTAGAATATTTAAAATTAATAAATATTCAAAAAACACAGTGGTTGTCATGACCCGTTTCTTCGACTCTTGAAGGCCGACATCAATACTCCACTGTATCAACTGCCGAGCAATCGAAGGCCCAAATATCGAACCATGAGGGTTCAAAAGAAGAGGTAGAAGAAAAAGATAGAAGAAGTAAGATAACAGAACAGAAACAATATCAGAATCTCACATATCGCAGCGGAACAACATATAATAGATAAATGAATAATCTTTAAAACAAAGAACTATTTCAGTTATTACATTACATCACATCATCATCAGAGTGTATAACAACAATATACAACACAACAAAGAATGGACAGTTGTACAACATGTCCCTACAAGTGAATTTACAGCGGAAAGATAATATCATGTACAAGTAATACGTCTTGCCATCTAGCTCGCCACCTGAGCTCCAAAGCATTTCTGAATCCAGAATGACCTGATAACCTGACCCTAGACTGCCCGTGTGGAAAATTATGGGCACCCAGAGTTTAGGAAGAGAACAATAAACTCCAGGTCAGTCATGAGACTGGTGTGAGAACTCAAAACAGTTATTTATCTTTAAAACAAAAACAACAACAACAACAAGGGGAGTGGAAAAATATCCGCAATGCTTTTGGAAAATGAAACTACCATGAGGCCTCCCCACACACATACAATGCAAACGCAGAATTGGAGGAGATTTCTCCTTATGATAGTCAAAGATGCTTACTACGCAAAACAAATCATTTTTTTGATATTATTATTAGTGCATAGTGACGAAAACATTTTGAAAATAGAATATAAATCTTAGCCAACATAGACATTTCGAACTATGCCTACTATAGCTACCATCTAAACAGTGGTGACCACCATAAGTAAATGGCAGGTTATACAACTAAAACCGTACTGGGTTCATATTGGAAATTGGATTTCCAACAAATGGTAAGGCTAAGGAACTTCCTACTGCCACATGGGATCGCCTCTGGCGGGACGTCCCGAGAAATTAACCAGCTCTCTGCCAACACAAGGCAGGGTTACCTCTGTAACTAGGTAACTACTACACGAATATGCCACCCCGCGGTCCTTTGGGACCTTTATCCGAGGGCCCTCGATCACCAAGCAACAACCATACAGAAAAATGAGATTGGAGCAACCACATAGGTTAAGCATCAGGGCTCCACACCTGACACCACCCTTTTCCAGAAGGAAATGACATACCCTAAAGGAAGCGACCCTCATAACCTTGCCACATATTCCTGTTTCAACCATTTCCAGGGTGTGAGGTCTGACGAAGTCTCGTCCACAAAGCTACACTTTTTCACAAAGCCACGCTTTGATCAACAAATGATCAGTAAATAATCATCACACAGAACATTCAGCATGCCACATTACCAAATTGGGAATATATCGCTGATAACCTTCAACTACATAACCTTTGAGCTCGTACGTCTCAGTGAAGGGTGTTAAGCTAAGAAAATAAATTCTCCGCCACCAACGGAAATGTATTTGAAAGAAATCTTCTTTATATCTCAAAATGTAATGTCAGACACGTAACCATACAATTATGTTCCGGGTTCGAACAGAACCGAAGGCACTTCAAAAGATGCCATTGCAATCTGGGTATTCACAATCCCGATCGAATTTCCCATCACAAAGGAAATCTTCATACCGTAGCTAACGGTGCACAGACAATCGATAGGTCATCCTATCGTTTTCATAAATACCCGGTCTTCAACACCGGTCTTCAATGCTATCCATTACGTCGCATCACTATTCGGAATGGGTAATCCGAATAACGAGCACAATAATTTAAAAATAAGTGTAGCATTCAATTTCAACCAATTCACAACAAATAGCCATTTAAGGGTCAATATTGATAGTCGGTTATTTAACTATCAATCAATATTCATAACATAACTAGATTTCAAATAATTTCCCAAATTATTTATTTTCAAAAATATCTCTACAAGATATAATTTCCACACTTCAACCATTTGAAAACAAATTTCAAATCAAATTTCACCTTTACAACTTTCATTTCAAAATGGTTCATTTAAACCGATCAAATAAATCCTTACCGATTTATTTTAAACTTACGTTCCAAATCCGTAAATTTATTTCCATATTTCAAAATAAATCAATGTTTATTTTTAAACAAATTTCCCTTTCTTTTATAAATTCCATAGTGAATTTACCTTCCCAAAATATCTATGAATATACGATTTCCAAATCGATTTCTAATATTCATTTTCAATTTATCCTTAAAAGATATAATCTCAAAACATTCACTTCATATTGGAAAACATTTCCCTACTTATTCAATAATAAGTAATTCACAAATCCATTTATTTTCAACATTTGAAAAATATTCAATATACTTAAATCCAAATTAAGTATATATTTTATTCTTTAAGGAAAACATCCACTTAAACACATTTGTTTGAGTCAAAACGAATGTTGCGTAAAACAACGTTACGACAACTCAAAATTACCAGTATAGGGGTTCGAAATTAAGGTAGATATATAAACCCCAATACTATACAAAACTTTTCCTTTCGGAAATTATTTACTATAACAACAGTGTTATAGTCCATCATTCCCTTTTCTTCTCGAAAACGTCTATTTCAACAATGAATGTTGAAATCTATGGTTTCGATACTTAACACATTTTGAAACATTTCTGAATCGTCTTAATTCTATTTAAAATATCACTTTCCCAAAATATTCCTTTAATATATTATCCACTGTCCCAACATCGTGGATATATATCCTTTAATAAGCTATAATAATTAAACTTATTAAAATAAGTCAATTTCGGATTTATAAAACAACGTTTATAAATTCCATTTACACTTTATAACAACTTCAACTTATAAAATCACTTTATTAACAAATTCTATCCATATCCCATTTACACGCCAAAATCCAATTTATAAGTTATTACTTATAAATATTTTATTTTACAAAATCTATTCATTTTATAACTTCACAATTTATAAATCTATAGATTTCATCCATTTATGAAATCCATTTATACTTCATTTTAATACTTATAAAACTCGTTTTATAATTCCAATATTTTAATTTATAAATATCAAATTTATAAATCTTTTATATAAATCATTCATAATAATTCAAAAATCTCAATTTAAACCATTTTATAAATTAATCAACTACTTATTTCAAAAATCACATTTCGGTTATATTTCACAAAAGTCATTATTTTTATAACACAAAAATTACAACGTTTATTTATTTAAAAATCAATTCCAAATTTAAATTTTATTATGAATTCTCAACTTAATTTTTCAAAAATCAAATTTTATTTATTTTCGGCATCTAACGATACCAAAATATATTCGGCTAAAATTTAGCCTTTAACGATTTCAATCACAAAGATAATCACACAGATTATAAATAGATCAACACACAACATTGAAACCAATTCAATCATTTGAGGAATCCAGTTGGATCCCTCCAACCTGTTTCCTCGCATCCAAAGATGTTAGCACAATACCAATTCCGCTTCAAGAAGGAATATCACGGTATATGGGATTTATAAAATATTATCCGCTATTATGCGGCGCAATAGGGTCTCATCCGCTATATAATGCGGGAAATCAACTCTAAATACATATATAATACCAAGTTCACTTTGCAGTGAAATATTCGCGGTATATGTTTTTAATAAATAACCTCCGCTTAATATACGGCGTATAGGGTCTATTTAAATTCAACAGATAATAATTTATCATCCAAACATACAATCAAGCAATTTTAAATCTAACTATTTAAAATTTAAACCGAAACAGTTCGATTGAGTGAGAAGTTCTCACCTTGAGTTTCCGATAACAGTTGCATGGTTTTATTTCGAATAAAATTAAACGAGCGTTTAATTTTACCTAAAATTCTCACTAGCTCCAATCAATTCCAAACCAGCTTCATTGCGTAGTGTTCGTCCACATGATCCCAACGCAACTTGTTACGTGCGTTTTCGACCTCGTAGCAAAAAGTTGTAGCTTTTTCAAGATTATACAGGTTAATATAAATCGATTTATAATTTCCTTTTTAAATTTTATAACCTCTGCCAAATCTTGACCATGCAAATTCAACTCCATATCAGGGCCATGTTTTAGCCTTCTTCTTAATCATGAAAAATACGTTCGAACAAATCCATTAACTTCTAAACTTCGACCAAATCTAGCTCCGTCCACGATTAACTTCAGGTCGATCAACGACCTTCACCTTGTAGCCCTCACCACCCCCAACCATCACCATGAGTACGGACAAGCTCAGTCGAGCTCCCTGCTCGAAAAACATGCACGAACAACCAGAGGACACGGCCGATTTTCTCCTCCAATCGACGACGATTCGCCTGATCCACCGTTGGATATATAGATCTCTTCGTCCTCTAGAGTTTTGTAGTTGAACACTTCGCGTAAAAGTTTGTAGATTGGAAGAAAATTGAGGAAGAAGGTTGGCTATTTTCGGCCATTGAAAGAAAAGGGAGGCGGCTAAAGCTTTAGAAACCTTAGGCTCGTTTTCTTTTGCAATTTGTGAATATGAAGTCCTTATATAGAAAATTGCCAAATTACTATTCATTCAAAAATTTCCAAACTCCAAACGAAGCATGCCGGCTGGCGTTTCTAGGGTTTAACCCACGTTCCGGACACAATGGAATAGGTTTTGGAGGCTAATTCGATCATATGTGCGAGTTATGGAAATAAACGATCAAATTTAAATTAAACCGATCAAACTAATTTTTATGCATTTTGGCTTGCTCCGGACAATTCGTAAATCCGATTGACACGAAAATTGAAACCTTACGATAATATAACATTACGGATCGGATGAAACTGGTTTCGTCGAAATCTGAGACTGTTTGAAAAATGGCTATTTTCACTAGTCGATTAAATAATAAAATATTCAATTTTCACAAATTAACTTTTAATTCAATTTTAAAAGTTCACAAACATTGTTCTAACTCCAGTATGATTTAATGTAACTTTATAAATCATTTTTATTCACATTAAACCCAATTTCCAATTATTTACACAATTTCAAATATTAAATTATCGATTTAATTATCCAATTAAATCCAAATATTCGAAGAAAAAATTATTCGACTAATCAATTTTACTTGTTTGATATTTAAAATCAATTAAATATCTGAATTTCAAATGACAGAAATTCTGGGTCGTTACAAACTTCCCCCCTTAAAAGAATTTCGTCCTCGAAATTACCAAGTAAGAAAAAGTCTTGAAATCCATTAACTTTTCAAAACAAACCGTTCAACTTTGATTTACAAATCTCTTAAGTGTTTAACTTTTCTAAAATCCAATAGTTAAACTTCTTACAAAACTT
Organism: Allium cepa; assembly: GCA_030765085.1. Lineage (NCBI taxonomy): Eukaryota > Viridiplantae > Streptophyta > Magnoliopsida > Asparagales > Amaryllidaceae > Allium > Allium cepa. The sequence continues at coordinate 178,458,352 of CM060932.1, forward strand.
CACTAATATTTTCAAATCCATATTTAGTTATCTTTTCAAAACCAACTATACCTTTTAACTTTTAACTTCAAATCAAAACTTAGCTTTCACAAAATCTTTCCAAAATTTCCTAAAATTTTTCTAACGCCTTAAATTTTAAAAAAAAAATGCCATAACCTCCTTTGCGCGGCTAGCTCGGTACGACTACAAAATGCCACAACGGGCCCTCAATTTCAAAAAGAAAATGAAAAGCCAAGCGGGTAGACAAGAAGATCATCAAATCTCATACTGAAATTCAAATACATACCTTTTTGTAGAGCAATTCAATTTTTTTATCTTCAAAATCAAAATCCCAATTCTATTTCCTTTAATACACCTGTATATCATGCTAGCCATAATATCCAATTACAACTTTCAAAATTAATTTGCACATTCCTTTACAAAATTTTCAATATATACTTCTTATACCATTTTTACTTTACTATTGAATTCATATATCCATTTTCATCCTAGATTGCATTATCAATTTCATTCGAGTTCAATTTACACTTTCAATTCTGTTTGGATTCAATTTACCTTTTGAATGTTGAATTTATCAATTATCTTTCATTCACAATTGATTCATATCACTATTTTAAATTAGTTTTATTTACAAATTCAATTACTTAAGATTTTAATTTCACTAATTCCATTTCATCAACACCTAATGAATTTATATACAACCAATTTACAATCAAATAACAACCAATGTATATTCACCACAACCGAATTTATTCACTTTACATTCAACATTCATGTTCACTTTGTTTACCTTCAAATTGGTTTAACACATTTAATTAGCTTTAATGAATTAACACTTACATCCATTATTTCATATCAATTTATTTACATTTGATTGATTAACATTCAATCCATTCATTAATCAAATTGCTAATTCATTTAACATTTCAAGTTGAATTTCATTTATATAACTCAAGTTTATATTTGTCACTTCACTTTATTAATTTACTTTGATACTAAAATCAACTTCATTCAACATTACTTAAGTTATATTCCATTTCAACATTCAATTTCAATTTCATTTACTTGCAATTGTAAATTTATTTATCCATTCACAATTTTATTTTCATAATTCAAACTCACCTCCAATCCATTTGTTACTACTCCAAATTTATTTTTAACTTAATAAATTTCCTTTAAGTAATCATTTCTTATATATATAAGATCATTTCACTTAGCCTCTTAGACCTTTCTTTAAATTCACTTTATTTAATTGATTCACTTATACTTTCTTTAATTTAACTCCATCCTTTAAGTTAAATTTATTCTATCAAAATTCAAATTGTATAAGTTATCAACTAATTTACCAATTCGATAAATATTTAAAATAGGATTCCAGAGTCTGTTCAACCTTTCAAAACCAAGTTTGAAATCAATTCAAATTATCATTTGAATTTCCAAAACCAAACCCAAATTTTCCAAACAACTTTAATTTAAAACAATATGGCAGCAATTTCCTCTTTTGGAAACCCGAAAATGAACACCGATGACGTCGCGATCATCATCGGAATTATTTTCCAGCGACCTGAAAGAGTTTAGAGCTTTTATCCCTTCCAAAATATTTCTCCAAAATCTTTGAAAATCATTTTCAAATCAAAAAAGATTTAAACCTTCCAAATCTACAAAATTTTCAAATTCTTTTCAAAACATTTCCAAACACTTCTCTGGAATTTTTACTTCAATTTACAATTTATATTTACAAATTCCATTTGTATGTGAATTTATTTCTTAACTTTGGAGTTACGATTTCAATTTCCTACTCAAATGATAATAATATTATCTCTTCCTAACAATCAAGCAACCATATACTATAATACTTTACAAAAATTATTTCCTTTTATCTCCGATAATAGTTTTGGGTAAAATTATTTCATTTACCCTATTTTAAAACAATATCGTGCTGAATTGTTCTGAACAAGTGTTTAGAGATCCCTATCGATAGAGTTGTACAGACTATACCGACCAGAATCCATATACCACTCAACAAACCAATCATCACAACATAAAACAATTTTATTTTCACTAACAAATACGCGCTCATATCTATTATTACACTCACACTCATTCTAGAGTACTACTCACTCTATCTCTAATAAGTAACACCCAACAGAGCCAAGGTTGTTGCTTAACCAAATGCTCTGATACCACATTGTCATGACCCGTTTCTTCAACTCCCGAAGGCCGACATCAATACGTCCACTGTATCAACTGCCGAGCAATCGAAGGCCGGAAAATCGAACCATGAGGGTTTAAAAGAAGAGCTAGAAGAAAAAGATAGAAGAAGTAAGATAACAGAACAGAAACAATATCAGAATCTCACATATCGCAGCGGAACAACATATAATAGATAAATGAATAATCTTTAAAAAAAAGAACTATTTCAGTTATTACATTACATCACATCATCATCAGAATGTATAACAACAATATACAACACAACAAAGAATGGACATTTATACAACATGTCCCTACAAGTGAATTTACAGCAGAAAGATAATATCATGTACAAGTAATACGTCTCGCCATCTAGCTCGTCACCTGAGCTCCAAAGCATTTCTGAATCCAGAATGACCTAATAACCTGACTCTAGACTGCCCGTGTGGAAAATTATGGACACCCAGAGTTTAGGAAGAGAACAATAAACTCCAGGTCAGTCATGAGACTGGTGTGAGAACTCAAAAAAGTTATTTATCTTTAAAACAACAACAACAACAACAACAAGGGAAGTGGAAAAATATCTGCAATGCTTTTGGAAAATGAAACTACCATAAGGCCTCCCCGGACACACACAATGCAAACGCAGAATTGGAGGAGATTTCTCCTTATGATAGTCAAAGATGCTTACTACGCAAAAAAAATCATTTTTTTGATATTATTATTAGTGCATAGTGATGAAAGCATTTCGAAAATAGAATATAAATCTTAGCCAGCATAGACATTTCGAACAATGCCTACTATAGCTACCATCTAAACAGTGGTGACCACCATAAGAAAATGGCAGCTTATACAACTAAAACCGTACCGGGTTCGTATTGGGAATTGGATTTCCAACAAATGATCAGGCTAAGGAACTTCCTACTGCCACATGGGATCGCCTCTGGCGGGACGTCCCGAGAACTTAACCAGCTCTCTGCCAACACAAGGCCGGGTTACCTCTGTAACTAGGTAACTACTACATGAATATGCCACCCCCGGTCCTTGGGACCTTTATCTGAGGGTCCTCGATCACCAAGCAACAACCACACAGAAAAATGAGATTGGACCAACCACATAGGTTAAGAATCAGGGCTCCATACCTGACACCACCCTTTTCCAGAAGGAAATGACATACCCTAAAGGAAGCGACCCTCATAACCTTGCCGCATATTCCTGTTTCGACCATTTCCGGGGTGTGAGGTGTGACGAAGTCTCGTCCACAAAGCTACGCTTTTTCACAAAACCATGCTTTGATCAACAAATGATCAGTAAATAATCATCACACAGCAACACTCAGCATGCCACATTACCAAATTGGGAATATATCGCTGATAACCTTCAACTACATAACCTCTGAGCTCGTACGTCTCAGAGAATGGTGTTAAGCTAAGAAAATAAATTCTCCGCCACCAACGGAAATGTATTTGAAAGAAATCTGCTTTATATCTCAATATGTAATGTCAGACACGTAACCATACAAGTCTGTTCCAGGTTCGAACAGAACCGAAGGCACTTCAAAAGAAGCCCTTGCAATCCGGGTATTCACAATCTCGATCGAATTTCCCATCACAAAGGAAATCTCCATACCGTAGCTAACGGTGCAGAGACAATCGATAGGCCATCCTATCGTTTTCACAAATACCCGGTCTTCAACACCGGTCTTCAATGCTATCCACTACGTCGTATCACTATTCGGAATGGGTAATCCGAATAACGAGCGCAATAATTTAAAAATAAGTGTAGCATTCAATTTCAACCAATTCACAACAAATAGCCATTTAAGGGTCAATATTGATAGTCGGTTATTTAACTACCAATCAATATTCACAACATAACCCGATTTCAAATAATTTCCCAAATTATTTATTTTCAAAAATATCTCTACAAGATATAATTTCCACACTTCAACCATTTGAAAACAAATTTCAAATCAGATTTCACCTTTACAACTTTCATTTCAAAATGATTCATTTAAACCGATCAAATAAATCCTTACCGATTTATTTTAAACTTACGTTCCAAATCCATAAATTTATTTCCACATTTCAAAATAAATCAATGTTTATTTTTAAATAAATTTCCCTTTCTTTTATAAATTCCATAGTGAATTTACCTTTCCAAAATATTTATGAATATACGATTTCCAAATCGATTTCTAATATTCATTTTCAATTTATCCTTAAAAGATATAATCTCAAAACATTCACTTCATATTGGAAAACATTTCCATACTTATTCAATAATAAGTAATTCACAAATCCATTTATTTTCAACATTTGGAAAATATTCAATATACTTAAATCTAAATTAAGTATATATTTTATTCTTTAAGGAAAACATCCTCTTAAACACATTTATTTAAGTCAAAATGAATGTTGCGTAAAACATCGTTACAACAACTCAAAATTACTAGTATAGGGGTTCGAAATTAAGATAGATATATAAACCCCAATGTTATACAAAACTTTTCCTTTCGGAAATTATTTACTATAACAACAGTGTTATAGTCCACCATTCCCTTTTCTTCTCGAAAACGTCTATTTCAACAATGAATGTTGAAATCTATGGTTTCGATACTTAACACATTTTAAAACATTTCTGAATCGTTTTAATTCTATTTAAAATATCACTTTCCCAAAATACTTCTTTAATATATTATCCACTGTCCCAGCATCGTGGATATACATCCTTTAATAAGCTATAATAATTAAACTTATTAAAATAAGTCAATTTCGGATTTATAAAACAACGTTTATAAATTCCATTTACACTTTATAACAACTTCAACTTATAAAATCACTTTATTAACAAATTCTATCCATATCCCATTTACACGCCAAAATCCAATTTATAAGTTAATTACTTATAAATATTTTATTTTACAAAATCTATTCATTTTATAACTTCACAATTTATAAATCTATAGATTTCATCCATTTATGAAATCCATTTATACTTCATTTTAATACTTATAAAAACTCGTTTTATAATTCCAATATTTTAATTTATAAATATCAAATTTATAAATCTTTTATATGAATCATTCATAATAATTCAAAAATCCCAATTTAAACCATTTTATAAATTAATCAACTACTTATTTCAAAAATCACATTTCAGTTATATTTCACAAAAATCATAATTTTTATAACATAAAAATTACAACGTTTATTTATTTAAAATGAATCAATTCCAAATTTAAATTTTATTATGAGTTCTCAACTTAATTTTTCAAAAATCAAATTTTATTTATTTTCGGCATCTAACGATACCAAAATATATTCAACAAAAATTTAGCCTTTAACGATTTCAATCACAAAAATAATCACGCAGATTATAAATAGATCAACACACAAATTGAAACCAATTCAATCATTTGAGGAATCCAGTTGGATCCCTCCAACATGTTTCCCTACATCCAAAGATGTTAGCACAATACCAATTCCGCTTCAAGACGGAATATCGCGGTATATGGGCTTTATAAAATACTATCCACTATTATGCGGCGCAATAGGGTCTCATCCGCTATATAATGCGGGAAATCAACTCTAAATACATATATAATACCAAGTTCACTTTGCAGTGAAATATTCGCGGTATATGTTTTTAATAAATAACCTCCACTTAATATACGGCGTATAGGGTCTATTTAAATTCAACAGATAATAATTTATCATCCAAACATACAATCAAGCAATTTTAAATCTAAGTATTTAAAATTTAAATCGAAACAGTTCGATTGAGTGAGAAGTTCTCACCTTGAGTTTTCGATAACAGTTGTAGCGTTTTATTTCGAATAAAATTAAATGAGTGTTTGATTTTACCCGAAATTCTCACTAGCTCCAATCAATTCGAAACCAGCTTCATTTCGTAGTGTTCGTCCACACGATTCCAACGCAACTTGTTTCGTGCGTTTTCGACCTAGTAGCAAAAATTTATAGCTTTTTAAAGATTATACAAGTTAATATAAATCGATTTATAATTTCCTTTTAAAATTTTATAACCTCTGCCAAATCTTGGCCGTGCAAATTCAACTCCAGATCAGGGCCATGTTTTAGCCTTCTTCCTTAATCGTGAAAAATACGTTCGAACAAACCCATTAGCTTCCAAACTTTGACCAAATCTAGCTCCCTCCACGATTAACTTCAGGTCGATCAACGACCTTCACCTTGTAGCCCTAACCACCCCCCAACCATCGCCATGAGTACGGCCAAGCTCGCTCGAGCTCCCTGCTCGAAAAACGCGCACGAACAACCAGAGGACGCGGCCAATTTTCTCCTCCAATCGACGACGATTCGCCTGATCCACCGTTGGATATATAGATCTCTTCGTCCTCTAGAGTTTTGTAGTTGAACACTTCGCGTAAAAGTTTGTAGATTGGAAGAAAATTGAGGAAGAAAGTTGGCTATTTTCGGCCATTGAAAGAAAAGGGAGGCGGCTGAAGCTTAAGAAACCCTAGGCTCGTTTTCTTTTGCAATTTGTAAATATGAAGTCCTTATATAGAAAATTGCCAAATTACTATTCATTCAAAAATTTCCGAACTCCAAACGAAGCATGCCGGCTGGCGTTTCTAGGGTTTAACCTGCGTTCCGGACACAATGGAATAGGTTTTGGAGGCTAATTCGATCATATGTGCGAGTTATGGAAATAAACGATCAAATTTAAATTAAACCGATCAAACTAATTTTTATGCATTTTGGCTTGCTCCGGACAATTCGTAAATCCGATTGACACGAAAATTGAAACCTTACGATAATATAACATTACGGATCGGATGAAACTGGTTTCGTTGAAATCCGAGACTGTTTGAAAAATGGCTATTTTCACTAGTCGATTAAATATTAAAATATTCAATTTTCACAAATTAGTTTTTAATTCAATTTTAAAAGTTCACAAACATTGTTCTAACTCTAATATGATTTAATGTAACTTTATAAATCATTTTTAATCACATTAAACTCAATTTTCAATTATTTACACAATTTCAAATATTAAATTATCGATTTAATTATCCAATTAAATCCAAATATTCGAAAAATAAATTATTCGACTAATAAATTTTACTTGTTTGATATTTAAAATCAATTAAATATCTGAATTTCAAATGACAGAAATTCTGGATCGTTACAGTGGTGAAAATCTGGGTCGTTATAGTAAGCGTGGTCTTTTATATCGTTTGTCGGATGCTTTAGAGCTTAAAGTGGGAAACGACAGCGTAAGCGTGCTCTTTTATATTGTTAATTAAACGTGTTTAGTTGTCAATATCAATGTACATTAGTCGACAGTATTATGGATAATATACAAATCCAATTAAGTGTTCTGATCTGGAGCAGGGTTCTTGAGTTTGAGAAGTTAGTGTCGATAATATACAAGTCTTTTGTGTTGCTTTGTGTTCCATTTAAACTCTATATCCTTTCTTATCATTTAATGCAATATTTATTTTAAATAGTTTTATCATCTGACTGCAAAGATTTGGAATTCTTCAAATCCTTCTTATCATCTGAGAGTTTTATTTTGTCCATGTATTACTCTTGTTCTCATTTTTGTCCTATTAAAAATACGTTGGTTTTATTTAATTGTCATTAAAATGGTATGGTAAAGATGATTATCCTTTCCCCATTTTGATTATGAGTTGTGCATTTAGTTTCACTTTGGAGAAATCAAGCCAATGTTTCTGACCTCCATATGATCTTAAACTATATCTATTTGTTATGTTTAGTTATATACACACACATACTGCATTATTAAGAATGATATTCAATGATGATAAAATTAAGGCTTGTTTCTCATAACATTCAGGGTGGCTGCCTACGAGCTTTGGCTTTGCTAGGCTTGAGAGCTTATGTTGTTTACTTCATTCTTACATATCTGTAGTTACTTTTAAATTTAATTCTATTTACTTTTTATGAGTAGATTCCAAATTCAGGTCTGCATTATGTGTATATATCTGAAGCAATGATTCATAATAACATGTTTTTGTCGATATGTTTTTTCTCAATTGTCTTGAATAATTTTTACTAAAGTTGATTTATATTTGACGACTCTTATGTTTACACACACACATTTGTAGATTGGAAATGATTTGGTTATTCATAAAATCTGAAAATATGATACTCTAGTGAAATAGGGGTCTTTATGCATTTGTAGGTTGAGTTATCTTCATTAGAAGAAAAATGTGCACAAAGATGTGAAAACTGAGAATATGCTTTTAGACAAGTCAAGAACTATAAAAATTGCTGATTTCGGCGTTTCGCGTATTGAAGCATAAAATCCAAATGACATGACTAGCAAGACTGGCACACTTGGATACATGGCTCCTGAGTTATTATGTTATATAAGGAGAATTATTATTACCAAAATATTATCTTTTCTTTTCTATATAAATCATCCATTTTAAGATAATTGTAGGTGCTGAATGGAAACCTTACAACAGAATCTAAGGCCGGAAATACCAAGGTGTTATCCGAGTTGTTTGCAATGTGATGAGAAGATGTTAGGATGCAAAATCAGATAGACAACCGGAAATGGATGAAGTGGTAAATGCTTTGTATGGCTGTTGGTGCAAAGTGTTGTATCTACTACTTTGATAAACAAGGCTAAGAAAAGATGAAAGGCAATGTTGAAGCGAAATAAAGAAAAATTCCGATGCGACTGGGTGTTGAGTGAATGCTGAAACGAGTACAAGCTGCAAAACAAGCAAGTACAAGTGAACTTTGAAATCTTTATATTTTGTCAATTAATAATTCAACTATATATCTTCCAAATTTTCGTTGATCCCTGATTTTGTCCGTTGCTTAAACTTGTCAAACGTTGTAATGCTTTCTGAATTCCAAAGTTCGTCGATGTAATGAAAACTTCTTGAATACCAGGTATTAGCTCAGCTTCTTATGACAGTTTTACTAGGTTTTCATTCAATTTACTGTAAAGTTTTATAAGCATACAACTTGTTATTGACGGCCACTTTCCCATCATTGCACATTGACTAGCTCTTTAACAAAACATTCATTTTTTTTAGAGTGGCAAGCTTAAAAGTTCAATTTTCTATCGGAAATTTCAATTAAAAGTAGTTTGGTAATAAAATGCTTGGACTATACTATAGTGTTCTAGTGATATGAACTCAATTTACATGTTAGTTGGTTACAAAATGAGTGTCTAATTGAAGGCATCATATTATGTCTTCATGCCTTACTAATAAAAGGTTGAATGATTAGGCCAGTAAGTTATTTTTAGAACTCCAAGATTTGACCATGTCATCATATCATATCCTATAGTTATTAACTAGTAATAAAAGCCTTTAGTTATCCATGTTTAACCATGTCCGATGCAAATATCTTAGTAACATAGAACTATGCAACATTCAAATTGCAAATACTAAGGGGATAAACTGACAGTAGTTATGAAGAGTCAACAATGTTTTTTGGTAGTAAACATTATTTTATAATTAGTTGAGGGGCAAACTATTGTTTATTAAACATATACCCATAATAAAAAAAAACAGTTTTATAAAAATTGAAAAAGTTCATAAAAATTAATAGTATAAATAATAATAGTCACTAGAAGAAAATGGTATATTTATTGTTAAAACAAATACGATATTTGAATAACACACATAAGAAAGAACAGAGTTTATACGGTAATATTTTAGAACTTTAAAAACGGTTCAAATAAAAAAAGCAATGATACAATAATGGCTGCAACGAAAATCCAAGATAACTCAATCTTTGTTGATTGCCTTGGTCTGGTCGGGTACTCTTCTTGTTCTCCTTCCAATTCTTCTTCTTCATCTAATCCAGTCCCCCAGTCACAGCATATCTCGATTAATGGTAATTCTCAAAGGCCGATGAATGTTGATATTGATGAGGAAGGTTTTCAAAGAGTCCGTTACCGTAAGAAGATGAACTGAATGGATCGGATCCGCAGTTTCCAACGCAACTATCAAAGACAATTTGGTTTGGCTCATCTCAATAATGTTCTTGAAGCAAGATCTGATACACGAAGGTATAATACCCAATCAAGAAATGATTTTAGACCTATGACTGAATCAAGAAACGCTGCTATCAGCAACTCTGTGCATCCAGACCCTACTCCTAAGGGCATCTCCAATGAGTTCAGGGCACCCAGTGGCCAGGCGCCCATTAAATGGGCACCTGATGTCAGGCTCCCATTTTATGGGAGCCTGATGCCAGATGGGAGCCTGATGCCCCCCATAATTGGAGGGCTTGAGCGCCCATTTTATGAACGCCAGAAGTCTGGCGCCCATAAAATGGGTGTCTGGGCTTGGGCGTCCATTAAATGGGCGCTAAAGCCCAGTTCAGGATCCTGAACGTTCGGCTGAATATTCACTCTGATTTGAACGACTGGAAAAAAAATTTGAGCAAATTCAGTATGTAATTTAACCAATGGAGATGCCCTAATAATCAGGCTAAAGCCTCTTCATTGGTAGAGTTGCTCAAGAAAGGTAGTCTGAATTCAGACTTTGATTTATATTATGTTGCCCCAATCAATATCAACAATAAGATATTAAAACTTAGTTAATTTATATAAACTTAGTTAATTTATATAAACTTATCAAATTTTTATGAAATTTAGTTAACTTAGTTATTTTTCATAAAACTTAAGTTAATTAATTAATTTTTATAAGACTCGCTTAAATTTTATGAATATAGTTACTATTCATAAACATTAGTTAACTTAATTAAAATTTCATAAATTTGGTCAATTCTTATAAAACTTAACCAACTTAGTTAATTTTTATATAATTTGGTTAATTTCTTAAAATTTATTTAGCTTAGTCAAATTTTATCTCAAATTAAACATCACAAATGTTCCCATTAACAGCATACCTAGTAACATAAATGAGTTGAGAAATTCGATAGCACTATGTTGTTAAATGTCTAATTCTTAGATATTTTAGTAAATTGGGTAGATACTCATGTAGTACAGCAATGGTCTCTGGATACCCCAAAACAAATACTACCACACCGAAATACAATAAAACTATATAACCCTTGACCAACCTATCTATTTCTCATCATAATTTGTGTTGTAGCCTGAAAGTTAGAGATCTCTATTATTGAACTGCATAGAAATTGAACTTGCATCAACAGTGTAAAACTACACGACAATTGCATATAATTATAAGCAGATGAAAAGTTGCACATAATATCCAAACAACTGCACTTACTAAAGCAAAAAAATTGTTACATCATAATTAACTAAACTAAAATAAGGCATGTGTGTCTTTGCTAAAATTGAGGCACGTAGTGAATCGAGGCATGTTTGTCTCAGCTAAAAGTGAACTGAACTTAGGCGTATAGTGAACCGAGGCGTGTATGCCTCAGCTAAAATTGAACTGAGGCATGTATGCCAAGTGTGGTAAAGAACAGGCAACAAGCCTTAGTTCAGTTTTCTTAATTATGATGTAAATACATAATGAAAAATGAATGGTATTTACTATTTACGTTACGTATAGAAATCAAAGTCGTTTCACTAATATCTGAATACAAATGTTGATGCTTCAAATGTTGATTGGACAATAAGCCCCAAACGAGTCTGCACATGATATGATATTTAAGAAAGTGTGAATTTCAGGTCTTCACATGAATTGATATTTATTGACGTCCTGAACTTGCTCATATTAAAAGTCGTAAAATTTATTCTATTCAACTATTATGAACACCAACAAGTTACTATAATTTGTTGCCTTGAAAGCAACATAACATGAAAAAAAAAATTATAAATCTCGACTATTTATGTTGTATGCCTATAAAAATTCTTCACTGACTAAAAGCAACAAATATTACGTAACAGTAAAAGTAAATAAAAGTAATAAATAATTAACATGTCCTACATTTCATGCATGAAACCAATGATTAATTAATATATACGAAGTGTTCATTATATAAGGATGTCTTGTCCATTATGTCTCCTTAATTTATTCCCTAATGAAAGTTTTATATTATAGTATATGTGTAAAACCAGTGTTAGGCCAAGTTAACAGTGCTACATGATATTAATGAGACTTAGGCACCGAATAAGTATGAGAACTTCAATTTGTAACCAATGTAAGTCATTTTTCAAGTTATTATACATGATTACTGTGTGTAAATTTGTATAAAAATATACAATAACCAACAAATACTATCATTATAAGCCTTAACATCCACTAAAAATGGAAGTACAAACCAACCAGGCTAATTAACCAACCCTTATGTTCTTATGGACTTGATTTCGATTGCTTTAACCAAAAATTTCTTTATCAAGACTAGATTCTAAAAGACAATTTCATTTGTAAAACTCTTTTTTCCAAATTTCATAATCAAAGCTCCATGTGAATTATCATCTTATAACTTCATTTATCTCATATTTCCTATGCCTAATCATTTACTTATTATTATAGGGGAAAAAATCTTCCTTGAAAATATTGTTTGGATAGACCAGATCATGCAGGATTTGGTCCAAATTCATCCAACCATTGGTATTATCATACCTATATGGAATCCAAATTTTATATTTTATTCGATTTACTGAATTTAACTTTATATATATAAGATTAATTCCTAGGCCCAAAACCTGGTTTTGAATAGATAAATCATCTGCAAAGAATAGTCATCCGATCGAAATAGTTACTCGCAGTGTAGTGCTATATATAGTAACCTCATATCATCATCATTACTCATCAAATATCAAAAACAGTAACTACCATGGGTATAGAGAACTTACTAGTTTCTTCACTCACAGTGCTGATCATACTAATAGCTTGATAAATGGCTAAGCAATTCCAAACATGATAGCTAGTGGCGGCTTAGAAATTGCAGCAACGCAAGATGAAACTGGTGGTGGTAGTGGTGTTGGAGTAGCTCAGCAGAGTTCAAGTGGTAGAAGTGGCTCATGTGATAGTAGATATATCAGAGACATGTTCTTAAGACTCACCTTTGGAAATGGTAATGTTGATTGAACATAAAAAACGAAGAGCCGTGTCACACTGAAATTTCAAGCATTATATTGATAGAAAATAATTTATGTGGAAAATAGCAAGAGATTTCCCCACCATAGATGATTACACAAAAATATACTACTTAACAAACATTGTAATATGCAAAACAAATAAAAATAAAAATATAGAGTTTAATGGTTGATGTATGAACCAATCCTTAATGTAGAAGATAATTGACTTATAAAACTGAACCCGTTGTCAAAAAAATATATAATTAAAACAATTACATGCCATATGCATGAAAATAAAAATAAACAAATTAAACATGTAGAACTTTATATACCCCATATATCAGTTGGTTATAAACTTGAAAACATGAGTTTTCAGGAGGAGATTATTAGTGTTTGAAATGTTTCAAATATAAGTCAGTTATAAATTTGAAAACATGAGTATCAGGAGGAAATTATTAGTGTCTGAACTCTTTCAAATTATTAGCCAGTTATAAACTCTGATCTGTTTTCTTTTTCTTTTTTGTTTGAAAAGATAAATCAGCCCGAGGCTAATACATAAAATATGCAGCCCACTAACTCGGCTTTAGCACTGGCCAAGGATAATACAATACCCTCTCCTCAACCCCTAGCTGCGTTATCTCTCTTTCACTTTTGAGAAGAGTAAAAATGGAGACTCCAGATCCTTTGAACTTTCTTTTGATTTAGTCCGATCTTTTCCAGATCAGAACATAACCTTCTTCCTCCTCTCTTTCCTTATCCTTAAGGAGGCTTCCACAACACTTTCTCTTCCTTGTGAGTAGCTTTAGCGTTCGATATCTGAAGTTTACCACTAGCAAAATGAGAGCTTTTGGAAGTGAGCCTCTCCAACTTAAAAAATTTGATGTTATCCTCCGTATGATATCCACTTCAAAATCATGACGATTGAAAAGGTTGATATCAACTTGGGAAACTTGCTCGAAAAGCTTACTGTTTTCACCTCTGCACCAACCAGATAAGTGACATACTTGATTATTTAGCAAGATTTTGTAGTAAATATTCCACATTCTCCTATTGCTAACATTCAAATGAATGTAATATTCGTTTGACAGCAACATAGATTCCTCAAGAACACTGTTGGTAGAGCGGTAGCTTCTTTGGGCTGTAACAGGTAAACAACAAGTATTATTCTTAATAATATAATAAATATTATCATTATTAGTTATAGAATTGTGTATACTTCCCTTTTAGAATCCCATTCTACCTACAGTTCTGGAATGGCCGCCTCTAAAAAGATAGCCTGAGGAGCTATTGTCTTGACCCAAAGATGGCTTTTCCTGACTATAAGCATTAAAGTGACATTGCCAGTTGCAATTGAGTCTCCTTTGGGAATTATTAGTAGTGAATTTCCCCCTTTGTAAGAAATTTTCAACTCTATATTCATAGTGTTCAAACTTATTAAAATCAGAGTTAGCAACTTCAGAGCATTCACGATGCTTGTTTGTTTTTCATATGAGAACCTGGAATTCTGAATATATATTTCTCCATAATTGAGTGTTTCTTTTCTCTTTATTATGATGCTGTCTTTGATCCCTTACTCTCCAAGTATGATATATAGTAGTGGTTAACATTATGGAAGCTCTCCTAAATTCCTATGATTTGGGTTTGAAGTTGCTCTGAATATATTGAGTTCTTTCTCTGATGCTTTAAATGGATTCCTACTGATTAAACCTTAGAACACTTTTAGCAATATACCAAACATGTTTTGAAAAAGAACGGTCAAAAAATAGATGGTCTACCTTTTCAACATCATTTTTGCAGAGTAAACATTTTCTTTCTGTAATTTTAGTCCATTTGGCATACTATCTTTATTGGGAAGCATGTTGAGAATGGCAAAATAAGAACAATGAGACATTTTTGGGCAATTTTATTTGTTCCAAATGACTTTGGGCCAGTTGACTTCAGTTTCTTCACCCTTTATGAATTTCCACACTTTTCGGAAGAAAAAAAAATTTGAACTCAGTTTCCAAATACATATGTCTCTTTGAAGTTTTTGATCTATTATGATTTTATCAATTATTGATTTGAAAATATAGGCTGCTTGTTGATTGCTTGCTCTTCAACAATGATTTTGAATAATACTTTGAACTTTATCATTAGCACCCCTAAAAAATACATGTTGTTCCAACCAAGCAAATCAATAAGGGACTTTTCAAAAATCAATGGGTCAAACCACAAGCTGATTTGACTACCATCCTTGAACTTCCTTTCCAGTAGTTTTTTGCCATTCTCCCTATAACTAAGAATATTTTTCCAAGTGAAGGAATGATGGCTTTCAATATTTGTAGTATAGAATTTTTTGTTTTTAAGATATTTTTCTCTTATCCATCTAGCCTAAAGAGATTTACCATCTATAAAACTCCAAAATAACTTGAATTTTGATGCTTCTCTTAGGTCTCTTATATTTTCTAGGCCTAAGCCACTTGCTTTTCTAGGTATGCAAACTTTTCCCAAGCAATTTTTATGCTGTTTACCTTTCCAAATAAAGTTTGCATACATTTTTTCAATTTTATGAATTGTTTTTGCTAGAATATTATGAGCTTGTATCCAATACATTATAATTGTTGTGATGATAGTATGAGTGAGTTCCAGTCTACTAGCTAGAGTCAAAATTCTGCTAGACCACCCTTCAAGTCTGCCTTGAATAATGTCATACAACCTTGTGCAATCTTTATCATTTATCTAATTCATACTTAAAGGCACACCCCAATACGTGACTAGAAGACTAACTTCTTTAAACTTTAGATTGTTTAAAATTTCCTCCTTGCAAGAGCATCCTTTGCTGAAATATATTTTTCTTTTACATTCATTGACTTTTAAACAAGCAAATACATCCAATTTTTTAATAATCTTTACAACTTTTAGCATCTGCATTAGTAAACAAAGTTAATTCATCAGCATATAAAAGATGAGTAATGGAGGGCTTGACCCTATTTATAGCTTTATTATTCCCTTCAGTTTGCTCTATTTCAATTAAAGTAGAGAAATAATTCATAACAATAATAAATAGATAAGGAGAAAGTGGATCTCCTTGCCTAATTCTCCTATTACTATGAATAAATCCTTTAAGGGAGCCATTATCATCACTGAGTATGTTACATTGCCAGTTCATTCTTTTATAGGTGTACAAAATTTTTCATTAAACCTTATTTGTTTTATCATGTGTATTATAAAGTGCCTATTTATTTTATCAAATGCTTTGTGTAAATCAACTTTAATATACATAAGATTATTACTCTTATTGCTAAAGTTTCTTATTTGCTCATGGGCAAGAAGAGAGTTTACAGCAATAAACCTACTAGGAATAAAAGCACACTAATTTTCAGAAACCAAAAATTTCAAAAATACTTTAATTTTGTTGCATAAAATAGTAGATATTATTTTACAAATAAAGTTACAACAAGTATGGGTATATAATCTTCCAACTAATAGGACTATTAACTTTTTAAACTAGGGTTATAAAAGTATGATTGAAAGTTTTTAAAAGTTTCCCAGTATTAAAAAATTCAGAAGTAACCTCAAAAATTACTGCTAATACCAGTCCAATGATTTTTATAAAACTTTGGTCCAAATCAATCGGGACCTGAGCTTTTATAATTTTTAGCACTAAAAATAATATTTTTTATATCTAACAAATTGATAGCGGCTAGAAGATTTTCTTGACAACTTTCCTTTAATAAAAAATTAGTGTTAATATTTAGAAAGTTATCCACATACTCATTTGTATTATATAAATTTGAAAAATAATTAATGGCTTCCCTCTCTATCTCATTTATATCTTTTAAAGCATTCCCTTTTATACGATAAGTTTATCAATGTCATTTCTATTTTTCCTGCTAGATATTCTAGCATAAAAAATTTACTAGCTTCATTCCTATTGGTCAGCCACTCAACTATGGCTTTTTGTCTTAAATTAACTGATTGCACTTGAAGGGAGGAAATAAGCTTATTTTGTGTCTGAAAGAAACTGTTACCAATATTACTGTCTGAGCAATCATTGTCAAGAGCATTTTGAAACTTCTCACAATCTTCTCTTGCTTGCTTAAGCTCAATTTTGCTTCTATTATTATTCCAGCTTTTAAGATACCCTTTAACAATTCGTAAAAATTTTAAAAATAAATATTGGGCAGTGCCCTATATTTTAAATGATAAGCTTTTATTGATAACATCCTTGTAACTTTCTTCAAAAACCCATCCATTCATGAATCTGGATGGGACATTCTTCTTATACAAAAGGTTTTCAGTGAGTAAAATTTGAATAGGGGTGTGAGCACTTGTACCTCGAGGCAAAGTGAAACACTTGAAATCAGGAAATAAACTTACAAAAATTTTGTTAATCGAAATTCTATCAAGCTTGCTATGTATATTTATATATTTACCTGACTTCCATGTGAATCTATTACCTATTAAATTAGCATCAACTAATCCAGTCCTTAGAAAAAAATTATTAATTATTTCCAATTTTTGGAAGGGACTGGAATCCCCCCCCCCCCCCCCCTTTATCAAATGCATGCATGGTTGTGTTAAAATCACCTAATATAATCCAAGGGAGAGAGATTTGTTTATTTAATTGCTCAAAATGATTCCATAAAGAAAATCTCTCATTTTCAAAGTTTGATGCATAAATAAAAGTGAATTCCAAATGCAGACCCTTTTATCCATAAATGAGCAATGAATGAATTGAAAATTTAATATGTGACTAATTAGATTCCAAATATTATCATCCCATAACATCAAAATTCGTCCATTACCCCATCTGATTATTATTGATAATTTTTGATGCTTAATATGATAATCATTAATTTTTGAGTTATCTAATTTATGCTCTAGCAAACCAATGATACTTGGCTTTTCTACAAAAATCAAATTTGAAACATCCAATTTTCTTTTAGTGGAATTAAGCCCTCTAACATTTCAAGCAATAATTGACATAATTATAATATAAATAGAAAAAAATGTAAAGGATCCTCAAAGGATATGTTGGTAGCTACAGTGAATCACTGTAACTATCCTTATCTTCCCGCACCTCTAGCTTTTTCCTTTTCTCTTACATGTTGAATTATTTTTAACCTTTAGTAGTTTCTTCCATTTTTCATTATTAGAAATATACGTTTCTCTAAATTCCTTATATACATCATCCTCTACTTCCTCTGTAGAAGTGATATTATTTAAACATTTAATTATGGTTTTGGTTTTTTTCCTCTTTTTCTTGCTTTTTCTTGCAGATGATGAGGAAGGCGCTACATTTACTGTTGCTAGTATGGATTTTTCAGATAATGACTTCCTATTTTAAGGTGTTAATGAGCATGGCAGAAAAGATATGTCACCGTTTACTGGACATGTAGATAATTCCAGATTTTTTAGAGGACAAGAATCTACATTATCTCCTGATTCTTTTTCTTGAGCAGTATCCTTCTGAAAAATAGTTTCTACAATTGCAGAGGGGGATGCATTTAAATGAACTACCCCTACCATTACAGCAGCATTGTTGTCTTGCAAAGAATTTGCAGTCTTTTCTTTATGTATATCTTGTTGAATGCCTTCTTTTACTGAAGTGTTTGCATTTACACTCTTCGTATGTGTCTCACCAAAATCACTTGAAAGATTCTAGAAAGGGAAATTTCTTGATTGCAGATCAGGTCCAGTTTTTACCCCTACATCTAAATTTTTCGAATTTGTATTTTCAACTGCATTTTTAACATTCTCTAGGCCGTCTTCCCTTTATTTTTTCCCTCTAAACTTTTTTAACAACATAATTTTCCAATTGTGTGACCAAAACAAACGTATGATTTATATCTCAGAGGGATCCATTCATACTCGATCTTTTGCACTATGTTATCTTCATCATACATTATAATATTTGATAGGGTTGGTACACTTGCATGTAGAGTCAAATTACCGGCTAGGCTATCGGGCATACATAATGTGTTTCATGCATAGCATCTGCGTAATTATATGCACAATCCTTCTTTGACAATGCAAGCATCGCAGCAAAAGGACTTGAAGGTTGAACCTAATTTGACTATATTGAGGCAACCTGTTCGCATTGTTGATCGATATACTAATCAATTGAGGACTAAGGTCATGAAGTTGGTTAAGTTATAGTGGAATAAGGATGCTAGGGACTGTACATGGAACATAATGGATAGTGTGAGGGAGTCATATCTGGAGTTGCTTTCAGACTATTGGTATCTTATCTTATTATAGCTTTTGTAATGTACTCATCACTTGAGGTGGAGTCACTCAGTATGCATTATAGTTTTGCATTTTGGTTTGTATATAGTTTCCGCAGCACTTTATATATGTATCTTGTTCTTCTAATCTTTTTTGGTTGTTGTTCTTGTTTGAATTTCGATAACGAAATGCCTTAAGTGGGGAAGAATGTAGCAATTAGTAATTTTGAACACTTCGTCTTTGAATATGTGAACTTTTGAAATACGGTTGTGTTATAAATGTGATTTTATAATCTTGTTGAACTCCTTTTAATTAGTAACTAATGATAAGAAACTTGTTTTTGAAATTTGTTTACAAAAATAAATACTTTGAAGAAATATCGATAATGTGACCGAAAAATATTTTATCGATAAACAGCTTTTTATTCAATATAATTTATTGAAATTTTTTTGTACATGTATAAATAACACAAGAAGACATTAATTTCTAATAAAAATATTTTCACTAATTATGGTCAACTAAATTAGCTTCTAGAAGCTTCTGGAAGGGAATGGATGTTTCTAAGTAGAGATATTTAGGCTAGATATATATTTTTTGGCTTGTGACATCTAAAGGTGAAGCGCATGGGGTAGTGAGGGGGTCTTGGCTGGCTAGAGAGGTGAGGGGAGAGGGTGAAGGCACCACTTGTTACCTATATAAGTGACCATATATCTCGTGGAACCCCTTTTACATTTTAGCAAATTAAAACAAGCACTTCATCCTTTTATCTTTTTATAAATTCGTAGGCTCAAAAAACTCAAAATAACTCAACTTACCAAACTCAAGTATAACTCTTACAACAACATAGCAATGCCTTCCATCAACATGAAGGCAGAAGATTTGGAGCACAACACCTCAAACAAAATCAAGGCTGTGAGCATTGGAGGGCTTTTTAGCCTAAGCCCTGAGCAAAGCAAGGTGAAGGTAGGAAGTTTGGGTGCTTGCAAGGTTTAGACACGAAGTGGAAGCTTGTGCTTTGTTGTTTACGTGTTGAATGATGAGCTAACTCCATTTGAATGAATATGAAGTGTATATATGCTTGTTTAAACTATAGTTTTGTTGCTTGAATTTATATTTCTATATTGTGTTGTGATTCTTATTTTGGAAAGCAAATGACATATGTTATTGATGGACTTGGGCTCATATGACTTGTTGCATAGCCTTGGTAGTAAAGCACATAGGGTTTGGTTGGAATTTGATTTGAATCGGACCTGAATTTGAAGTGTTTTATACCGATAGTTGCTATAGAAGCACCTAGAAAAATTTTCGTTATCAGCATTTTCTATAGAAATTCATAGAGAGATCCCTAGGGGTTTCTCGCCATGATTATGATGTATATTGTTTATTGTAAAAAGATTAGATGCTAAAAGGTTTGTTTGCATATTGAAAAATGGTAAAACTTTTAAGTATATAAAACTGCCCCAGTTCTTAGCCATTTACAGCACAATACAATAGCAATTTTCAGCAGTACACTTTTCTCTAAACCTATTTTACATCATTCTGTAGATGTTATAGTTTCTGTTTAAGAATTTAATTTGTTTCTAATTGACTTTTAAATTAAGTATTTCTCTTTAATATTTTTAGTAGCTTATTCTAACTTGTAATAGAGTATTTTATTAAATATTTGGAATTTAAATATATTTTAATAATTAATTATGTATTATTAAATAGAAGGTTTATTTTAAATAAAAGAAAACATACTTTTTAAAGTTTTTAAATAAATTATAAAATAGATATTTTTAAGTAATATTTTAAATAAAATTTTAAACCAAAATTATAAGCATTTTAAAGTATATTTTAAGTATATATGGTTTTTAGAAAATTAGTTAATTATTTTATTGAAGTGTTGAAATGCTTATGTAATATAATATCAATTAAATTGTTTTTTAGAACTTTGTTAAATATCTTAGCTTATAAATAAATTAGTATGTATGTATATGTATGTATACATACATACATATATTGTAACGTCCCACCTTTTCGTACGCTTTAAATCGACGATAAACCACACACGTCAGACTTAAACCATACAGAAGGGCGGATTGTTATGGGTTAAATAATAAAAAGCAGAGAAAGAAAAAAACAAAACGGAATCTTGCAGCGAAACGATAAAATATAATAATCGAATATACAGTTCATGAAGCTGTTTTACAAAATATTCGATTATACTTATACAATACATATCAGAGTTACACATACCAGAGAACAATAATAATGCAACGGAATAAAATGGTGTAGTGGAATAATATAATAGATAATAGTAATACAAATCTTCGTCTTCTTCCTCCAGAATAAAATTTTCAAATCCTGAAATGCTCAGACTGACCCGAGCGAATTGAAAATACAAAACACTCGAGTCAGAACTAAAAGATCTTATGTAAGTTTATTCAACGGTAAAAATATGAGTGGAACGACGTCAGAGATATTTACGGGATTTGACATCTCCTATCCAATGTCTAACGTGAGTGCAGAAACGTAAGAGATGTTCGGGATTCACATCTCCTAAGGATCTGTTAAACTATTTAATACGTATTAATATTTCTCTATTATAATAATGTCTATTGATAAAATAAACTTACTTTTAAATAGCGTTAAGGAGTGACCCAATATTCCCATTAACACAATAATAGCCCCAGTAGTCCATCCAATATCATGGTCGCTCCTGATTGGGAAGCCATCAGAGGATACCACATGGGCTACGGGAGAAAATCAAACTCGTACAAGGCGCGATAGGGTAGGTGATACGGCACAGCCAGGCAATGCCAGGGTAGGCATACCAATTACGCTACCGGGCCGGTGGTAACGCGTAGTGCGCAGCTACCGCCCACCTCGAGCCACACCCCCAAATCAAAAAAAGGTAAAAAGCGTCCATCGAATCAATCTAAAAGTCAGAGTATAATATCGAAGGGATGTGTCCGATCAAAGGTGCTACCTTATTAGCCCGTCAATCGCTCCTGTTTTAGCCACCTTATGCCAACTCACGGGAGTCGGATCCACGTATTTAACTCAAAGGAAACGTCGCCACCATCCTACTTCATTTTGGAATCTCCACCGCGTACACGGTTGTTAAAGTGGTTTTCAGAGTTGGCGGAGAGTATGACAACTTCCGATCCCGGTCTCTTCAACAACCAAACGTTTTATAACACCACGGTCATTTCAAAATAATTTATACTTCAAAAACAGAATATAATATCCATTTCGAAACCATATAAATACGATATCATTTCCATATCAAAACCAAATCAATATGATATCATTTTAAAAATCATAGTATTTCAAAGTTATAAAATTTCAAAACCAAAGACTTAAAACTATAACACTTCTAAAACGTAATACTTTGAAATTAATAACTTTGAAACATAACTTCCATCCTTACATGGATTTAAATATTAAAATATTTTATAAAACAAACTTGCCTCTTAAATTTCACGAATCAATTACAAAACAACCCGAATTTCTAAATTTTAAATTTAATATATTTCAAAGCATAAATATTCAATATTTCAAAACTAAATTTTATAATTCATATATATACAAATTTCACTTTTACTATTATTTAGTTTTGAAATATTTGCTTACTAAAACCAATGTCCTTTGAATAAAACTTCGAATTTCAAAACTGAATATTCCTCAATTTATTCACTTAATCACCTTAAACCCGAATTAAGTTATAAAACCATGTTCTTTTAAACTCTCAATTTCAATAAGTTCCAAATGTATTCTTATTAAATATAATTCTTAATTAGATAAAATCTCAATCAATTTCAAAACTATCTTCTCAACCTTGATTTATAAAAATCAATATAAACTCTATATTAAAACATAATTTAAGTAAATACTTATCCATATTCTATTTTAATAAAATCAAACTTTATTATTAAACTTATTTTATACTTTAAACAAATTTTATTCCTAGCTTGAACCAAGAATTTAACTATATATAAAAGAACATTTATAAAATATCCAAATCAATATCCCAAAAATCATATATTTCTTTACAATCCATAGAAATCCTTTCAAAATATTTTTATATATAAACCACGATGTCTGTATATAATTCTCTATCCTATGGTCAAGTGATATGGATATTTATCATTTCAATCCGTAATTTAAAATAAAAATTACGGTTATATCATTTCAAACCGCAATCTCGGATGAAATGAAAATTTGATAACAACTTGCAGTTTATAACAATATAAATAAAACATCCATTCATCCAATATCAATCATCAAACATTATCACAATCATCATCCAATTCAAACAATAACATTAATATAGAACAGATAATAAATAACAGGTAATTACTTGCAGTTTATATACAATAATAAATTAATTTAACTGGCAGTTTATTTGCAAACTGGCAGTTTATTTGCAATAATAAATTGAATAACAGTTTAATTCAGTAAATTAAATTTAACTAGAATGATGATAAAAATATACCAAACAGCAATAAATAAATTTCTAATCACATCAAAAATTAATTTAACAAACATAAGAAATTTTAGAAGTTGTGAGTGGGTTAAAACACTGACCTTTTGAATTTAAATTGAATTTAAATCCAATTTAAACCCAAAAATTGAACAGTCTCCAAATTCATCTAAACCAGCATCGAAATGTCCGGAAATCCAATACGAACCTAGCGGAGAAAACCGCGTGTGAAACGGATATCGTATGCAAAAGTTATTCGAGTTATAAGCTTTGAAATGAATTTTAAACAAATAAAAAAAAGAATACCCAATAACTCGCAGCCACGTCATCATCTCTGTTATTTACGCGCACAGGGCAAACGCGTTCGAACCCGAGGGAAACAGGCCGTTACTTCCACCTTGACCAACCATTGACCGCGATTAATGCCACCTACGTCGCCTTCCACCTCAAACTGATCACCTCCCCGAGCTCACCAACCCAGGCCGCCTCGAACGACGTGGTCGCTCCCCTCCCCTATGCCGCCACCGGCACCGGGTTTCAAAACCCTAATTAGCTAATTCCGGCCACCCTCCATCGCCATAGGTGATGCCAATACCGCCAATCGACTCCACACAACACGCTCTACGAAACCCAGAAACCAATTTTGCTAATTTACGTCGAAATCAAAAACCCCAAATTCGCGATTTAGGTTTCGTGATTTCGGTCTTTGACCACAATTTATCGCTGATTCGAGTAAAATTTCCAAAAACGAACAGTTGATGCAAATTCGTATCGTTGAGATCTTCGACCTTATATTTTTTTTCGAATTTTTTTTTTGAAGAGTTTGAAATTTCAATTTGATTTTTGAATTGCAATTGGATTTGAAATTGCCTGCCATGAAATGGGGAGGTGAGAAGGAATTGTACGTACAGACAATTTACAATGAGGAACAATTAGGGTTTATAATAGGGTATATATAGACAGGGTTGAAATAGAATAGATGGACCCGATTTATAAACGTGCTAAACGATGAATGACCCTAAAAGGCCATTATGGCTCCGGAACGAAATTGGGTCAACCCATATATCAAAATAGATGTTTTAAAATATTTTAAATGCGATGGAATATGTTTCAAGTCCAAATTCCATCGTATGAAGAAGTTATACTAAAATCAAATTATTTCAAATTGATTTCAATTTCATTGATTTCTAGGCGTTTCGAGCCCGTACGATCAAACAACAAGTCTGATCGCTACGAAACTTGAAATCCTATGATAATTCACCGTTACGGATCCGATGAAACTAGTTTCGTCGAAATCCGAGTCAGTGACCAAAATGGCTAATTTCTAGTTAATTAAATAAATTAAAAATTAATTGATTAAATCAAATTTTCAATTTCAATTCGAAAATTGACAAATTTCATCACTTATGATTTCTCAATCATTTATAATGATTTAAACAAATTTAAATGTCAATTTAGAGATGGTAAATTTATAAATTTCAATATTAATCCTCAATTTCATTAAATTCAAAATTATAAATTTAATTTCCAATAATTCTATTAAATTCACTTTTAATTCTATTATTTAATTCATCATTATCAAAAGGATGGAGTTAATATTGGTTCACGATTGTTTATATTTATATTCTCAGATTTCATCTAAATTTCCATTTATGCGATATTTAAATATTTAACTTCATTTAATTGTTATTAATCCTATAATCGTATACTAAATTCCAATATATTGATAAAACTTTATTTCCATCCCTTTTATTCAACCAACAGTCATATTATAAATAGAATTGTCATTATTTCAAATTATTTCCTTAATTCATACTAACATCCTTTTAATTTAGATTTATTGCAATTGATTACCAGTTTATATTAAATATACTAAATAAATGGTTAACCTATACTAATCGTTATCATTAACGTTGAACTTCCCTTATAAGCTGTTATTAACAAACAAATGTTGCAATTGATTTAGATCTAATTCAATGCATTAAATGAATGGATAAATGATTAAAGTTTTGCACTATTGCCAAATTTTCTCACATTCATACCTAATTATCAACTAACAATTATTATAATTACCTAACTATCATTGATTCTATCAAACTGCAATTTATTACGTATTATTTCATTAATTAATACAACTTTTGAATTTATTTCCCTATTTACTAATTTCAAACAATTGTAACCTTACAATTGTTTTCAATTAATTGGTATTGCATTGAATTTTTTTTATTTATTGGATTACATCAACATTATTGCCTTTAATTGCAAATCGATTACCAATTTTATTCAACCCCTTAAATAACTAACATATATTAATTCAATACTTACATTTGTT
Source organism: Allium cepa (assembly GCA_030765085.1). NCBI lineage: Eukaryota > Viridiplantae > Streptophyta > Magnoliopsida > Asparagales > Amaryllidaceae > Allium > Allium cepa. The sequence goes on from CM060932.1 coordinate 178,484,544, forward strand.
TACCTATGTTTCATTTATAACCAATTATATTATTCCCACTGTTTCAATTAATTTGAATTTCATTCTAGTACCAATTTTGTTACTTTATACATACATTACGTTTCTATGAAATTTATACTTTCACACTTTCCGTTATTATATTAATTGTCATTAAAGAAATGTTCATTATTGGTCACCAATGATTATAACAACTCATATCACACTAATCCTATTCAATCCCTATTTATTACGCAGATTTATATTAATAAATCAACATTTACATTTGTTACTTACAACTTTTAACCAAGTTATACTATTTTACACGAGTATATATGCATGCCCAGATGGACCTGCATCTGATCATAATGTGTATGCATAATTCAACAATGTGAATTATCCTATTCAGCAGATATAGGCAAGCTTACATATATCAAGCATTTTACAGAAGGAGTCAAGAAAATTATTATTTTCTTTAAAATGCTTCATGGAGAAATGAAAGAAGCTTTCAAAGGATTACATGGAAAACTTGAAAGCGGGAGTTATAAACTCAACACACTCAGCCAAAATGCACATTACATGGAAAAACCACTATGCATGGTAACATTACCTGGAAAAAAAAAATCACTATACATGATTACATCGCAAGTATTTGGCATTACAACGCAATAGTTTTATGGAGGTGAACCTATTGGAGTTATGGACATTGCATTATACTTCTTTACTAATTTGTTCTAAATCTCTTCAGAAGGTTCTGGAATAAACTTATTAAATTATAAAAAATACCTCAATATTTGCAACTGGACTCAATAATTCATCAGTTGTGACGATGTCAAGGAAAGCACTCGTGATAAGCAAAAGCTTCAAGCTTTTTTCCAAGTTAGGAAGGATTCATCTTAATTACTCTTCTACTTATGACTCGGGTTTATTTTTCAAACTTAAGTTATAATAAATAAAAAGCTTTTCATGATGTAGATGGCCTATTAATTCTTATGTTTGATCTATTCTCCGTAATATTTTGGGGATACTAATAAGCATGAACTTGGCCTGGTAATTTATTATCGTTATAATTTACAGTTTATTAAAACCGCAATCGGATCTTGTATTTATTCTCATTGCCTCATTGGATACATATCTTTGAATGCTATTCTACGAATAACATTATAGTTGAATAATTAAAATGCTACTGACGAAATGTGTAACTCGATTTTCTTTTATAAAAAAACTTAGAGTTAATGTATATATGCACGTCCATTGGACGTGCATCTAGTTACTTAGGTTATTTGAACTTTATGTATCATAAGATTTGTACTATTATTTTCAATGAGCAAGTCGTTTCCTTCCTTTCATTATCAATTCAATGTAGGTTCGTCAATAATACTCGAAGAATTCAAAATTCATCAGCAACCGTAGTTCAAAATTGAAAAATGTTTAAAATCTGAAAAAGAAAATGAATATGATCGTATTCACATTAAAAAATTATTCCACCGACTTTTATCAAAATATTAGTAAATAAATATTTTTTTGTACATAAAATAATTAATATTTACTATTCTATCAAGTTGATAATATATATTATACATGCATAAATGAATATTCCTATCAAAAACTGATTTTTATCATTCTCTTTTCATTTTTTGTATTTATATTAACATTATTACTTAAAAGAGTTTATGTTGGATCAAAATTTTCTATTTTTTTTCTATTTTATTAATTAGGAGTGAAGAAGATAAATATCGAATATCCGTTCATTTCTACGGATACAGATATTCGATAATCGAAAATGATTTTGGATACTGATACGGATATTGCATATTAATTACGTGAGCAGTTAGGTCGGCATATTAATTCTCAATTAAGAGGATAAGTCATATAACAAATTGCTTTCTGGAAAGCACAGAATGAAAATTACGTGAGCCTAAAATGCATTTAATACATGTTATTATTGAATGCTACTGTAGTTTATTTTGTTCAGGAATCAATACGTTAAACACATTATATGTGCAAATTTACAAAACCTGAATCATTTTGCATTTGAAAAATAGTGGACTTTGAGAAGTCTCTAGCTCTGTTGCATATCATTAAAGAATAAAAGATTAGTAAACAAAAGATTAATGCAAATCTTTTATTACCTATACCTGATAAGTCTCTCTTTCGCATGTCATTAAAGACTAAAAGATTAGTAAGCAAAAGTTTAATGCAAATGTTAGACCACAAACTGGCAAAAATCATCTATTACCAAATATATGATAGTAGATTGATGTAACATCAATAGGGAGATCTATCAGGTCACAACCGTTATTAAAATGGTTACAGTTTCATATTTGAGTCCAAAAAGAATACTGATTACCAAATTTACAGCATATATACTATTATAAATTGTTAAGAAGTTTTATAAATAGAATCCGCTAATTAAATTAATGTATAAAAACCTAAAAATAACAACATATTCTATGGATTTTTATTTAAATCCACTGGTTTCCATGATCAAATATGGTGCATGCAAATCAAAATAGAGGATACTTGCAAATTTGACATCTATCATTGGTAATATGGTTCTATACATTTCAATATTAATAAATCAATATTAGTAAAATGTCAGTATGCATATTATATTCTTTTGAATTTGTTCACATAAGACTCACTATTCAAATACATTTACAGCTGAACTAATTGACTATGTTCAACCAAATAATAATTTGACAGCTCAAGTGAAGAGTGATAAACATTGATTATCCAGTATGACTAAAAATAAGCTGATGAAAATAAAGGACATTCAAAAATTATGTGGAATAGAAAAACAAAGGCATCTTCAATATATAAGCAAAGAAGTGCAAAAACAAACGGATGTTTTGGAACCTTGAGATTATACACAACTGATTTGACATAATCGACATGTACAAACAACACATTCAAACTAAAGTACAAAAAAGACTACCAAAATTAACTGAAAAAAAGAAAACAAAATAAAAAACGAACTACTTGTGGAAAATAAATAGCAATGACCGACTGGTAGATCTCATCAATATTCATTCTTCTCTGCGCATTAAATCTGCATATTAAGGCAGTATACATTCATTAGTAATGAAAGAAATATCACAGGTATTGTATTTAGGCGTTGTAAAATATATAATTTTTTTGGAGCAATGTATGACATATTGTAGTAACTATGGTAAGAATTAAATGCATAAAAATAACGATGAAATGTCATACATACATTTTATCCTAAGGATGCTTCCCAACACAATAGATATCCTCTTCCTTCTTTCTATTGTTGTTGCAGTAGAACCGCAGGATGTACAATGTTCGTAGTAGTTGTCTCCTCTTCTGCTGGAAGGAGTACGTACTATGGAGATTTGTAGTGCATCTAGAAAGGGCAACATATAGTTGTCCATAAGTGAAAACTAAGGTTCATAAATCGATACCCGCGTACTTCATAAGTTGTTCATGTGCTTTATTGATGGTCATTGAGTAAGCCAATTTTATAGAAAACTGTCTTCTAGACATGTTTATACTTATTTCATAAGACGATGGTTGAAGAGATATCCGTGAAATGAAAACTAAGTCATCTGACTTATCTCCAGTCAGTATTTCAGCTTGTAGCATTCGTGTCGCACACCGAACCACTATTAATCTAGTGCCATTGCAATGGCCATCTTTTGGGCTAGGTTCTGTAGTAGCCATTATAGGGCTGCCAACCTTTACCTCTAGTTTAAATGGGGTAAACCACAACATTCTAAAGAGTTTAAGAACTCGCTTGGATAACTGTCGTTGTCATCATTTTCAACCAACTTATCTGCACCTAGGAAAACATGGATATCAGGTGGACATTGTTGTAGGCAAGCAGAGTTTATTGTGTTCACATCGTCGTTATGGGGTGATAAAATTGTTCGTTCATTAAAATATGATGGAGAGTTGAGTGATAGATTAAGATCTTGGTAAACATTCTGAATTAACTTGGTTAGGCTAGTGCATTTGTTCATCATTGGTAGGTCGATTGTTTATGCAGGATTTGTTGCAGTCATTCTCCGCTGCCTGAAACATTGGCTTCAGCATGCTTGGGGTTTGTACAGGCTTCATTCTGGATCATATCTTTAGCTTCAAGCGCCAACCAACAGAGAAGGCTTTTTCTTATGCTTCATGTTGCACAGAGAGCAACATCACTCTATCCTTTTATTTATAGTTTCGACCTGTAGCATCACACTGCCCTATCTTCTGCCAGCATATGCATTCATCATCGTGTTGTTTTTTCTGCCAACACACGCTCTTATGCCAGCTTCCATTACTTTGCAGTTGCTCTCTCCCTTGTCATCTCCTTCAACAGTGCATGTCAGAAAAGAGTTCATCGTGCTTCAGTCCATGTTACTTGTCCCAAACTGTTTAAGCCTGCTTCAATTTGCTTTTCGATCAAAATGCCACATTTTGTTGCAGCTGCATCACCTCATACTGTACTGCTACAGTGCATGTAAACCCACTTAGCATACCTCATATTGGCAATGCGTCTCTCTGAATTGATATCAAACTCTCCAACCATGTTATATTTCTATCGTTCACACATTATCACACACTAAGTGATTTTAAGAAGATTATAGAAATTTAGATGAATATTATGTCACCAATAAAAGTAATTTTATATTATTGTGTTTAGTAAGGCAACTGTCTGTATAAGCAGTAAAAGGGCTTAAGAACACAACCAAGTGATACTTAGCAACATCCATCTCGTTAAAGTAAAATGCCATGATAGTATAACTAAATCAATCAGATATGAGGTCGAACAGTGTAGAAAATAGAATCGAGTAAGGCAAAAAAAATCCAAATCAAGTGGGGTTCATATAATCAAAAACATGGAGGTAAAAAAATCTAACCTTGGCATAGTACATAAATCATGTAGATCAGAAAGCAGAGTAAGCGCAGATAAAGATCAGTGGTGATGAAGAAAATGGAAACCGCATAAATAAAATTTAGGGGAGAAATAGAACATGTTATTTTCAATTGTATAAAACTCTAGTTAGTAACAGAACGATGGCTACTTCTCATTCATATACGCTTACAACTTTTTCATGTCGTTTTCATTTCTATAGCTTTTATAGAACAGTTTTATGGTATTAGAAATAGAAAACTGAAGTGCCATTATAATTTCGTTTTATATTTGAAGACGAAGTACAGAAAGAGAAAACAGATTTACTACATTATTTCAACTTCGAAACCTCGTATGCAAATGATAATTTATGGATATCGTTAATTTTGTTCAGGTTTTACAGTTATCAATAAATAAAAATGACATTCAAAATTCTTACTTTCCTATAATAATTTCAATAGTGTGTGACCAAGATAAAACATTTTCAAGCAATAAAAACTTGTTATTGTATAAAAATACATAAAAATAGTTGCAATAATATGTCATATTATAATTCATGGGAATAATTAAAAAGGTAATTAAAAAAAGTTGATAAATATTACAATAGCTAACCCTTAGGTAAAAGAAATTGAAGATCAGAAAATTGGTTATTTACATGCTTTACAATATACATCCGACTGACAATATATGCACCCACAGGTTTACCAATTTTTATACATATAGTCCAAATACAAAAGTTAAGTAAATTAGGCAGTAGTCTATGCTACCACAATGTGATAGTGGTATCATACGTGATGTTTTATGTGCACCACCTTCTCATTAATGCACCATTTTTGACCTTGTTATGTAAATTGATCTTGTTATCAACCGTATATACAGAGTATTACATATCATGAGTCATTTAAAAGGTAATCCCATAATGGGAATTATTATTCAAATAACTAAGCATTTACGACAAAATGTAATTAAAAATTTGTGCACCAACATCAAGCAACAAAACACAACTGTAGCATTCTCGATATTCAAATATTATAAACTTCAAACTACAGAAAATATAAATAACTTATACTTGGCAAATATCAAACTGCAAAAAACAACAATAAAAAATGTCAAATGTTGTATGGATCAATTGTTTTCATGAGTCGGAAGTCAAATTGGAAAACGTATGTTCACCATTCACAAATTAGATCAATCAAAACCAAAAATAATGAGTAACGATGGCAAAAAGTGAAGCAAATCGAAGAATGTAAATATTCTAACTGAAATATACACGTTATAAAGGATTATACCTTCGATTAAAAGAAAAAGGTGATAGACGCCTGAGTAATCTCTGTCGACCCATCAAATCCCTAGACGCGGATGCTATGTCTCTGGTGATGTTGGCATTAATGATTCGCGAGTAAGAGAAATTGATTTTTGAGATCGGATGACGACGACGAATGAAATCATGGTTTTGAGGAAATGGATTCAAGAATGTAGTCGAATTTGGGGAAACGGATGTTTTTATGAACCGATAATGAAAATGGGATGAACGGACGCGAGCTGATGGAAAATGTTATGGCATTTTGGGAATTACAGAAAGACGTGGTTGAAGCATGTTGATTTAATTTCCATTATTAGTAGTAGAGATTATTTCATTTATTGCAATTTCATTCAAATAGTTAATATTTACTTTGGTTAACCTTACTTTTCATTTAAGTTATTATCTCCTTATTAATTAACAAATTTTTCATTCTTTCAATATTAAATTACCAAAACTTTATCAAATTAACAAATTTAAATCATTGAAATTTACTGGTCGTTACACTCTCCTCCACTCAAAACTTTTCGTCCCCAAAAAAGAAAAAGAAGGGAAAAGAAGAATTAAGAAATCAATATATCTTACTTAAAATATTAAATTTATAAACAAATAAATTTACAAAATTAATTAATTTAAATAAAATATACCAAATTATAACCATCAAATCTTTTTATACTTAAACTAATAAAGTTTGGAAAACATTTTCAAAAATTTCTAAGTCCAAAATTTACGGAAAATTTCGGCAGAGTCTCCTTTGTACGGAGAGGCTCGGGAGAAATTATAATATCAAATATAACAATATATAACATATATCTTCCAAAATAATATATCCCAACACGGGAAAAATAATATAATAACGCTATAAACCGTAATCCGAAGACTATTTGTCGGGCAACACGCTTAATTATGAAACCCAAAGCAGTAGCAATTGCTTCCATAGCCTGTATTTCACTTACATAATCCAAAAGGGTTAACACTTATATAAAATGAAATATTTAAAGTGGTCTCAACCATAAACAAACAAATCAATACAAACATTAATCACTTGCAACAGGGCATACAACCATCACATAGAATCAACACAAATCAATCATTCATTCATATCAAACAAAACTAATAGTTGTTCGGGTTCAACTTCAAATTGCACAGAATGGAAAACAAACTACTTAGTGCACCATTTACTCAATAGTCTTAGATGAAACTACATAGATTATTCATACATCTAAACAAATTTAAAGCATCCTTGCCCAAACAACCATAACCAAATAAACAGCACTTGCAAACAATAAATCAAGTAAATTTTCCAATTTCATAGCATTTACTGTTTGATTTCCTTTAATTTACATTTATTTCTTACAACCTTTTACTTCTATTCATTGGTTCAATGTTTATTTCATTTATTTTCATTTATTACTTCCAAATATTATTTCATTTATTAATGCCATCATTTATTAATTATTACATAATTTCATTTATTAACATTCACTTATTTATAGTATGCATGTTTAATTCAATTTCTTTGCATATTAATTCATTTACTAAGGTTTATAATCATTTATTTATAATACTTTCCTTTCTATTATATTTTTTTAGAAGCAATTTCAATTATACCTAAGTTTACAACACTAGAACAGCAAATTTTTATTTATTAAAGAATTTCATCAAATACCTTTCATTACTTCAAGTTTTACTTGTAAAATTTCCCATTACATTTTCTTCTAAAATTTTAACTTTTATAATTGGTAAGTTATATATATGTTAAAGAATGCAATTGACAATTATACAAGTTTATCCTATTTCTTTTAATTAATTTAATGTTCAAAAATCATATCTTTTGTTTTATAGGTTACAATTTCAGCTTTTTTGAAATTTCATTAATAACTTAGCATTAGATTCTATTATTTCATATATAGGTTTCCATTATTAGTTAAATTCTGTTTCACTAAGGAAATTGAAACTATTAATTAATGGAAGATTTAGAACTAAATACCGGGTTAAATTTCAAATCATTTTAAAATAATAGATAAATGTATACACAATTTATATATCCAATTATAGTTTAACAAATATAAATCAAAACAAATCTGCAGTAAACTACTAAAGTGGCCTTCCCACTTTGAAACTCGAAAATGAATATCGATGATGTGTGCACTCATCACCGAAATTAATTTCCAACGGCAGAGAGGGGAGTACAAACTTATTTCTTTCCAGAGTTTCTTTAAAACAGTTCTTTCAAATTACATTGAAATATTTATATCAAAACATACTTCCAATAATATTATCATTATATTCCCAAAATTAATTGAAAGAAGTTTCAAAATCCCGAAACTTAAGTCCTAAATTCCCAATTTTCATTTATTTTGTTTTAAATCTCATTTCCACTATTATTTATAAATTTCATTACCTAACAACTAATATATTGCAACCAAATATATATCATTTATAAAAATTTATTACTTTATATATAGAAAATATAATAGGCAAAATTATTTCATTCACCTATATTCAAAAACAAATATTGTGTCGGTCTGTCCTATTAAGTGTTTAGAAATCCCTATTGATGTCATAGCGTCTCATGCACCAACCAGAATTTATAAATACAAAACGGAACAAATTAACACAATATTGAAACCTTTTTATAACACTAAAAAATACGCTCTCTCATATATATACACTCAGCGACTCCCATAGGGTATTACTACCCTATTAATAAAGAGTCAGACCCCACAAAGCTAAGGTTTATCACTAAACCAAAGCTCTGATACCAAATGTAACGTCCCACCTTTTCGTACGCTTTAAATCGACGATAAACCACACACGTCGGACTTAAACATACAGAAGGGCGGATTGTTATGGGGTAAATAAGAAAAAGCAGAGAAAGAGAAAAACAAAACAGAATCTTGCAGCGGAACGATAAAATATAATAATCAAATATACAGTTCATGAAGCTGTTTTATAAAATATTCGATTATACTTATACAATACATATCAGAGTTACACATACCATAGAACAATAATAATGTAGCGTAATAAAATGGTGTGGTGGAATAATATAATAGATAATAGTAATACAAATTTTCGTCTTCTTCCTCCAGAATAAAATCATCAAATCCTGAAATGCTCGGACTGACCCGAGCGAATTGAAAAGAAAAAACACTCGAGTCATAACTAAAAGATCTTATGTAAGTTAAATCAACGGTAAAAATATGAGTGGAACGGCGTCAGAGATGTTTACGGGATTTGACATCTCCTATCCAGTGTCTAATGTGAGTGCAGTAACTTAAGAGATGTTCGGGATTCACATCTCCTAAGGATACGTTAAACTATTTACTATGTAGTAATATTTCGCTATTATAATAATGTCTATTAATAAAATAAACTTACTTTTAAATAGCGTTAAGGAGTGTCCCAATATTCCCCTTAGCACAATAATAGTCCCAGTAGTCCATCCAATATCATGGTCCCTCCTGATCGGGAAGCCACCAGAGGATACCGCACGGGCTACGTGAGAAAACCCAACTCGTACAAGGCGCGATAGGGTAGGTGACACGGCACAACTATGCAATGCCAGGGTAGATATACCAATTACGCTTCCGCGTCGGTGGTAACGCGCAACTTCTGCCCACCTCGAGCCACACCCTCAAATCAAAAAAAATCAAAAGTGGCCAGCGAATCAGTCCGAAAGTCAGAGTATAATATCGAAGGGATGTGTCCGATCAAAGGTGCAACCTCATTAGCCCTACAATCGCTCCTGTTTTAGCCACCTTATGCCAACTCACGGGAGTCGGGTCTACGTATTTACCTCAAAGGAAACGCCGCCGCCATCCTACTTCATTCTGGAATCTCCACCGCGTACACGGTTGTTAAAGTGATTTTCAGAGTTGGCAGAGAGTATGACAACTTCTGATCCCGGTCTCTTCAACAACCAAACATTATTATAACACCGCGGTCATTTCAAAATAATTTATACTTCAAAACCATAATATAATATCCATTTCGAAACCATATAAATACGATATCATTTTCATTTCAAAACCAAATCAATATGATATCATTATAAAAATCATAGTATTTCAAAGTTATAAAATTTCAAAACCAAAGACTTAAAACTATAACACTTCCAAAACGTAATACTTTGAAATTAATAACTTTGAAACATAACTTCCACCCTTACATGGATTTAAATATTTAAATATTTTATAAAACAAACTAGCCTCTTAAATTTCACGAATCAATTCCAAAACAACCCGAATTTCTAAATTTTAAATTTAATATATTTCAAAGCTTAAATATTCAATATTTCAAAACTAAATTTTATAATTCATATATATACAAATTTCACTTTTATTATTATTTAGTTTTGAAATATTTTCTTACTAAAACCAATATCCTTTAAATAAAACTTCGAATTTCAAAACTAAATATTCCTCAATTCATTCACTTAATCACCTTAAACCCGAATTAAGTTATAAAACCATGTTCTTTAAACTCTCAATTTCAATAAGTTCCAAATGTATTCTTATTAAATATAATTCTTAATTAGATAAAATCTCAATCAATTTCAAAATTATCTTCTCAACCTTGATTTATAAAAATCAATATAAACTCTATATTAAAATATAATTTAAATATAAACCACTGCCTTATTTTTTCATCAGCTGAAGACAGGATTAGGATTTCTGAATCTGAGCCTATTATCATGAGAAACAAATTGTTTATTATTAAGCCATGGGATGTATCGGTGGGTAATAGTTGTGGGACAATTCGCTCTGTTCCTGTATGGATAAAGTTATTTAATATACCACTTTATGCTTGGTCACATTATGGTATTAAGTGGTTGGCGTCAAGGGTTGGAAAATTCCTGTGCATGGATCAATCTACAGAGAGAATGGAAAGGATAACTTATGCAAAATGCTTAGTTGAAGTATCACCTGACAAGGAGCTGGTGAATAATTTTTTGGTTAAGTTGATGGATGGCACTGATCATAGGGTTGCAGTTGAGTACTTATGGAAACCAGAGTTGTGTTAATTGTAAAGAATTTGGACATTCTGGCAGTAACTGTTCTTTTGCTGTGTCTGATGCTAAAGTCACTGAAAATGAAGTAATTGAAACCAATGATGAAAGGGATGCAGTGTATGACAAGAAAAGGCTGTTGAGCACAAATAGAATTCAAAAGCAAGTTTGGAAAAAGGTTAATTATAAAAAAAACATAAACAAGGATAACAGTCAAGAGGAAGTGGGAAAAAAGCAAGGTGATAAGATTGGTGCAAAGTTATTGCAGTGTACTGCTCCAAATGTGGTGGGTAGAACCAATGATAGTGAAGTTACTAATAAGCATAAATCTCTGCCTATTTCTGATAGTGATATAAGTTTGGTCAACCGTTACCAAGTGCTTGAAGATCAAATTGTTGGAGCAGCAATTGATGTTGAGCAGGTGGGAGAGGCAAATGCAATTGATAAAGTAATAGGTGTTGAAAAGGGAGTATTACATGAAGAAAGTAGGGTTTTAACTGAGTGCAACAACCAAGTATCTGATAGTGATGATTTACAAGTAAATACCCATGTGCATGCTGTCCCAACTGTGCATGTGCACACAAGTGCTGAGTCCATTCAACATGTAGCTACCCTTAATACTTTTTCTGGGCAAGCTCAATTGGAAAAGGATAAAGACATAAGCATTCAAATCAACCCTTCCTCTGATATCAGTCTCCTCAATAACTATGCAAAAAGCATTTTTGAACTTGTCTGTTCAACACATGATAATCCATCAGATTCTACTCCTTCTGTTCCACTTCTATCTGTCCCATCTACATCATCTTCTGTACCACACAATAAAAATTCTACTTCTGCATCCCTACCTAACACATCTCATTTCCCTTATGTTAACAATGCTATTATTCCAGAATGGTATAATAAAGGAAAGCAAGCAAGTGAAGATAACTGCCATGGTAATTTAGACACCAATTCAAGAGTGGCAGTAAAAAAATTAACAAAAACAAAGTCTGTATCCACTGATTCCCAATCTCCTGTACCAGGAGCAGAAAGAACATTATCCATCAATCACTTTAGTTAATGAAGATACAAAATATAGGTGTTTGGAACATTAGGGGTGCTCATAACCAATTGAAACTTGACCAAGTCAAAAATCTTATCAATTATCATAATCTTAAAATTTTTGCTATCTTGGAAACTAAACTCAATCTTGCTTTAACTTCAAGGGCTGCAAATTACATCAATCCATCCTGGAATTTTATCCATAACCTTGCTGATGCTGATTATGGTAGGATATTCATCCTATTTGATCCATCAGTATATACTATCTCCTCTGAAATTTCTTCTAGGCAATTCATTCATACCAAAATCATCTACCAGCAAACCAAAACTTCCTTCTACCTTACATTTGTTTATGCTGATAACTCAGCTGTTTCTAGGCAAAAACTTTATGACTTCTTACCAAATCTTAGGCAAGAATCACATCCATGGCTGGTTGTTGGGGACTTTAATAGCTGCCTTCAGCTGGATGACAAGTTTGGTGGCCAACCATTATATCCAAAGCATATCCTACCTTTGAACACTGCCATTTATGAATCTAATCTCATCAAGATACACTCTTATGGTGCTAGATACTCATGGAACAATAAAAGTAGGAGTGGTGTCAGAACATTCTCTACCATTGATCATGCTTTCTGCAATTTTAAAGCGCAATCTGATTGGCCTAATCTCACTGTCAATCTTATCCACCCCATTCTCTCTGATCACTCCCCACTGATTCTTGCAAATGGTCCCAAAATGAAAAACGAAAAAAGAAGTTTCAAATTTTTTAATGATTGGATTAGTTCTTCTGAATTCAAACCAACTGTGATTTTGGCTTGGTCCTTGCATAGTTATGGTAACCCTATGTTTATTCTTTGCAGGAAGCTTAAACATGTTAAAAAGCATTTGAGGGCCTGGGCAGCTGAGAAGTATGGTGATGGTTCAAAGCAAACAAATTTATTGAAGAAGAAGTATGCTGAGGTCCAGGAATTTATGATGAACAATCCCCATGATCAAAATGCAGCTGAAGAGGAAGGAAGGCTATGTGAACTACTAAACAAATCCCTTGAAATTGAAAGTGGAATGAAACAACAACAGTTTCATAGTAAGTGGTATAAATTTGGTGATCGTAACACTGAGTTTTTTCATTCCTCGATCAAAATCAAACAAGCTAAAGAAAACATACACACAATAACTGCACTTGAAGGTACTTCTGTATCAACTCCTGACCTAATTGATGCTGCCTTTGTTCAATATTTTGAACACTTGTTTGGAAACACCTCTGATTTTATTCCTGAAATTGACATGTTGAACAACATCCCCCTTCCAACTTTGTCCACAATGCAAGCTGCCATGCTGGTTAATCAAGTTACTGATGAGGAAATAAAAAATACTCTCTTTGCAATGAATAGAAAGTCGTGTGGTGGGCCTGATGGATTCAACGTCCTCTTCTTTGTTACTTGCTGGGACATAATTCAGTTGGATTTCTGCAGGGCAGTGCACAATTTTTTTAACAAGTGCACATTGCTAGCTGAAGTCAACTCAACTAATATTGTTTTAATCCCAAAATGTTCTGAACCTAGCACTGTCACTTCCTTTAGACCAATCTCGTGCTGTAATGTTGTGTATAAGTGTATTTCAAAGATTATTGCGTCAAGGCTAATGCAAGTACTCCCCCAAATCATTTCACAAAATCAGGTTGCTTTTCTTCCCAAAAGGAGTATTTTTGACAACATATTGCTGGCTCAAGAACTTCTTTGTGGGTACTCGAGATCTAATACTCCTCCATCTGCTATGCTAAAGCTTGACATTACTAAAGCATATGATTCCATTCACTGGTCCACCATTGTGAGAATTATGGCATTAATGAACTTCCCAAAGCCATTTGTTGGGTGGGTTTACGCATGTATTTCAACTGCTAGGTTCTCCATTGTTATTAATGGACGACCTGTTGGTTATTTCAGGAGTAGGCAGGGAATTAGGCAAGGGGATCCGATATCATCGTACTTATTTCTTCTAGTGATGGAAGTGCTCACAAGATTTATGATATCAAAGTATGCTGCTGGGCAGATTAAATACCACCCCAAGTGCAAACTAACAAATGCTACAACTCTCATGTTTGCTGACGACATTATGATCTTTACTAAGCCTCATCTCCCCTCGTTGCAGTGTGTTATTAATACGTTGACTGATTTTTATATGATGTCTGGTTTGCAGCTTAATTATTCTAAATCAAGTATAGCAATTGCTAGGGTCACCACCAGTATTTCCAATAGTCTAATTCAATACACTGGTCTCCAAAGCATGGGTACAGATATGACATATCTTGGCCTCCCCCTTTTGACATCTAGGCTGAAATATGCTGACTGCATCCCCTTGTATTCCAAGATGGTTGCCATTCTTGACATGTGGTCTAACAGATTATTAACCCAGGCAGGAAGGCTTGTTCTAATCAAATCAGTTGCTTTTTCAATGACGGTTTATTGGGCTAAAGCTTTTGTCTTGCCTGCAAAACTTTTGCATCAAGTAAGAAGTGCAATGCTCAGATTTTTTTGGATAGGTTCCATCAATAACAGGAAGCCATTGCCATGTTCTTTCAGTCTTTTTGAGAAGAGTTTAAATGCTGGAGGTTTGGGGGTTATAAACATTGTCAACTGGAATATTGCAGCGTTCAGTACTCATCTTAACTCCATTATTGTCAAGGATAATTCTGGGTGGGTTAATTGGGTATGGGCAAACAGAATTGGTAGGGCAAGTTTCTGGACAGTTACCTCACCTCAAATTTGCAGCTGGACTTGGAGAAAGCTTCTGAGTTTACGGGCTAGCTTGCTTCCCACAATTGTTCATAGGTTGTCAAACTCATCGGCAGTCAAATTTTGGTATGATCCATGGGTGGCCAAGGGGGTGGTTTTGCATTCTTTGTTCACCTATCAACAGCTGCAACAAACTGGAATACCTTTTAATGCAAAAGCAGTGGATTTTATTTCCCATGGTAACTTGCATCTGCCATTTTCGTCAAATCAATACATAAGGACTGTTTGGAATGATATACAATGTAATACCTACCCTCTGGTTGATGTTGATGATGTACTTTGGAATGAAAGGCCTCATTCTGTCAAGCTTGTGTACAAGCACCTGCATAATTTAGGTGATCAAGCCTTCAAGTGGAGCAAGGTAATTTGGACCACTGATTCAACCCCAGGGGATAATCTAATGCTTTGGAAAGTTCTGCAAAATGCCATGTTGACTAGAACCAAATTGATGGAGATGGGATACGATACGAGTTTCACTTGTGTTTTCTGTGCAAATGAACCAGAGACTGTGCACCATTTGTTTATGCAATGTCCCTTCACTAAGATGCTATTTGACAATATGATGCTTGTTGCTAGGAGTAGATTGTTGGCTCGTCTTACAACGCTGGATTTTGACATGATATACAAAGCTACAAGGTGGCGAACATTGAAAGCGAGACACTTAACCATTTGCTTGAAGAAGTATATGACAGTGGTGTGGTATGAACGAAATATGATTTGCTTTGAAAAGAAGAGGAGAGATGGGCAGGTGTTATGGAAGGTTTTGAAGCATGAAATTTACAAAACTATGAAGATGCAATCCAATTTTCCAGCCATTTATAAGGATGCTTGGATATAGTTGGTGAATATTCTGGGGTGTATCTTGTTTTGTTTTTTTCCTTGTGTGTTGTTGTATTTTCCCACTGTCTTATCTCGGTGTGTTTGAATGTTTTCTTTATTTCTTGCTTGCTGTTTCTTTTGGGCAAGTATTGTATTTTATTGTTTTTTGGCAATAAAATCAAGTAGGGGCCCTGTTAACCCCGCTAGCTTTTGCTAAAAAAAAAAATAATTTATGTAAATACTTATCCATATTCTATTTTAATAAAATCAACTTAATTATTAAACTTATTTTATACTTTAAACAAATTTTATTCATAGCTTAAACCAAGAACTTAACTATATATAAAAGAACATTTATAAAATATCCAAATCAATATCTCAAAAATCATATATTTCTTTACAATCCACAGAAATCCCTTTAAAATATTTTTATATATAAACCATGGTGTCTGTATATAATTCTCTATCCTATGATCAAGTGATACGGATATTTACCATTTCAATCCGTAATTTAAAATAAAAATTACGGTTATATCATTTCAAACCGCAATCCCGAATAAAATAAAAATTTGATAACAACTTGCAGTTTATAACAATATGAATAAAACATCCATTCATCCAATATCAATCATCAAACATTATCACAATCATCATCCAATTCAAACAATAATATTAATATAGAACAGATAATAAATAACAGGTAATTACTGGCAGTTTATGTACAATAATAAATTAATTTAACTAGCAGTTTATTTGCAATAATAAATTGAATAACAGTTTAATTCAATAAATTAAATTTAACTGGAATGATGATAAAAATATACCAAACAGCAATAAATCAATTTCTAATCACATCAAAAATTAATTTAACAAACATAAGAAATTTTAGAAGTCGTGGGTGGGTTAAAATACTCGCCTTTTGAATTTAAATTGAAATTAAATCCAATTTAAACCCAAAAATTGAACAGTCTCCAAATTCATCCAAACTAGCGACAAAATGTCCGGAATTCCAATATGAACCTAGCGGAGAAAACTGCATGTTAAACGGATATCGTATGCAAAAGTTATTCGAGTTATAAGCTTTGAAATGAATTTTAAACAAATAAAAAATAAAAAAAAAGAATACCCAATAGCTCGCAGCCACGTCATCATCTCTGTTATTCACGCACACAGGGCAAACGCGTTCGAACTCGAGGGAAACAGGCCGTTACTTCCACCTTGACCAACCGTTGAATGCGATTAACGCCACCTACGTCGCCTTCCACCTCAAACCGATCACCTCCCCGAGCTCACAAACCCATGCTGCCTCGAACGACGTGGTCGCGCCCCTCCCTTATGCCGCCACCGGGTTTCAAAACCCTAATTAGCCAATTCCGGCCACCCTCCATCACCATAGGTGATGCCACTACCGCCAATCGACTCCATGCAGCACGCTCTACGAAACCCAGAAACCAATTTTGCTAATTTACGTCGAAATCAAAAACCCCAAATTTGCGATTTAGGTTTCGTGATTTCGGCCTTTGACCACAATTTCCCGTTGATTCGAGCAAAATTTCCAAAAATGAACAGTTGACGTAGATTCATATCGTTGAGATCTTCGACCTTATATTTTTTTCGAATTTTTTTTGAAGAGTTTGAAATTTCAATTTGATTTTTGAATTGCAATTGGATTTGGAATTGTCTGCCATGAAATGAGGAGGTGAGAAGGAATTGTACGTACAAACAATTTACAATGAGAAACAATTAGGGTTTATAAGAGGGTATATATAGACAAGGTTGAAATAGAATAGATGGACCCGATTTATAAACGCGTTGAACGATGAATGGGCCGAAAAGCCCGTTCTGACTCCGGAACGAAATTGGGTCAACCCATATATCAAAGTAGATGTTTTAAAATATTTTAAATGCGATGGAACAGGTTTCAAGTCCAAATTCCATCGTATGAAGAAGTTATGCTAAAATCAAATTATTTCAAATTGATTTCAATTTCATTGATTTCTAGACGTTTCGAGCCCGTACGATCAAACGACAAGTCCGATCGCTACGAAACTTGAAATCCTATGATAATTCACCGTTACGGATCTGATGAAACTGGATTCGTCGAAATCCGAGTCAGTGGCCAAAATGGCTATTTTCTAGTTAATTAAATAAATTAAAAATAAATTGATTAAATCAAATTTTCAATTTCAATTCGAAAATTGACAAATTTCATCACTTATGATTTCTCAATCATTTACAATGATTTAAACAAATGTAAATGTCAATTTAGAGATGATAAATTTATAAATTTCAATATTAATCCTCAATTTCATTAAATTCAAAATTATAAATTTAATTTCCAATAATTCTATTAAATTCATTTTTCATTCTATTATTTAATTCATCATTATCAAAAGGATGGAGTTAATATTGGTTCATGATTGTTTACATTTATATTCTCATATTTCATCTAAATTTCCATTTATGCGATATTTAAATATTTAGTTTTATTTAATTGTAATTAATCCTATAATCATATATTAAATTCCAATATATTGATAAAACTTTATTTCCATCCCTTTTATTCAACCAATAGTCATATTATAAATAGAATTGTCATTATTTCAAATTATTTCCTTAATTTATACTAACATCACTTTTAATTTAGATTTATTGCAATTGATTACCGGTTTATATTAAATATACTAAATAAATGGTTAACCTATACTAATCGTTACTATTAATGTTAAACTTCCCTTATAAGTTGTTATTAACAAACAAATGTTGCAATTGATTTATATCTAATTCAATGCATTAAATGAATGAGTAAATGATTAAAGTTTTGCACTATTGCCAAATTTTCTCACATTCATACCTAATTATCAACTAACAATTATTATAATTACTTATCTAGCATTGATTCTATCAAACTGCAATTTATTACGTATTATTTCATTAATTAATATAACTTTTGAATTTATTTCCCCATTTACTAATTTCAATCAATTGTAACCTTACAATTGTTTTCAATTAATTGGTATTGCATTGAATTTTTTTTATTTATTGGCTTACATCAACATTATTACCTTTAGTTGCAAATTGATTACCAATTTTATTCAACCCCTTAAATAACTAACATATATTAATTCAATACTTACATTTGTTTACCTATGTTTCATTTATAACCAATTATATTATTCCCACTATTTAAATTAAGTTGAATTCCATTCTAGTACCAATTTATTACTTTATACATACATTACGTTTCTATTAAATATATACTTTCACACTTTCCGTTATTATATTAATTGTCATTAAAGAAATGTTCACTATTGGTCACCAATGATTATACCAACTCATATCACACTAATCCTATTCAATTCCCATTTATTACGCAGATTTATATTAATAAATCAACATTTACATTTGTTACTTACATTCAACTTATAACCAAGTTATATTATTTTACATTATTTCATTTATTGCAATTTCATTAAAATAGTTAATAATTAACTTTGGTTAACCTTTTTACTTTTCATTTAAGTTATTATCTCCTTATTAGTTAACAAATTTTTCATTCTTTCAATATTAAATTACCAAAACTTTATCAAATTAACAAATTTAAATCATTGAAATTTACGGGTCGTTATGTATGTATGTATGTATGTATGTATCATTTTAAAAAAAGTTTTAAATTATAAACAAATATTTTACAAAGGGGTTTAGAAGTTGCTTAGTGGCTTAACCATGCTTTGATTTGTTTATTTGTTTATGGAAAGTAATTAATACTATACTTAGCACTGAAAACGGATGAAGTAAGTTGTCTATCTGGGAGAGTTAAGAATGATGTTCGAGTGGTGTTTAGAAGCAATGGTGTTCTAACATACTGGCTTCACTATTGACCGAGGAATAGTAAGTTGAGAAGTTCGAAAACGTGTTAAGTATACAAAACATGATTTCCATTAGCGATCGTTTTTATAACTAGATACTCGATTATTTGGCTAGTCGAACTTGACCATTTAACTTAAGAAGTATATGAAAGCTTCACGGATTTATATAGTTTGAGATCCCCTAAGAATGACTTATTGGTATGAAAAGTCTCTAACTTTAAGAATTGTATATATATGAGATTCCTTGGGGAGGACTTCTTTATATATTGTCGCTTATTTCTAAAAGAACCGAAGTTGAGTTAACCGAAAATTCATCGATTCAATTTTGAAGAGTCCAAGATCTAAATTGTGAATATCACTTCAAAACTAGTACACAAGTTTATGTTTTGGAAGCAGTTGTGAAGTGGAATGTTATAAATTTGAATTTTCTATCTTAAGGTTAAGTCCAAAGGAGAAGTCAATGTTAATATTTCAGACTAATGCTATAGAGTTAAACTATCTATCCTAATGTTAAGTCTAAGAGAGAGGTCAGCATTAGCATTTGTCAGATGACTTATGATGAAATCCA
Source organism: Allium cepa (assembly GCA_030765085.1). Taxonomy (NCBI): domain Eukaryota; kingdom Viridiplantae; phylum Streptophyta; class Magnoliopsida; order Asparagales; family Amaryllidaceae; genus Allium; species Allium cepa. The sequence goes on from CM060932.1 coordinate 178,504,781, forward strand.
GAAAGGACTCGTGATCTATTCAAGTGATGAAGAATTATGTGAGAGATGCCATATGTGACCTCACCATCGAAAATGGCTAAAGACAGAGTAGGATACACAAACTGGGGTTTAACTAACAAAAAGGGCTATATCAACTTTATATTTTGATATGCTTATCAATATTTCTAGTGGGAGTTAATGATACTTGGTTCCACGTGTTAAGGCATGGGACAGTTGTGTTTGCCTTATGGCATAGTTTATCTAGAGAAATACGATGCTCAAAAGATAACATTTATCCTTGTGCATAGGGTCAGCTTCATTTTACTAAGGGGATCTCCATGGAAAATCCATATATGAACATACCTTTGTGGTTTTAGATGTACTTATAATATTGTTGTGTTGTGAAATGCAAGTAGCATGGCTATTTTCAAATTTATATTATATACCCTAAATATTATACATTATATCGCTATATTCACTTATCATATTGTTTGGTTCCTTTCAAGGGTAAAACTGCTATGGTGATTCATACGGTCACAAAAGTTGCTGTTATATGAATCCATGTATCTTGAGTTTCTCATACCATACTTATGCCTGACACTAGCTTCAATTTTCTATAAATTCCTTATGTACTCTTTTGAGTTGGCTAAGTAAAGCAGGTTTTACTTTGGATGCTACAAATCTTCAAGAGATGAGATACATGCTTCCATTTATCTATCTATTTCTATTTCCGTTGCACTATTATTATATATGTATCAGCATTTTGAGGATAGACAGTTATAACTGTCTAGGTTGGTGATAGTACTTAGGTTTATTAACTCTAAAATGATTTTGTATTTTGGTGTAACCCTTTATACTGACCTTTTTGATATTGTATATTACCATTCCACTGTGAGATTCTGATATTATGTCATTTCTTTCTTTTTCTTTTTACTTTACCTTAACTATTTGTCTTTCCGGCACCTGGGTTCTTGGCACACGAATATCATGGATGTGCTAGTGTTGACATTCGAGTGTCGAAAAGTCGGATCATTACAGCTTCTCGTTGGTTTCTTTATGATGTCTTCTCTTACCACCACATGCACCAGAAGATGTACCAATGTGTGGATGTTGTTGTAATGAAGGATTGTTTGGTGAATTCAAATTTGAAATTTATCCATTGTGGGTATTTTTTCATCTAGTTGACTATAAAACCTGTCAAAAGCTCATGTTCTATCAAACTGGGTTTGTGTAGGGGGAAGTTTTTTGTTGTGGTGATTCTTGGTTAGCAGCGAGCATATACGATGTTTGTCCAGTTGCATTCATACCTTAAAATAGTTGTTGCATCAACTCCAAATTGTTTTTAATAATTTCCTATGGAAGTTTGTATTCAATTCATTTCAAATATTTATTTGTTCGCTCTATAATTTACTTCAATGAGCATACAAATCAAATTTCTTTTGTCCATGATTTTCCCATTCATTTCTTCCATGATGTTTTGCATGCAATCTCCAACTTTGTTATGTGCTTTAAACAAACTATATAGCAATGATACTTAGCATGTTTTTTTTTGAGAAGCAACAAAAATAGAACAATAAGAGTTATTAAATTTAATCAATCAAAGATGTGGTTTTATATAAAAAAATTATGTACTTATGAAAGGAACGGTTGAACACATAATGAAAATTAGCATGGTACTCTTAATCAAAGAATATTCTAATTCAGATAAATACGAAAATATACAAAATTATAGATGAAAGCAATAAAAACCTGGTTATCCATATAAGCAATAGCAATATTTATTCTTATTAGCGCTATCGACCTATACAATGTAACATGACAATTTTTTAATTAGAAATAAGTTTATAATAATATACAAATTAATAAAAATCAATAATCAATGTTTGCTAACATATAATCAAATGCATGCATTGTTCTCTGCAGTATAAAAACTCAAAAATCTCCTTAGATCACAATAATTTTCAGATGCTTTTAAAAAAAGAATCTAAAATCATTAGAAGATTTATGCAAATTCAACGATTAGTGAAGTCATTCTAATAAGGATGAAAATGAGACATCCAAATAAAAGGTAAAAATGATGAATATGGATAAGAGAAATTATCCAGTTATAACTCGAATAAATGAACTGAAAAAGGGAAAATGACCAATCTTAGACTGAAGTAAAAGAGTAAAAGATATCATCTCTTTTTAATAGTTTTTCCATTATTAATTAGAGAATGGTAAGGGACTTTTTTTATAAAAAATTAATGTTTCCTTTGACCTAAGAGGATGATAATGAAGGCGTGATGGAAAATTAAATAAGAAATGAAATTAACAATTGGAGTTTAAATTTTAATCGGGACTAAAGGTTAAAAAGGAATAGGTAAAAGGAATAATTGGAAAATGTTACTTCAAATCACTAAAAGTTGAGTTTAAAACTTCAAATTGAATTAGGAATCAAGATATAAAAGGTTAAATATTGAATGTTATATTTATATCTAAAATTTTGAAATTTATTCATGACATAATGATTATTCCTTAACTCTAAATTTTAAATGGATTACTGTTTTCTTTATTATTCTTGGAAAATATTTTTAACTAAATTTTGTTACTGTTTTCTTATGAAAGTTTTTATTTCAATTTTATCTTCTAACAAATAATTAATGTTTCCCTATAAAATTTGATTCTCCGATCATATAAATCATTTTTCTGTTTTTCTTCATAATTTTCTTTCATTTCTTTCCATAATATTTTGCATATAAACTCTATTTTTTGCATAAAATAATCTTCAAATGATCAAGATTTTGGTTTTACATATTTTACTTTAGAAGCAGCAAAAACTAGATTTGTTTTGCAAAAAATAATAAAAGTTCATCAGTTAAAATAAATGTGATTTTGTAAAAAAATTTAGGTAAGATGCTTACGCATGGATTGGTTGTAGACATTATGAAAATCAACATTACACTCTTAATAATCAATATTTTAATATAAATATTGACTAGCATAAAAATGCAAAACTACATATGGAAGCAATAAAGATTTTTTTACACCGTTAAAAAGATAACGAACTTTCGTTCTTATTACCACTATCTTCAATATATAAAACATCGAATTGACAAGCACCATTGTTCTAGTGGTTAAGTGATTTGGCTTTGGTGCGAGAGGTCACAAGTTCGAAACTTGTATAGCGTGATTCAAATGTTTATTAACATGTGATATGTTGTCACGGTGATTTGTTATATATAAAGTACCATTTCAAAAAAACATCTCTGTAATAACCAGTAATAAATAATACTAAAAGCTCAGAAATCCCAGTAAATCACAATAATTTTCAAATGGTTCAAAAAATGAAATAAAACTAAAATCGTAAAACGCTATTTTGAATCCAAATGTTGGTGGATACATTTTAATAAAGGTGAAAGTGAGACAAACAAATGATAGATAGAAAATAATGGGAATGAAAAAGAGTAAATATCTAGTTATAAATCAAATGGTTAGGCTTACAAAAGGAGAAAAATGACCAATACCTTGGACTAAAGTGATATGGTAGGAGTTTTCATCGTTTTTTATCATTCTTTTTTATTGTTAAGAAGAGAATGATAAGAGAGTTTTTAAAAAAAAAGTACATTTGAATTGATGAGAATGATAATGAAGATGCATGAAATATAAAGATGCGAGAGATTTATTTATCTTAATTAAATGAATAAATATATGGATGAAAATAAAAGGTTGAAATAAACAGTTGAAAATTGAATTTAATGAAAATGAAAAGTGACAAAAGTATAGCTGTAGAAATTATACTTGTATAAACGATAATCTAACTTTCATTCCTTTTAAAACTATCATCCTATATACAACACCACTAAATTATAGTTTTCTAATTAAAAATAAATTCATGATAATAGTGAAATTAATCATAATTGGTGATCAACCTTTAATAGCACATAATTAAATGTACGTATGATCGCTGTAATAACATGTAATAAATAGATGAGCTAAAGGCTTTGAAATTCTAGTAATCAAAATATTTTTCAAATAAAATATTTTTCACATGTTTAAAAAGTGAAGCGAACCAAAAATAAAAAAACAAGATTTTGCAAATTTAGACATTAGTGGATTCATTCCAATATAGATGAATGTATGCCATAAGCAAATTAAAGATATAAATGATGAGTATGGAAAAGAGTAAATATCTAAATAAAATCAAATAACTAAGCTAACAAAAGAAAAGAAATGACCAATACCTTAAAGTAAAGTGATATAGTATAAGCTTTTATTATCATTTAATCTTTGAATTGATAAGAGATCATTCTAAATACAAAATTACATCTTAATTGATGGAAATGATAATAAAGAGATGCAATGGAAATTAAAAATATGATAAGAAATTTATTTACCTTAATGAAATCAAATGGATAAATTATATGGAAAAAGATGAATAGTCGAAATTTGAATTTTAACGGAGAAGGAAAGTGATAAAAGAATAGAAGTGATAGTTGTAAAAAGTTTATTTAAATGAATATGAATTGAGATATGATGAAGGATGATAAAGAATCAGGATATGAAAGGTCGGATGCTTAAATTTTTATACAATCGAATAGACTTAAATTAAAGATAATTTATTATAGTCGATACTCCAACTAAATTAAATTCAAATTTAAATGTATTAGTTGTAACTGGTTCCTTTTATACATTTTCTTTTATCGATTTCGTCGATATGATCCTTCATATTTAAAGTTAGTTTACTATCAATTGATAAGATTTTATTGTAGTCTGCGGTTATGGTTATCACCATATAATGAAATTTAATTTGGAGCTTGAAATGGTAAATAGTTAAGTAAAAAAGTTATCACTCAAACTAATGAGAGAAAACGAGTGTGGATGTGAATGAATGAGAATGAAGAATATAAATAATCATATATTCTGTTTTATGTATAATAGATAGATAGAGTAGATATAATAGATAAACAGATAGAATAATAGGTGGAAGAGATTTAGTATGAGTGCGAGAACGTTCAAACAATAATTGTAGGGTCTATTTTGAAAAGAAGGGTCTAAGTGTAAAATTATCACTTGAAGTGAGGAGATATTAACATTTTAATTGAGAATGGACGACAAAAGAGGAAAAAATGTGAGTGTTTGAATTTTATGAATCGTTGTATAATTATGTTTTTATTCAATTACCAAATTGAAATCGTGGAATAAATTGATTCAAATATATGTTTGACATTTATAATATTTATTACAGTTCTATCTTTGAATTGATAAGGGATCATTTAAAACAAATCACCTTGTAGTTGATGGGAATGATAACAGAGATACAATGGGAAATAAAATTTTGATAAGGCATTTATTTACCATAATCAAATGAATAAATTATACGGCGAAAGATGAAAAGTTGTAATAAACATTTGAAATTTGAATTTTAACAGAGATGAAAAGTGACAAATGGATGGAGGCGATAATTGTGAAATGTTTATTCAAATGAATAGGAATTGAGTTTATGATTTTAGGGTGAAAGAGAATTAGGATATGAAAGGTGGGATATTTAAACTTGTATACAATTAGATACACTTAAATTAAAGACAATTTATTGTAGTTAACATTCCAACTAAATTAAATTTAAATTCAGCTGATTAATAGTAATTGATTCCTTCTAATCAATTCATTTATTGGTTTCACTGATATGGTCCTTCGTATCTAAAGTTAGTTTACGATCAACTGATAAGATTTTATTGTAGTTTTATTACCTTACAATAAATTTAATCTGGAGTTTTAAGTTGTGAATAATTATATTAGAGGCAAGTAAAAAAAATTGTTGCTCGGATTAAGGAGAGAAAAATGAGTGTGAATAAGAATGAAAGAGAAGCAAAAATATAAATAGAAATATACTCTTTTATGTATAATGGACAAATAGAATAGATATAATAGATAAACCGTGAGAATAATGGATGGAAGAGATTTAGTATGGAAATACTCAAACATTAGTTAGAAAGTTTATTTTAGAATAGGGAAAGGTGAGAAGGAAAAGAATTAAGAGCCAAAGCGTAAAAATATCACTTGAACTGAGGAGAGATCAGCATTTCAATTGAGATTGAATGATAAAAGAACCAAATATGTGAAAGGTTGAAACACATACAGAGAAATACATACATGTATGTATATATGAATCTTCATATAACTATATTTTGATTCAATCGCCAAATTGAAATCGTTGAATAACTTAAATCAAATATATTTTAACATTTTATTTATTTACAGAAAAATAGACGCAAGGAAGAAGTTACAAAAAAAAATTAGTCTCAGACACAGCAAGTTTGTTTTTTAGTCTGAAGAACATTTGTTAGTGTAAACAGAAAATGATAGTTACAACTATCATTCTGTGATTTACGCTAAAAAATGTCCTTCAGCCTAATAAGCAAACTTTTTGTTCCTAGAACTAAATTTTTCTACAACTTTTTCCTTGAGCCTAAAATCTCCTTTTATTTATTGTTCTGCTCAAAGAACACATATATAACGGCTTTTTTAATTTCATATTTTAGCACAGACAATTGTGCTTCACAAATTTTCTTTCGATCATTAGAATTATATTTTGTTGTTCATTGTCAATATACAAATTTTAGCGAGCCATTTTTCATAATGATAAATATAAATATATAATAAATCAAATCCTATGATCAACTCAGGGTTAACAAAATCAAGAAAAATCAATTAATAAAATCTAGCCAACTAAGAAATTTTTACTAATACTACAATTTCACGAACCTAAAGCACCACACTAATATTGTACCTCAATATGAAATGAGAATAAAAATGTTGAATTTAGATGATAATGGAGATATTTACATAACAATATTAGCAAACTCATAATATAAATGAAATCGAGAATCATAGGTTCATATCTATGGTGAAATTCAATTTTGATGGAGAAAAATATTTTTTTGAAAAATGAGTGTAAAATATAGCTTCAATGATGACAAATCGAATGAAATGCGCGTAGATTTTACTTTTGAAAATTTGAGATTCCAATGCATAACATAGCGAAGAAGCTACATTAAATGGATTAATTTCATTTTTTGAAGAAGCAAAGAGATTTGGAAGGTTACGAAGCGTAAAAGATGGTTAGAGTGGGGAGAAGATATAGAAAAGCCATTGAAGTAAGGATCCAAGGAAATGAAATTAATTTGATTAAAAATTTGATGAAAAATAGTAGTAAATTAATACAAATAACTAAAGGAAAAATATGACCTTTGAATTTCCAAAATACGTAAACAATGATATATTGATTGTCTTATAAAATAAACTGAAAGATGTAATGATAAAAGATTTGCTCAAGCTAAATACAAGTGGGTATATGATTTAAGATTGGGCTAGAAGAGATGATACTATCTTATATTCTCTTATATATATATGTGTGTGTGTGTATGTATGTATATGTATGTGTGCATATGTATGTATGTGTGCATATATGTATGTATATGTATATATACATATACATATACATACATACATATGCACACATACATATACATACATACATATATATATTTATATAGTTAATAATATTTGTAATACATTTGGTGTCACACTTTTTTGGTATCAACATGAAATACCAAAAAGGCTCATCTATATATTATTAAATCTTAATCACTTAAAAGTAGGATCTAATATTAATCTACTCTACAAATTCAAATGTACTAAAAAGTATGATCTAACAATTAAACATACTTTATAAATTCAAACCGCTTCTAAAAATATGATCTAAAATTAAACTTTCTTTACAAAATCCAAAATACTTCTTCACAAATATACAAATCTTAAAATCACTTGAAAATAAAAAAAAATCATTTTTTTTGAGTGATTTAAACATAAGGAAAACAATTCACCGTAACACTCGCATATATATAATAGAATAGATATGAAACTTTAAAAAAAAAAAAAAAAGAAAAAAAAAAAAAAGAAAAAAAAAAAGAAGAAGAACTAATAAATTCTGTGATGACTTATTACTTCGACAAACAATGGACTTTTATTATTCAAACTCATTTAAAGTTTTGAATTTCAGGACACGTAATAATATGAAATACATAAATTGCAATCAACCACACATCACACCTTCCTACACGATATACAACAAGTGCATTGATAGAAATCAATAATATTCTTATTCTCAATATATATCATTGAGCACCCTTGTTAGCAGGTGGCTCTCCCATAACAGGCCGGTACATCTGAATATTACCCGGAATACCATTTGCCTCTGGTGGTACCATAGCACGTCCCATCATATTGGGCCCCATGACATAATCATAGGGCCCACCAACGTACATGGGCCTGTACCCAGCATGCATTTGAGGTTGTGCATATTGCATTGGCATTTGAACCGGACCTGGACCTGGCACATAATAAACGGGTGCCTGTTCGTTCACATATTGCCAAATCGGGTTCAGGTTGGAAGTCGGGCTAGGGTTCACTTCTGCCTCAGATGATCTGGTCTCAACAGGTACAGAGACTGCTGAGGATGTGGATCCATAATGTGGTGATCCAACATCAGAGGGTGATAAGTTGCTTTTCAACTTCCCATGTTCATCGTAGTTTGTGTCTAGGCCAGATAAATAGTCGGGTACCTCTGATACAATGGAAGAGGCTTCAGATCGACCTCTCTCGAGTGGGCGCCCATTCAGTGCATCTAAGAACCAGCTTTCGTGTTTTGATGCAGTTCCACTCAGAATGGAACCAAATCCACTGCTGCTGCTGTTGTTACCATCATTCTCTGAGTTGAAAAGGAACATTCGCAATCTTGGGGTTCTAGTGGTACTTGGAGTATTACCTGTCATTCAAAGCAAGATAAAATACAAGATCATTTCAGAGTTTATAAACTCAACATTGATTCTCTGAGAAAACATCAATTCCTATCATATGATTTTTAGTGTATTTTCATAAAATAGGTAATCATAAGACGTCTATCCAATATGATCCAAATATTTTGACTACATCTCTAACACTTCTTTTGCTGATATCAAAGACGCCTTGACAAGTGCTTCTCGTTGTTTAGAGGAAACTCCATAAAAATATTATATCTTTGCAAACAGGAAAAAATTGCATGGTTAAGATCATAAAGATGATATGGTTAGGAAATTTCAGAAGATTACCATCTGCAAGGAGACGATCATACTCTTCAATCATATTCTCAACATCTTCGTCCGATGTAACCGAAATCAAAGCATCAAGATCTTCATTAGGAAGTTGGTATTTGATGGCAACATCGGCGATGGAAGTAAATTTTGATAGCTTGGAAACAAGAGTGGAATAGGTAGAATTGCGATGCAAGGTGACCATACGTGTATCCCCACCAACGTATCTGAGTTGATTGTCATGAGGCCGGGGAATTATTCGCCCACTGAAACTGCACATCAGGCGAATGTGTGGGGAGTTTTCATCAATGTTGGCAGTCATTATGCTGAAATTTAATTAATTAAACAATGTTGTAAATGAGTGAAGGTTTTTCTCGATTGAAGAAATGATGGATAATGTTTAATTATTTGATGAAATAAACTAGTGGTGGAGCAAATTATAAGTCAGACAATGGAGAGATATTTCAATGCACATAAAAGATCTTGGCGTGTATTTTGTAACGTGGGTCCAGTGATAGGTTATGATGCATATGTTGGCTTATAGTTAGACTAATATATTTCCCCTTGCAAAAGCAAGGGACTATTCTCATCAACAATGATGAGATACTTCGGTACAATGAAAGGTTAAAGTTAAGCTTGCTAGTTACGTTGTGTATTCATTGAACGGTAAATTAAAATTGAAATTTTTTTTTTGATTTGATCCACTTCTGCTAACTTATTACGCAAATAGGTCGGTTCTAAAACTATTACGAATATAGACCACATTTGGTCACCTCAGCACCACGTTAGCCAAAAGTGTATAGACGGCATTTCAAATACCGTTTGTGTGTATATTTTTTAATTTTTACATTGGCTCCATTTCAAATGAAGCCAATGCAAATTGATGACAAAAATTACCCCTTCTTGGCTCCATTTGAAATGGTGCCAGCGGTGTTTCTTTTTTTCCTCTTTCTATTGGCGTGATTTTAAATGGCGCCAAGCGAAATTTAATTTCAGCAATTTGCATTTGCTCCATTTGAAATGGAACCAATGTACAAGCAAACGGAAAAAATACAGATGACATTTTAAATGCCGTGTGTACACTTTTGGTCAATGTGGCGCTGAGCTGGCCAAAAATGGCCTATATTCGTAATTAGCTTTAAAGCTGAACTATTTACGTAATAAGTTTGCAAAAATGCTCCAAAAGTTTTAAAAAATCCATTAAAATTTGGTAACTATAAAATGTCATATTTACCCATCAAGCTACAGAATACTAGGTATTAAGAAGTATGAATTGATGAACTCAAGACATTAAAGCAATAAGTGCTAGAGAGTGAATTTATCCTCACAAAACTTACCCTGAACGGAAATTACAAAGGGTATAGGTGATTGGAATGAGGTTGTTAAATAACTTTCAATAACGGACCAACCATAAGGTGTCATTTTGAACGTGGAATATAGGGGAAAACTCAATGGTGAAAGTTGGGTAAACCAATTAACATAAGGACTCTTTTTACCCCAAATTTAGGATGCTCGATCATGATTCCGGTTGTCCAAATACACTTGGACTCACTCTCAAATTTGTTGGAAATGATATTAGGACCACTAATGGAAATTTTTGAAAGAAATGAGTTGAACCTTTCAAAGTAAGCAATGTTAACGATGTTACTAAGGGGTAGGTTTTAATACTAGACACATCTATTAAATAATAGTAACATATGATTTACTATTAAGTCCATATACATTTAACTTAATTAAAATAATCTTAAATATAAACTATTTAAATAAATTTAATTAACTAATATCCATTAAATTTTCTGATGAATCCTAAAAATAGCAATGTCAACATATATATCTCACTCCTAGTATCAAAAATGGTAAAACTGCATTTCCATTCAATATATATGTATGTATGTATGTATATATATATATATATATATATGTATATGTATATGTATATGTATGTATATGTATGTATATGTGTATACATATATTACAACATATATATATATATATATATATATTTGGAAAAGAATATATATGTATATGTATATATATGTGTGCGTGTATATATTATAAAAAAATTAATGAACAATAACAACAAATTTAATGTATAACTTATTTATCTTGATAAATGGTCAGTTAAATAGTACGAAGATATAGAAATTGCAGCCTCTCTCACTAATTCTAGAAATCTTCTCCTCGCTCCTTGATTCTCTCTCTCTCTCCCTTCTCAAATTCATGTAAGTTATCATTTTACAGCTATCTGAAATGCTACGTTAATTCTTTCTATGATTTTACATTCCTATACCTAGAATTTATAATTTTTACCATTATTTACAAAGTTCCCACTAATTCTCTCTTACCATTTTACATTCAAATCCATATATGTAAATTAACCAAACATCACAAATTCCAACTGTTTAAACAAATCAAGCAACGTTTAAAATGCAAAAGCGTACGTTAGTCATTTTCAGGTCGATGAGACAAAACATAAGCCCCGAAATGTTGAGGTGTAAATTTTTCGGGTAAAAATAAAACGCAAAATGTATAATGAAATCTGACATTTTAAATCAACCTATGAAAAAATGAAGAACAAATCATTCATGTCCAAATCTGAACAGGTATATATCTTTTATTATTATTTTCTAAGACTAAAAATAAATAACTGAAATCCATATGATTCCATTTCGATTGCACATAATTTATTTGGAAATTCCGCAACAAGTTTCAATTTCTTTTACCAAATCAAATTGATCTGCAAAATCTATTTGGAGATTCACCGAAGTATAATAAGAAATTTTCTTTAAATAGCAATGAGAAAATCCATTACATAGCTTTTGATTGTTGTTTCAAAAAAAATTACTTAACCATGTCGATATTGAAATTGAAGAGTTAAAAAATACCGAGATCCATTTCCTTATTTTGTTTTTTTTCCATTAAATAATAAAAGTTTAATAACTTATGTTGGTGTTAATATTTGCAACTAAGGGTAAAAAATTCTTGAGTCGCATGTTTCAGCAATTTGAGGCATTCGAGATGTGCCTTTTGTACATTTTGTATGCCTCAGTTGTTGAAACGTAGGCCTTGGTGGTATAAGGTCTTTTACGGAAAACATCAAGACGTTTTATCTCTTATTTAGTCAAAGTGAGAACCAAGACAAGTTTTTTTAAAACAATGACATATTCATTAATTTGTATACCACTTTTGCATTAACAAAATGGTAAAACCAAATTTTCATTCAAATATAAAAAATATATAAATCACTCAACAAAATTATATATACAAATAATAATACAAAACGTAAAATTTATAACATATACACATACATACGCACATATATATCATGCATTGTATAACAAAATTTTATTTTATTTACCAATATTTGAAGAATGAATATCATGTTTATACTATATTACCGTGTGCCACGTACGGATGACACACTGGTTAGGCATTTGAAAGTTGCAACCTTTAACATGGCAATAAGCCGCCACAAATAAAATTAATACTTAATAGTCCTCTAATAGTAAAATCACGATAGAACTAAAATGTTGTATTTTATGATAACCTATTGCTTTCTCGATTAGTCATTAGTGCAATAATTGATTCTTATCTTAACAAGATAATGTTCAAATCCCACCGAAAACAATAATCAGCCACCCTCTTGCTTCTTCCTCATGTTCTGCCCACCTTTTTCCTTGAATTATTTCTAGTTTCTTTTCATTTCCTTTGCTACTCTCTTTCTACTTCATTTGCCATTCCTTGTTTTTATCCTTTTTCTATTTATTTTTCTCCCTGAATTTTAAAGTTTTCAAATATCATCAACCTCTTTTTGTTAATTTCATTTATTTTCAAACCCTATTTACTTGTGAACAGTATTTATTTTTTCCCAGTTCTAAATGATTAATTGATGTTTCTTGTGGAACAGTGGTGGGATCAAATCTCACTGGTAGTAACAACCGGAAAAAGGAAATATACGATTAAATTGATTTTGTACCAATAAAGGACAGTATAAATTTAAGAATGCTGCTGCTTTGTTGTAAATTTAATCCAGCCAACCCAACTTGTAAACTGTAAATATATTTGGGTTGGCCACTTGCGCTCTATGAAAAAACAAAAAAGTGTGACAACGCTGCTTTAACGATTAGTTTGTTTATATCAGTTAATTGACCCAATATAGTAAACAACCATCAAAATAAATATTCTATTTAGTTATAATTATCAGTTTAGTAGACATTGATGTAAAATATGCCTAGTTGCAGAACAGACAAACAGTCTTACTAATCAGGGACCCACAATGATAAATAAAGCAAAACAATAATCATATACCCCAAATACAAATCATAATAACTTTGCTAACGCAACAACTGATAAATGTTATATGCTATAAATTTAATCGCCATTGAGCAGCAGGCGAGTTTCTGAACTAAACCAAAGAAAAAAATTGGTAAATTAAATCCCCATAGAAAACTTTGGGAAAAAAAAAAGGTAAATTAAATCACTATAGAAAACTCAAGAAAATAAAAAAAAGCAAAATATTGTCAAAGTATATCCTCAGTGTAAACAACATGTACAAGTATGAAATTCAAGCAATTCGCAGGAAATCAAATAAAATTGGGTTGATCATAATCGGAGCCAATGAATGAACGATTCACAATCGGATGATATGATGATGATAACGCAATGATGCTGATATAAAGGAAGCATGAACAGACATAGAGTATCGATGAGAACAATTGACATAGAATAAAAGGAAAGATACTTACTTTGGCCAATTTCTTCGATATGCTAGGCTTTCGTATTTTAATATAGGGAGGAAGAGAGAGAGACACACACAGAGAGTAAAATGTTTTGGAGAATAAGAGGAGAGGGTTTGCAGTGCAGCGTAGCAGGTGGGGTTTTGATTGATTGACTGATTGGGAAAGGAAGGTTTACTTTGAGTTGGGTCGGTGGGTTGTAACCGGCCTACAAAGGAGAACTATAAACAATTTGAGAAGTGGGCCAAACCTTTCGTACTCCATCCGTGAACCACAACAGTTTCATTTTGTAATTGTTACACTGGTCGGTTCATCAAGAGCATCTCCGATGTTGATTTCTTGGGTGGAAAGAACGGAATATGTTAGGCCCCTTTTGTTTTCATTTTTGGTTTTTGATTTTTAGTTTTTGAAGTTCATTTTTAATTTTTCATTTTGAATGTTTTTTATATTTTGAAAAATGTATCTGGTTCTATAATTTTGAAAAATAGTTTTTAAACTAAAAATCAAAAATGCTATTCCAAAACAAAAATGACAATTTCAAATTTGGTTGGAATTTGCCATTAAATATAGAATTGAAAAGGGATAATGAATGAGACTAACAAAAAATATCATGAAACTGAGAAAATCATAAATTGGCAAAGATCACAAAATGATAATGACTACTGAAATTTGAACTATATTAAAATGAGACTAACTCATATAGTGCTACAAATTAACCATATCTCAACTCAATATCATTACAAGGTAGATAAAATATATCAATTGTATCACTACAGAAAGAGGAAAAAAATGTTTTGATGTATCTTGTAGGCAAGTAGTGTTTGCTTTGTTTAAGTGGTTCTTCTTCCTCATGCTAAGCCTTGTTCATTATCGTTAAATTTATTATCATTAGCAAAGTAAGTTCCTATTAAGAAATGATATAAAAAGACAAATTTCATACTTAACTATGTAGGTTTATGGATGAGTTGTTATGTAATCATTCCACATTTGTATAGCAATTTGATCCCTGATATGTCCCATTTGAGTTGTTTGACTAACATTAAATTGTATGACTTCTTGATTATGATTTGCCTCTAATGCATGTTCAAATACCATATTCTCAGATGAGTATTGGGTGAAAAGAGCATCCAAAACATGTTCTTGTAGAATAAAGTTACGTAATGTGCAACAGGCAATAGGAATTTGTCTTTGTCTACGAAGTGGATAATTGGTCATTAGTTTTAGAATTTGAAATCTTGCTTTTAAAGCACCAATACAACGCTCGATTATATTTCGATACGATGACTGCTTACAATTAAACAAATATTCCTTTCCACGTAGTCTTCCTCGTCCGTTATAATCACGTAAATGATATCTACGTCCTCGATAAAGAGCCAGAAATTCAAGCATGCTTGGGTTTCCAGCATCAACAAGGTAATATTGATCTATAAAACAGTGGCCATGTATTATATGAATATTATAAAGATAAGTATTATGTAACTATTTATAAAATAATATCTGATGGTGACTTTTTATACAATAAAATATACCTCCTCTTGGCATTGGAAAATTATTTTCAGTTCTTGTAACTGCATTTGATGAATACTCGAGAATCAATAGCAACGTCTTCACATCCAGCTTATACAAATACAAATTTCATATCAAAATCACATGCCACCGTGACATTTTATGTTATATTGGTTTTCCTTCCACGAAAAGATGTTTGCCTCGATGCGGGCACTCATGCAGCAACATGTTTTCCATCTATTGCTCCAATACAATCCTACAATAAATAATACTACAATATTTTGTGTTTATTATTTGATAAATATAAAAGTTGTGCTCAAAAAATGACCTTAAAGTAGGAATACTTGTTTACAAGACGTTCATGTATGACATCTTGATCCGCTGGACGAATTATCTCCGTGCCCAAAGAACAAACAACTCGTAAAATTCTTCTGAACCATTTTGAAATAGTATGGTGTGAATATTGAAAACTATCGGCAATAATACTATATCTTGTTGTGTGTTCTATTATCATTAGAAACATTGCCACACCCTCCTCCACGCTTACTTTTCTTCCATCATTCAAAAGTCCTTTCCTTTTTAGAACATCATAAAAACTCAAGAACACATGCTTATGCATTCGAAAAATTTAATGACATATTAAAGGATTTCCATTCAGTACATTAAGTAAGAACATCCTTCCCGTAAGCGATGATGTTCTATGAGGTACTCTATTCATGATACTCCTTTGGTTAGCAACAAAGTAATTAATCATCAACATATCACCAAACTCTTTATCATAGTACTCCATAAATATAAAATCATCATCAGAACTAGAGTCATCATCGGAATCATAAGAAATGATACTAGATCCAATAGACATTACTCTGCATAAAATTTATTTTAACTATTTATCATTAGAAATATTACTCTGCTTATAGAAGTGATGAATTTACAAAGCACAAACAAAAACTAGCTTTTTGCAATTTGTAGTCACTGTAAACTTGCAGTTTGCACACATGATATATATGAAAAAAATGCAGTTACAAAGTGGATTTGATGATGTGTTCTTGTTGGAGCCAAAAGAAAATGCTGAAGATACATTATAAGAGTGTGTATTGACAACTGTTAGTGATTGATTGCAACTAGGTTGAAAGTGATGATGAATTAAGAAAATCGTGTATAGTGGATACAAGGTGGCATACAGTACCTGTGCATATAGAATGCGGTGATCATGAAAAATATACTGCTGTTTTTATTAACAAACGTTTGCAATGAGGGTTTTTACTGCATATACCGAATAATTTACAACTTCTTTTAAAATGAATGTCCTAAAATTAGTGACAAAAAATGATTGAATAAACAAGTGTGAGAAGAAGGTGACACAATATAGTCAAGGAAAAGTGTGCGTGCATGAGCTATATGTGTTTGTATAATCACACAATAGTGTAATAAAATACAATTTGTACAAAATACACACATGCATTGCAAAACAGGAAATTATTTCATAAATTAAGTATGCGTATTGAAGTTCAAACTTAAGTAGACTAAAGAAAGTTGTCAAGCTCGCATTGATCAGCATAAATGGTTTAGAATCAAGTTTAATCTCTTAGATGTGAACCAAAACTCATTTAGGATGAAAAAGAGTGAGATGTTTAGCTTGTTATAATAGTTCAGAATTTCAAACCAAAAAGAAGAATACAAAACATAATGATTATTTATCCCATGTCATGAAATTCAGTAGTTATATATGCACACCAAGACTTGCCTTTAATGTTGAGACACAAAAATCAAAACAGTTCCAAATATGTGCAAAATTTATTGTAGCAACCATTTACAATATAAAGTGTGTGTGTATAAATATATATATACAACCGCAGCTAACAAGTTCACAGCAACACATATACATATATTCACTAACTCACCTAAATTGCAGCTCAATACACACTCTAACACTAAACACAACTCACGCAACAGCCTAGCTCCCACATTAACACAACACACCTATACATAGATATGCACATAACTCCTAGGCACATATATTTTCCTACACCAACGCACAAACATGAAACACACACAACATGAACACAAGCACATATAACACACTCAAACACAGCTGACCCTACACACATAATCATATAAACCACACACTGTCATGCATGCAAGAACACAACACAAATGCTCTGACCACACATGAAGACAAACTTAGGGGATCACAAATATAAATGCAGCAGGAAATGGAAACCAGAGTTCACAATTGCAGAGCGAAGCATAGCAATGTGGCATATATATTATAACTAACAGTAAAATGTATATTTATATTCATGCTTAAAACATTTTTTTACATGTTCAATAGTACACGCAAGCAATAGAGATAGACAAAAAAAACCATCACATTTAACACATCCACTGTTGATTTATACCAAAATAGTTAAAAGAGTATTGAAGTTGTAACATAAAAAAACATCACATTTCAAATATCAAGAACGAAAAAGTACTTATAATAAGAACTACATAGTTCGGTGAACACAAAGTTTAATAAAACATAACCTGCAATAAAGATAACATAACATACAAACTAATAAAATTATTCTAGGAGTTCTAAAATCTGTAGTCTTCTACGTTCCGCCATCATCACAAATTGCATCCTAAAATGGGGATCTTTAAAAGCCTTCATTACCTTCATGTAGACCTCATTAGAAACACCATCAATACCATTTAATATATTCATACAAACTATGTTTGAATATGGATCCGACACATCACTTTGATTATCATTTGGGTTGGGTGACTTTCCTTCAACTTTTGCAATTTTTCTTTTTAAGTGACTACTCTAAGTTAAGCTTCTTCATTGCGCATTTCGATTGAAGAAGACCACTTTTCCATACATGACTCAAGCTTTTCAACATTATTGGCTTTATGTTTTTTGCGTCGTCATTCATTTGTTGACGTGTCATCACTTGGGCGAGTACTCATTTGCTTATCATCATTTACCACATGAACATGCACACCCTTGCTTAAAAAATTCTTTTCTAGTTGTCTTTCATAGTCTGAATTGAGAGGAAGTTTAGTTGAAGCATTACTTAAACCTCCAGTAGCCGTAGTTCCACCGAAAATCTCTCCCAAAAGTTCGTAATTCTTGCAACCATCTTTCCTAAATATTTTAAACTCGGTCTTGTTGATCTATAATAATTTAACAATTATTAGTTAGACATGCACTTATATTCATG
This sequence comes from Allium cepa, assembly GCA_030765085.1. Taxonomy (NCBI): domain Eukaryota; kingdom Viridiplantae; phylum Streptophyta; class Magnoliopsida; order Asparagales; family Amaryllidaceae; genus Allium; species Allium cepa. The sequence continues at coordinate 178,523,321 of CM060932.1, forward strand.
AATTATATTTTTAAACGCGTACTGTATAGAAATGTTGCCAAACTTATTATGTAGCATTAACATTGTTGGTATTTGGATCCCATGTAAGGCCTGTATGTCTTAATAGTTGTGAAAACAAACGATGTACATAGCGCAAACGGTTCCACTTTCCCTTCTATCTCTCCATCCTATAATTAGATTTTGTTGCTTCAATCATCTCTTGATTAATTTTTTCCCGTTGGTCTTTAGTGAAAATATAGCATTGCAGTTTTCCCGCTTTTACATATTCATAGTATTCCAATGAAAGCGCGTTCGTTCTCGTATGACCATGACATTGGTTCCTTTGCCTTACTATGACCTCCTATATTCTATGTAAATAATTAAATAAAGATAAATTTTTTGAGCAGCCACAATCAAGTTAGAATTAATTATAGTGAAGAGTTCACTTTCTTTTGTTTATCTATGGAATAAATTCTCGTTTACCATATTTAATTATGTAAAATCATAATGCTAAATGTTTGGTTCCATTTTCGAATTGTTTAACTACAAAAATGATCAAGGTGTAGTGCAAGGATTATAACATAAGATGTGTAGCCTTCTTAAAACAATATTAATTACTATTATCCAAAGAGTTTTCGTTTATGGCAAATTATATATCCAATAAAGTATAGTGGCACATTATTATTTAATTAAACTTGGACAGTAATCCTCAATGAATTGGACTTATTCGTATGTATTTGATGATCATATTAATTGGATATATTGGTAGATATGCCTGCCAAAACATACATCAAAGTGATGCCCCGAGAATTAAAGGGATAGATCACATCAAGAAGATACATCGTAAAATATTCATTTATATAATATTTATAATACATACATGCTAGCATGAATTATTTGGTGCACTTGGTTTGATATAGCTGCAGCAAATCATGGATAGTCCAATATTTGGTCTCATATTAATTCTTGTCTTCTCAAATACTTGACAACATTTGTAGTACTGGACTACGTACTCTGGAGAGGCACAAGTGAAAATATAGGCATATGTGTGTCGCCACTAACAATAGATTTAAGGCTATGCTACTGAAAAATAAATAAAATACCGGGTTTTAATCCTGTAGGACTGCCATATTATTTCTAATACAGTACTAATTCTAATTATTACCCCTTCATTCGGAAGTAACTAGCACTAAACATAAGCCTACACAAAACAACAAGAGAAATAGCACTAGTCGGCACACCTCTTAAAACACTAACCAAAACAGAGTCTTCACCACTACCTCTTTGATATACTTTAAGTTCATTCCCTATCAAAGATGAGGAAGTTCTAATACAGATTTATTGTTGTTATCCCGTCTTTTGGCAATGCCGTGATACCAAAAGATCGATCAAAAGCCAAAGACAGCTCGTCTCAAAAGACTGGCTATGCATTGTTTAACCATGGATATCAATGGATTTTGTCCGAGCTCAGATCAGGCTACAATTGATAGAACACGACAAGCAAAGTCATGAAGAGTAGCACTCCAAGTTTCGAATCAATCCGAGGTCACATGTGTCAACTCCACCATATCACGACCTAACTTCCCCATAGGTCGCTCACGACCTAACTTCCTCATAGGTCGCTCACGACTTAGCAACTGAACGACCTAAAGCATGAGCCGATTCAAAGGGTTCACGACCTAAACAAATCAACGGTCTAGCGACTCAACTAGCTAAGGGACAAAGCGACCTAAGAAGTTACAAAGCAAACGACTTAACTATCCTAAGCTTCCTAACGACCTAAACATCCTAGCGACCTAAACATCCTAGCAACCTAACATCCAACGACCTAAAACCCTGCAACCTAAGCGACATACTGCTTCTTCCATTAGGTCGCCACCCTCTATGCCGCATCTCCTTATGTCACTCCCGACCTACCAACCGAAGCAGTTCATCAAGCCAAAACCTTAACTCATCCTTGTTAGGTCGCCTGCGACCTACAACCTTAACTAGTCCCTGTTAGGTCGCCTACGACCTGCGACCTTAACCCAGAACCGCTCTATAAATACCACACCTACTCCATTTGAAAATGGGACTTTTGGATACCTCGGGGACAGCCAATACTCTGCAGTTTTTTCCGACTTCTTCAACACTTCAAACACCAAAGACGCGTCAACGAACTTGGGGATAGATCTAACTCATTCAAGAGGGATTCAAAGGGCTTTTCTATATGGAAGTTCTTATTTCTTACCTTGATTATGTTGTAACTTGAAGTTGAATTGTAGCAAAAGTGTAATCAAAGAATCATGGAAAGAGTTGTAATAGAATCAGCAATAAAGGATGTAAAGTGGACGTAGGCTTGACTTTGAGCCGAACCACTAAAAAAATTGTTGTCTCTTTTACTGTTTTTGCTATTTTCTGCTTACTTTTAGTTCCCGTGCAAACGGGTGGTGCTTTCAATATACAGCAACTTACACCGGGGTGTTAGCGTGCACTTTTAGCGTTAACATTTTTGGTGTTTTCACTGAGAATTGAACTCAGGAGCGCTTTCATCATTTCTTCGCAAAGATTTGTTGAGAGACTCTCTTTAAGAACCAGAAGTCTATCCGAGATTATGGCTCTTGGAAGGAGAACAAGTAGAAGACAGAGACCAGAAAGAAGTCAACACGAAGGGAGTCAAGGGGCTTCCTCAGGAGAGAACCAAACTTCAGTTTTCATTACCAGGAATGAGATGGAGACAATGATGAAAAGGCAAGAGGAGTTGATCCAGAATTTGTTTCAGCATATTGGGCAACTTGGAGCGCAAAATCAAGGAGCAACTGGAATTCAGAACAGAGCAGGACTATCTGAGGCAGCACCAGAGCTAGGGGGCACTCATCTAGAGCACACTGACCCAATTCTGAGAAAAACATCTGGTGGACTCGAGCAACATGGAATTGACAGAGGAACGGGAGCTCAGCTAGGAGAACAGATTCCAGAATTCCCTCGTGAACTCAAGGGGCAGGCCGAAGGCAATGGACGAGGACTACAACTAGGAGACGGCGACAGATTGGTAGAAATGGTCAAAAGAGCTATGAGAGGTGGCTTGGTAAACAAGGACTTGGAGGATGTGAATAGGAGTCCTTTTACCACAACAATCAGGCGAGCTAAGAACCCACCAGACTTTAAGCTACCATCGTTGGATATGTATAATGGAAGGACAAACCCTACAGTTCATCTAACAAAATATATGAGGCATATGGAGGTGCTGGGGGTATCAGAGGAAGTTATGGCCCGGTGCTTTCCATTGTACTTGACAGATATTGCGGCACTTTGGTTTAGACAACCGGAAAGTGGATCTATCGGAACGTGGAGTGATTTGACTGAAAGGTTTATGAGGCAATTCAGGGTCCACATTTCGAGACCCAAAATTGTGATGAGCTTGGCAGCATTGAAACAAAAAGCTGGGGAATCTTTGAGAAATTTTTGGACACGGTTCAATGCAGCCGCAGCATCGGTGGATCGACCAGATCCATCCATGGTCTTGATGGCAGCTGTGTCGGGCATAGCTGACGGTACAGAATTCAAGAATTCGCTGACAAGAGATCCCCCTATGGATCTAGGGGAATTCTATCATGAGGCTAAAGGATTCTTACGGTTAGAGGATGCAAAAGCCGAAAGAGAAGAAGGAGAAGGAATCGACATTTATGTAGTCAAAGGTGGAAATCCTCCTGAGAAAGGTGTAGAATCTAGCAAAGGTAAACGAAAGACCGAGGATAACAACGATAGATCAGTACGACCGCGAAGAGAACCAAGATTCATCTCATACACGGAGTTGAATGAAACTTTGGAGCGGATCTATCAAGACACCAAGGGACATGTTCCTTATCGAAAGCCGATAAGGAGAGATCCAACTAACAACGAGAGAATGTCAGATAAGTATTGCTCATTCCACGAGCTGAATGGTCATAGCACAAATGACTGCAGACACTTAAAAGACGAAGTTGAGGGGCACATCCGGGATGGTTTGCTATCACAGTATGTGAAAAGGAGGATCGCAACAGTGGAACAAGAACGACCACTACCTGCATCAACTGAGGACGGCTCAGGATCGAGGCATCATCTTATTATCAATTGATTGAGGTTATGACGAATGAGTGGAAAACTCAACATCGACACAACTAGGTTGTTCACACATGTACGGGACCACGAACGTTCCTAAGGCATGCTCTGATACAACTATAAATAATGTCGATGTAGGCGTTTGCACTCGGACGTAACTACTCTATTTTTGTGTTTTACTTCTGATGTTTGGATTTGACTTTGTCAGACATTTTTGTCTTCAAACTCTTCAGTTGGATGAATATTGAAAAAGGCTAAGTCACTTACACATGTATGGGGTCGCGAACGGTCCTTAGGCATGCTCTGAATTGGCTAAGCCTCTTACACATGTACGAGATCACGAACGGTCCTTAGGCATGCTCTGAGATGGCTAAGCCACTTACACATGTACGGGGTCGCGAACGGTCCTAAAGCATGTTCTGGAATGACAATAAATCACCTTGGCAAATGATCCAGGAACTCACCCGAACGTGAACCTGGCATCGATAATACTAAGCCCCCCGGGCACACTTATTCTCCTCGAACAGGCACACAAACAATCCAGGAACTCACCCGAACATGAACCTGGCAGCGATAATACTAAGCCCCCTCGGGCACACTTACTCGCCTCGAACAGGCACTCGACCTTGAGCGGTCACAACTCGCCTCGAACGGGCACCCGACCTCGAACGGTCACAACTCGCCTCGAACGGGCACCCGACCTCGAACGGTCACAATTCACCTCGAACGTCACATCTCACCTCAAATGACTCGATCCTGAACGGTCGTCATTTGAGGTCAAGCACTCTGACCACAAACGGTCACATCTCACCTCAAATGACTCGATCCCGAACAGTCGTCATTTGAGGTCAGACCCTGACCACGAACGGTCACATCTCACCTCAAATGACTCGATCCCGAACGGTCGTCATTTGAGGTCAAGCACTCTGACCATGAACGGTCACATCTCACCTCAAATGACTCGATCCCGAACGGTCGCCATTTGAGGTCAGGCCCTGACCACGAATGGTCACATCTCACCTCAAATGACTCGATCCCGAACGGTCGTCATTTGAGGTCAGGCTCTTTACCACGAATGATCACACTTTACCTCAAATGGTTCGATCCCGAATGGTCGTCATTTGAGGTCAAGCATTTGATCGCGAACGGTCACACTTCACGTCAAATGACTCGATCCCGAACGGTCGTCATTTGAGGTCAGGCTCTTGGTCGCGAACGGTCACACTTTGCCTCAAATGGCTCGATCCCGAACGGTCGTCATTCGAGGTAAAGCATTTGATCGCGAACGGTCACATTTCACCTCAAATGGCTCGATCCCGAACAGTCGTCATTTGGGGTCATATAAAACTGTTAGTTTCTCTGCAGGACGTCAATAGGATATGAACATCTAGCGTATAGCATTACAAAACACACCTTCCTACCGCAAGGCATGTTTTGAGGGGAAAATGTCATCCCGTCTTTTGGCAATGCCGTGATACCAAAAGATCGATCAAAAGCCAAAGACAGCTCGTCTCAAAGACTGGCTATGCATTGTTTAACCATGGATATTAATGGATTTTGTCCGAGCTCGGATCAGGCTACAATTGATAGAACACGGCAAGCAAAGTCATGAAGAGTAGCACTCCAAGTTTCGAGTCAATCCGAGGTCACATGTGTCAACTCCACCATACCACGACGTAACTTCCCCATAGGTCACTCACGACCTACCTTCCTCATAGGTCGCTCACGACCTAGCTTCCTCATAGGTCGCTCACGACCTAGCAACTCAACGACCTAAAGCATGAGCCAATTCAAAGGGTTCACGACCTAAACAAATCAACGGTCTAGCGAATCAACTAGCTAAGGGACAAAGCGACCTAAGAAGTTACAAAGCAATCGACTTGACTATCCTAAGCTTCCTAACGACCTAAACATCCTAGTGACCTAAACATCCCAACGACCTAACATCCAACGACCTAAAAGCCCAGCAACCTAAGCCACATACTGCTTCTTCCATTAGGTCGCCACCCTCTATGCCGCAACTCCTTATGTCACTACCGACCTACCAACCGAAGCAGTTCATCAAGCCAAAACCTTAACTCATCCCTTTTAGGTCGCCTGCGACCTACAACCTTAACTAGTCCCTGTTAGGTCGCCTACGACCTACGACCTTAACCCAGAACCGCTCTATAAATACCACACCTACTCCATTTGAAAAGGGGGCTTTTGGATACCTCGGGGACAGCCAATACTCTGCAGTTTTTCCCGACTTCTTCAACACTTCAAACACCAAAGACGCGTCAACGAACTTGGGGATAGATCTAACTCATTCAAGAGGGATTCAAAGTGCTTTTCTATATGGAAGTTCTGATTTCTTACCTTGATTATGTTGTAACTTGAATTTGAATTATAGCAAAAGTGTAATGAAAGAATCATGGAAAAAGTTGCAATCGAATCAGCAATAAAGGATGTAAAGTGGACGTAGGCTTGACTTTGAGTCGAACCACTATAAAAATTGTTGTCTCTTTTACTGTTTTCGCTATTTTGTGCTTACTTTTAGTTCCCGTGCAAACGGTTGGTGCTTTCAATTTATGACAACTTACACCGGGGTGTTAGCATGCACTTTTAGCGTTAACAATTGTTAATTCATACTAGCAATCTACAGTCTGTAGCGATGTTAATGCTCCAGGTTACATACTAACAATTTGCAGTCTGTAGCGATGTTACATTGTTGGAAAAATTCAAGCTCATTGTTGTATATTGTTAGCCACGATATATATATGATTGCAAAAGACGTAACACTGTGTATGAGTCAGGTGATGTAGAGGTCGTCTCTATGCAACTGTACTAATCAAAAATCTTGGTGTTTTTACTGTATATTCAAACAAAATGTTATTCAGAGTGTATTCTATTTGTAGCATCTTGTTGCTTACCGAGTCTAATGTTTTTTTATTCTTCCGAGCTCAAATTGTTTATGTAACAATTTACCCAGTTACTTGAGTGTATATTGTTACATAACCAGTACAACTGCATAATGGTAAGGAACCCGACAGTATAATCGCTTAATTTCAAAAAGCAAAAAAATATTTAAAACTTTCCATTACATTGGATTAAACACATCATGTTAATAAATATGTTGGATCAAAAGATGTTGATATTATATAAAAGATACAAGAAAAGTGTGCTTGAAGACAATTAACGATAAGTGATTGATGTTGTTCATAAACTGAATTTACTTTGTCATTTTGAAATTTCAGAAATATCATACTCCTTTGTGGTCATCCATATATAATTCCTAAAAGCATCCTGGCATCCAAAGCAATTGTTAAATCATTATGTGAAACATGATATTGCACGAAGACTTACAAATAAGTGAAAATCAAAATAGAAAACAAAAGGCAAACTCTGTTTAAAAAGAACACTGCAAAATCATCCCCAGCAAAATGAAAATTCGTAAGCAACAATCAAAGTACCTCGATAAGCAAAAAAGATATTATTTCTTCTTTTGCTCGGCTACGGAACAAGCAAAACCCTAGTACACAAAATAAATCAAATTGATCATTAAACCATTCGTGCTTAACCCTAGGTATTAGCAACTTGAAGCAAACGAGTTAAGGAAGAAAAATAAATTGATTTTACCTGATTTGAGATAAAAGCTGAAGAAGGTGGCGATTTTGTTTTTGAGATAGATTTCAGATTTCACGACCACGAAAGAGGAAAGGGGTTGGTGAACACGTTTGTTTTGTTTCTCGGTTTGGATTTTCAGGCTTTTCAATTTGGGCCAAAAGTGCGAAAAGAAAAAAACTGTTTTCAATTATCTTTGTTAAGCCTATTTTCAAAAATGAATTTTACAAAATGGTAAAGCAAACAAGTTTTCATTATTTTGCAAAATTAAAAACCAAAAATACTTTGAAAATGGTAACTAAACAAACCCTGAAATTTTTGTAGGTAGAAAATTAAATTATTTTGATTAATAATCAAAGTATACTATTTATAAATAAAAGGGTCATACGATAAACAATTTCTAAACTATAGTGATCCATAAGTATTGAAAAAACATCCAAAAAAGGTAGCAATTTACAGTCGACCATTATGTTTAAACCACTCCAGTGATAATCAGACTATGCAAAGATGTCAATTGATAATCAATTTCATATTAGAGAGAAAATGGCTTAATGAATACATCAAATGGTTCACATGAGGTCAAATGTGGTTCCTGCAACCATTAGCAAAAAAAAACATTAACCACTATCAGTAGATTTATATTGTATGTATTAATTTCAAGTGACCGAGGTCACCACGATTGTATGTTGTTTTTATTCAGTTACTATCTAACCTACTGTAGCATAAATGATAAAAATTTCTATGTGTAAATATTGCCGAATAATTAACATCTTAAAGTGTATAATGGATACATTATGACATTAAGCAGTTCATTGGTTAAAACTTGCATATTTCTATGATTTATTCAAAAAGGTTGAAATTTCATATGCTATCAAGTTCACGTTCTATAACATTAATATGTCAACTTACCATGTTAATGTAATGGATAATGAAAAAAAAATACCTGTCTCAAACCACCATCACCACTCCACCACTCAAGAGCATGGCCAAAAGTGAAGTAACAGGACCACCACCCGTCGATTCACTAGTGCTTCTAACAGTTGATCTCACAAAATTGAGTATGCTTCCATGTGTATTTCCATTTCCTCTTTATAAAGCTTGGATGAAGCAAAATGTCATTGTTCCTATTGATGTTGCCTTCAAAAGAGCCTGGTCATTTTGATTTTTACCTAAATAAGTCTCTATAAATCTTAAAATTTGACCTAAAGAAGAAAACACAATGGATTAACAAAAATCATATAGTTGTATGATGCCATTATTTAATTGCACCCAATTAAGTTGTCGATCCCTAACTTCCTAAACATACTTTTCAAAGAATAGTACCTATGTACTGATGCAGAAAAATATTTCCATGTTGATAACACAACAGATTTCTATGCTATTGACCAAAATGAAAAAAATGTCTATAAATATCACACATTTTGCTTTTTTTTTGCAATGATGCTGAGAACTCTCTATGTTATTGACATAGACTGGTTTACTTATACTATGAACTACTTGTAATCCAGATTTGGATTACCCATTTTTCTTACAAAATATATTATCGATTTACAATGCTTTAACCCTGATATATATTGAATAAAGTCAACAAATTGATACTATGAGTTATATCAGCAAAAAGAGAAGTAAAATACTTTTATTGAAGTATCAGTAGATGTTTGATCATCATCACAGCCACTAAACGAAATTACTTCCCCAGCATTTGAACCTTTCTAAGCCTCATTTTTTAGGCGATGGTTTTCCCAAGTATATTGCCCATTACTAAACAAATATTAAATTTGACACCTAGTATTGACTTTATGTAGGGGATGCATTTGTGGTGCATCTGCATCTTTATTATTGGCTAAGTACCTAGCTATGGTCGCTCTGGAATTACGTATTCATGCAAAAATATCTTGGCACCTAGTACAACAAAAGCAGTACATCGAGGATCTTAAGAAAATACTTTTCCAATCTACATAGAAGTTAATGAGGCCAGAAGGTCTGAAAGATTAGACCCTCATTATCTAAAGCAGGAATACCTGCATATGTAAAGAAGGGAAACTTGATGTAAATATTAACTTATAACCATATGCGAACAAATACTAACAAATTAATGTCGCTTACACGGACCGTGAAGTAGCGTTAGGAAACACCATAGCAATACACATGTATAACAGCTACTTCAATCGTTATAAGAATTTTACTCTACTTGTAATTATTCTTTGGCCATGGTCTAAAACTCAAAGCAATCTCATATCTCAAGGGAATATGCATGTCGACCCAAAAAGTTGACCAATACCGACAGAGCAATATAATTGATCATAGAAATAAGAGAAGACAATAAAGGAAAAGAGACAGAAGACTTTTATAGTGGTTCGGCAATTAACTAAGCCTACGTCCACTTTATATTTTTAGTATAAGCTGATTGCTATTATAGAAATTGTTTGAGTACAAGGCTTTAGCTAATCCTAAGTTGAATTGGATCTCAAGAGTTAGAATCCACCGGAGAATCACGGTGTATTTCTTCTAAGATCATTGCATGGAATAGTGGAGGCGAAGAAGAGTTCTAGCCAAGCTTCAGCAGCCAAGCTTCAGCAGTCAGTTTCCAAAACCTCTTTTATGTTGCACGAGGCAAGCTATTTCTAGAGGTTTGAGGGCTCCTGGGCCAGGCCCATCATTTTCAGGTCTTGGGTAAGGTACAGATGACCCGAGAGGAATCGGTGGTCGAATATTGATGAACTCCATGGGTTGCAAGCGACCCATGAGCCATGGGTCGCTAGCGACCCATATACTTAGCCGAATTTATCCCGTCGAGCTCCTCATCCTTTAGTCATATTACATAGCTCGTTTGTTCATGGTCTTCAAGAAGTACATTGGCTGCCGTCGTTAAGGCCATAGAGGTCAATCTTGGACTCCGACATTGGATATGTCTTCTTATGTATTTTCATTGTAGTCACATGCTGATGGCAAGTCATTGGTTATTTATTCTTAAACCCTTGTTGATTGGCAAGGAAACTGGTTTTTTGGCTTCGTTGACTCAGGTTATCATCCTAACCGTGTAGCTCGGTCCTTGTTGAACTCTAATCGTAACATTTCCATTTACCTCTTGAACATTCTATGGCTTAAGGATGCCTTGCTTACTGCTGATATCTGCTGGATTAAGAACCCGAATAGTATTTGCTCCCCATAGGATGTCTTCATTGTAAACAATGCGTGCTCTAGAAGTTATCGTCTTCCACATTCATTTGTTAACCTTCAGTTGGTTGCATCGGAACTCTGCACATAGAATAGCTCAACATCATCGATTATTTTCCTTTGGTTCTAGCTATTTTTGCTTGCCTCAACCTGTCATGTTTTCACTTGTAGCTTCTCGCCATGTCTTGGAGTGACGAACAGTCACGATTGACCGAATTTGAAATGGCTGGACGTAGCTTTCTTTTTCAAGCATACAAATGTAAAAGGTATGCAAATCTCTATTATATATTTATATACATTTATTTTAATAGGTCATTAGCGACCCATGTGAGATGGGTTGCTAGCGACCTATCTCTTAATAAATTTCCTGGGTCGATGCCAGGTCGGGTCGCCTTCGATCCATGATGGGCCGGGTAGCATGCGACCCGAGTACTTGGAATTTTTTTTGTTTCTTTTCCTCTGCCATTTATATCCTCTAACTGACCTTAGCTATTTACTTGGCCCGATTCATTTTCATTCCTTCGGCTATCACTTCCATTCCTTCAGATAATTGAGTGTTGCAGGGTTTCAGCCAGCGATTCAACTCAAGTGCTCCAGTGATTTAGCTGCTCTGTTCGATCCATTCGCCATCGTTAACCTGCTATTTCGATCGACCTTAGCCCTAGCCAACCCGCTTTGCTCGAGTTTAAGGTGTAGTCGAACCATTGTTTCGTTGTACACGAGCAATCCTTCACTAGCTCGCCCATGACCCGGTTCTTAGCTCGTCGAGTTCAACCGTTGACTTCTATTGTTCCCGCAAGTTGATTTTGAGGTAGGTTCACTGGATTGGGTTATTGATTGTGATATTGGTATGATGGTACAACACCTAGCTTTTGCTCGTGGCATTTAATTGCGAAAAGTTTGAGTTAATTGCAGTTATATAGAGGTAGATAGTTAATCGAGTTTTATGTTGCACCCCCAACGATGTTTGGGCTTTGGCCGAATGCTTAACACATTTTACTATCTTCGCCCATTATACCAGAATTGACTTGTGCCGAGGTTTAAAAGCACCACCGTACGACATTTCATCGGACAATTCAAAGACCTTGGGCTTATCTTGTTTAATTATTTCGCACTCGGTGTTCCTGCAACGAGAAGATCCTTCCATGTCGCTTCGAACAACGGATCCATTATCGATCATTGATCGATAACGGGTAAGTGTACAAGAGGCAAACAAGAAAAACGAAAAGTGAACTGACACGGGAAGTTCTTCTTTCCTTTCTACTGTAAGCAAACTATCTACATGGGATAGAGTGATTGCAGTGCGTTGAGCACCGAGCTCATCCCATACAGACAGCGCACTGCACTTGCCCTAGTTCGTATTTGAAGTTCACAGTGTTGATTATCAGTTATAGTTCCCTCAGAATTCAAGTATTATGGGGAAAATTCATGAAATTAGGATATAATTAACTGACGGTTTTCGAACGCGAGTTCTGTTACATAGAATGAAGCTGTCGTCTACACGCTGCAAGCCAAGTGGACGAAATCCAACGCTTTGTAAAGCTGAGTCATCATCTACTTCACAAGCCGAGTTTGGTCAACTAGTTCCGGTTGGGCCGATCGTGGATCGCATGCCGCCCAACTTTCGAGTTTTACTCAATCCGCCTAAAAAAGACCTTCGGTTATCTCTGCCAAGGTTCTTCATAACATCTGTTTAGAGCATGGAATCCCCGAAGAGGACGTGCATCTTCCGGAGAAGGTTGAGTTCGATCACATGTCTCCCCCTAAATCTACGGCTTGCCATCAGTTTGTGTCTTTGAATGGAGCCGTCCCCCCTTCAACGATTTTCTTCGTGTGTAACATCCCGCCTTTTTGGACACTTTAAGCAGATACACGTTCCAACTCAAACCATACAAAATGGCAGATTATTTTTGTGGTAAATAGGAAAAAGAGTGAAATAAAAAACAGAATCTCACAGCGAAATGACTAAATATAATAATTAAATAATAGTTCATGAAGCTGTTTACAAAACATTAGATTATACAAATACAATGGAGAATCCGAGTTACACATACCAGAGAATAATAAATAAGGCAGCGGAACAGTGTTATGCAGTGGTATAATATAGTAAATAATAATAATACAGTTTTCATCTTCGTCCTTCCGAAATAAAGTCTTCAAATCCTAAAATGCTTAGGCTAACCCGAGCGAATTGAAAAGACAAAACACTTGAGTCGGACTAAAAGATCTTATGTAAGTTAAATCAACGATAAATATGTGTGTGAAGGCGTCAGAGATGTTTACGGGGTTTTGACATCTCCTATCCAGTGTCTAACGTGAGTGTAGTAACTTAAGAGATGCTCGAGATTCACACCTCCTAAGGATCCGTTAAACCATCTACTATGTAGTACAACACGCTGTTATAATATGTCTATAGTAAAGTAAACTATTAAAATAGCATTAAGGCATTACCCATATCCCTTTAACACATTTTATATATTCTCATAGTCTATACAGTACCGTAATCTCCCCCGTACTGGGCATCTCCAAAGGGCACTCCATAAGTATGGTACAAAACAAACCCGTAGAAAGCGCGCTAGGGTAGGTGACACGGCGCAACTAGGCAATGCCAGGGTAGACATATCAATTATACTTCTGGACTGGTAGTAACGCATAGCAGCTACGACTGCCCACCTCCAAACACACTCCTAAATAGAATCGAAGGGTGACCACCAAATAAATCAAAAGTCAGAATATAGCGTCGATGGAGTGTGCCTGATCGGAGGAATGACCTCACTTGGCCCGTCGGTTTCTCCTGTTTTAGCCACCTTAAGCCAACTCATGGGAGTCGGGTCCACGTAAATATACCTTTAGGATCGTCGCCACCATCCTACTTCATTCTAGAATCTCCACTTGCGTACACAATTGTCAAAGTGGTTTTCTGTATTAGTAGAGAGTATGACAACATTCGATCCTGGTCTCTTTGACAACGAATCACTTATTTCACATCGGATGGTTCTTTTATATTTCTAAAATCATATCGTAATTGATATCAAAATATCATATTCAATTCAAACAACACCACTTACGAAAACATTACTTACTTTCGAAATTATATTCGCCTTTGAAATCATAGTTCGATAATTATACTTCCTTTCAAAGTCAAATCCATAATTTATATCAAAATATCGTGTTCTCAAAAACTATACCACTTTCAAATCATATTTCTTCCAAAAATCATATTTTCAAAATAGGTTAAGTTCTTGCTTCAAAATCATCATTTCGATTTATTATAACATTTAAAAACTCCAACTTAGGTTATAATATCATCAACCATATTCACTTTAAAATCGAGAAATTTGAATATAAACCCATCCATTCTACTTGTTTGGAATTTGGAAGAAAATAGTTTAAATAGTTTAAATAGTTAATATAAATTTAAAATTGATTAAATATAATTAAAATAGATTAAATAGCTTTAAAATAGATTAATTAGATATAAAATAAATTAAAATAGTTTAATTAGTTTAAAATAGATTAAATTGGTTTAAGATGGATTAAAATAATTCATACAGTCAATATTAATTAAATAGTTTAATAAATTTGAAAATCTTAATAATTAGAAATTTTAAAATAATATATTTTAAAACAGTTTATATTAAACTATGATTTTGAAAATTTATATCAATTTAAACTATTCATTTCATTTCAACATATTTGAACCATTTCAAATTTCCGAATCGACAAACCAAATTTTAATAAAGTATCGAATTTCATATCGTTTCAATCCATGTTCAAAATATCAATATGGATTACTCCAATTTCAAAATATTGCAATGTTAATGTCAAACAATTTCAATAACTCAATTTCGATAGAATTTCATTTATACATAAAAGGTTAACTTTAAACTTTTGATTTAATTTTTAAAGAAACTCCTTTTTAAACCAATTTGCATTTTAACACAAAATTTTATTTTTCTACAATACTTCAATTTATATAAATCGAATTTTATTTCCAATCATCAATTGATTAAATTCAAAATTTTAAGGATTTCAAAATCATTTAATTTAACCAATCCGAAGACGTATATAATTTTCTACCCTAAGGTCAAGTGATACGGATATTTATCATCTCAATCCGCAATTTAAAAATTTACGGTTATATATCTTTTCAAACCGTAATCCCAAATTAAAAATAAAAATCCATAACGATCTTGTAGTTTGTAGCAATATAAAATAAAACATCCGTTCATCTATTATCAACAATCAACATCCATCACAATCATTATCCAAATCAATCAGTAAATATCAATATAGAACTGATAATCAATAATAGGTATTTAACGGGCAATTTATATTCAATAATAAATTAAATAATGATTTAATTGAAATAGATTCAAATCAACTGAGATGATGATTAAAATATACCAGATAGCCATAAATAAACTCCTAATCACATCATAAATTAAATTTAACAAAAATAAGAAATTTTAGAAGTTGTGAGTGGGTTAAAACACCCACCTTTGAATTAAATCGAATTTAAATTCAATTTAAACACGAAATTTTAACAGCCTCGAAATTTCATCCAAACAAGCGTCAGAATGTCCGAAATTTCAATACGGTCCTAGCGGGGAAAACCGCACGTAAAACGAAACTCGCATGCAAAAGTTATAGCGATTAGAACATTTGAAAACAAAATTTTATATAAAATAAATAAAAAAACACGTCCATGCAGAAGCTTCCACGTCGATTTCTCTGTTCGAACCCTAACAGCAACTATCGCGAGAGAAAATTGCAGCACCGCGTTCCTTTCACGCCATGCCACCGCCTCATTCAACGCGCCGTCCCATCCAGAGCCTGCTGCGACCACGCGCGTGACCACCCCCGGAGCCGCGACCAAGCTCTGACACCATCGCGACCCAGTCGCGTACACCTCAGGTCGGCGAAAAACTACAACCGCCACCGAGTAGATCAAACCCTAATCAATTTTCGACGAAAATCCAACCATCAACTTGCGAAACCAACCACACAGATGCACTCCCCTCGGCCCTCTCTATAAAACTGTATCCTTTAATTGACGATCAGTCGAAGTTGATCGCGACTCAATGAACGGCCGCGAATTATTCTCAAATTTCTGGATAAAAAGTGGTTCAAATTGGAGAACGAATTACAAGTCTAAGATGCGCTCGTTGAGAGCTTCAAATCGATATATAATTTGATATACTTTGAAGAGTCTGATTTTCAATTTGATTTTGATTTGAATTTGCAGTTTTGGATTTAGGGTTTTGTCTGCCATTGAAAGAGGAGGAGCAAAAAAATGAACGTACATGCAAATAAGAATAAGAACAACTA
Organism: Allium cepa; assembly: GCA_030765085.1. NCBI lineage: Eukaryota > Viridiplantae > Streptophyta > Magnoliopsida > Asparagales > Amaryllidaceae > Allium > Allium cepa. Next base: position 178,539,491 of record CM060932.1, read on the forward strand.
GGGTTTATGACAAGGTATTTATAGACAGGGCTAAAAATAGAAAGGATGGATCAAATTGATTTGGGTTTGAATGATAAATGACCCGAAAATCCCTTTCTGCCTCCATAACGAAATTGGGTTATCCCACATATCAAAATAGATGTTTTCAAATATTTTAAACTCAATAGAATAGATTTAAAATTAAATTTCATCACATGAAGAAGTTATGCTAAAATCAATTTATTTCAAATTGATTTCAATCGATTTCTATGCGTTTCGTGCCCGTACGATCAAATGAAAAGTCCGATCATTACGAAACTTGAAACCCTATAATAATTCACCGTTACGGATCTGATGAAACTAGTTTCATCGAAATCCGAGTCAGTGGCCAAAATGGCTATTTTCTCATTAATTAAATAAATTATTATTAAATTAAATTTTCAATTTAAATTCTATAATTAACAAATTTTATCCTTCTTTTATTTCTTAAACAATTAAAATACTTTAATCAATTTAGATATCAATTCGAAGTTAACTATTTTACCAATTTCAGTGTTAAATTTCAAGTTCAGTTAATTCATTAATATCAATTGGAATTTCAATAAATCCATCTATTTGATTGATTTTCAATCCTATTATTAAATCAATATTGTGATATCCTGGAATTTCAAGGAATTTATAATGTGATAATCTCTTAATTAAATTGTTTAAAATTGATAAAATTATTATTTTCAAATATAAACAGCCAAACAATTAATAATGTGATGATTTTAATTATGGGTTATAGATTGATTTTAAATAAGAATAATTATTTAAGTTTGTGTTATTGTATAAATAAATTTTAAATTGACTTATTATTTCAATTTTAATAAGTGTGTTAAAATATATATGTGTATTTAAGTTGATTTTTAATAGAATAAATTATTTATAAATAATAATGAGTTTGTTTAAAATTGATATCTATATTTTTTTGAATTGACTTTAAATTTGGATTTTGAACTGACTTTGAATTTGAATTTAAAAATGGAATTTAAAGGAATATATATATATATCTTAAAAAATAATATAATAATATAGTTTGGATTTAAAATATATGGATAAAGTTTTTATGTAAAAATAATATTGTTTTATATTATTCTCTTTAAAGAAATTTATTTATTGAAATTTGGAAAAGTATTCATTTAAGTTTACAGGTTTTAAGATTACGGGTTTTAAAAGTTTTAACTTAAACTAAATAACTAAAAATTTTAGAAAGGAAAAGGAATTCGGGTCAGACCCGAGTGGACTTCGGGTTTTACCTGAAGCAAGTATAAAAAAATAGTTTTTAAAACTTATGTTTTGAAATTTAAAAATGAAATTAATTTAAACTTTCTTTATAAATTTCTTATATAATAAGTTGACTCTTTAACATTGTTTATGAAGTTTTGAAACTTCATTTAATTTTAAACTTTGCTAAATTAAGTTAAGATTAATTAAACTTGTGTAGGAATGAATTTTAAGATTTTAAAAAGCAAGTTTATTAATTTAAATTGATAATGGATTTAAAACAATTACTTGATAATAGTTTAAAGCATTTAAAAATAAGCTGTGATTTATAACTTTTAATTTATCAAGTTGAATTAGTATTTAAAACTTAATTAAAGATTTAATTAAGAAAGGTTAATTATTAAGATAAATGTTTTAATTAAGTTAATAGTAAGATATTGTTTTATCTTAAAGATAATTAAAGCTTTAATATCTTAATAATAATTAAATTAATTAAGGAAATTAGATATGAGTAATTAATTAAATTAATAGTGATTAAGAATTAATTAAGGGATTAATTAAGATTAATTAATCGATTTAATTTATTTATTTTAAGTTAATAGTTAAGGGTTATAAGTTAATTAACTAGAGGTTAACTAATTTATAATTAAGAATTATTAATTAGATAATTAGAGATAATTAATTAATGATTATAAATTAATTAATTAAGGTTGGTTAATTAGTAATTAAAGATTAATTAATTTGTATTTAAAAAGGTATTTAATTTGTAATTAAGTTTTATTAATTAATAATTAGGCTTTATCAATTAATAATTAATAATTAATTAATTAATAATTTAAGTTAGTTAAGAATTAATTAACTGTTATTAAGGGTTAATTAATTGTTAATAAGGATTGATTAATTGATTAATTAAGGATTAATTAATTTGTTACTAAGTTTTATTAATTGATAATTAAGGTTATTAATTAACAATTAAGGATTAATTAATCTATAATTAAAGATTAATTACTTTATTTAAAAGGGGTAATTAAGGGATGAATTACCCAATTGAAATTAATCAAATGAGTGTGATTAATTTGGGTTAATCAAATGGGTTGATTAATTAAAGATAATCATGTAGTGATTGATTAAGTATAATTACTTAATGATGGATAAGTGTAATTACTTAAGGAAGTAATTAATGTATAATTATAGAATGCAATTAATTAATGGAAAGTAATAAAGGGTAATTACTTGGAGGAGGTAATTAAAGATTAATTATTTAGTATAATTAATCAAAGGATTGGTATAACTAATTAAAGAGTTAATTAATTAAGGTAAGTAATTACGGGATGGTAATTACTGTTTATGATTAATTAAAGTTGAGTAAAGGAAGTAATTAATTAAGGAACATTAATTAATACAATTAATGATAGAAATTAAGGGTTGATTAAGATTAATTAATCAATAATAAGTTATTATAAGGTAACTAATTAAGGATTAATGTCATTAATTATAGTTAATGAAGTAATTAAGGTTAATTACTTAATGGGTTGTAGATAATTAATTTGTATAATTAATTAAGGGTTAATTACTTAATGTAATTAAGGGATAATTAATCAAGGTTGATTAATTAAGCGCGCAAGCCTCATCAGAAATCCCCCCGACTTAGTTTATTTTCTATTTTCCTAAACTCTTGGGTACTCAACTTTTTACGAGTTGCCAGGGGATTCATGTTAGGTTTGACGAATTCTGGAGGAGCAATAGAGCAGGAGTCTTCAGCGTATAGATATATAGTATTCCGCTGTCAGATCTCTGAGTCGTTTGACTATGTAGTATATGGAGTTGTATAACTAGACAGGTGTTTATAACTGTCTAGTATGTGTTGTTTATGCTGTGTAACTTTGATGTATATGATATTGTGTAATATATTATGTGATTAATATAATTTATTCGTTCCGCTGTTGAGATTCTGTTGTTGTTTATTTCTTTCTTCTCTATCTTTTCTCTTCTCTATCCCTTTCTTTCTTAAAAATGATGCGTCTTTCTACGGAGAGAAAGGCGGGTCGTTACAATTATCATATTATGGATATAATTACCACTGGTATATATCTTAGTGCATTAATAATTTCCAGTTTCATCTTAATTTCAATTACGTAGTATTTAATTTCATTTACAACAATAAATTCATTTATTATAAATTGAATTTCAATAAATTGATTTGTTTCAATTTCAATCTTTTTATGAAACAACACTATAAACCTAGTCAACCTTTGTTTTACCTTTCATTACCTTAATATACTCTAATTTAACAACTTCTAAACATTGTATTACGTTTCAGTTTAATAAAATCGCTTTAATAAAACACTAATTTGCATTTATTTAAAATTGATTTTGTATTTCAATTCAAATAACTAAATCAACAGATAACTTATAATAATTTTCACTATTTAATTATCATTAACTCTCTATTTCATACAAAAATTAAATATTTTCATTTGTTTCTTATATTCAATCCTATAACCAAGTTATAACAATTTACATTATTTCATCGTTGGAATTTAATTTAAATTCTTAATAATTAGCTTAAATTAACATTCTTACAATTCATTTTAGTTATTACATCATCATTAAATTACCAGTTTCTATTTCTTTCAATATTTAATTATAAAATCTTATTAAATTAACTATATTTAATTATCAAAAATACAGGTCGTGACACACTCTCAAACCTAGCGATTGCTCCATTCCAACTTCACCCGAACGGTTATGCCATCTTCACTTGCCTACACATCCTCTTTATGTGAATGTTTCATAGTGCCTCGAGTTTCGATAAGCTACAATACTTCTTAGCTTTCAAGAGAAGAGACGATTGCTCCTCCTTAATCATAATCGAGGCCCAACGAAACCGGAAGATCAATTTTCATCTACAAAGAAACTTATCTCAACTCAAGACGTAGTACTTCTTCGTTAGATGACCCGAGGGATTTAATCGTTGTTGGATGACAAGGGGTAAGTTTTCTTATCCTGCCGAGCTTTGAAGTAGCGTGATAGAGTTTCTGATTGATTGTTCCTTCTACAGTTACCCAAGGCCAAACAGACACACACCTCTTAATGAAATTTGTCAAACTCTTAAAGCTATTGATGTGGAGGGGCGGAGCTCAAGATTCTTTCTCGCTGACGAGGCTTTGTATCAATTTAGGTTGTTAGCTCCGGGGAGATTGGTTGCTCAAGCTGAAGCTCCCTCCCCAGGCCAAGCTAAGATTCATGCAATGCCTTCTTTCTCTTCTCAGGAGTCTGAGGAGGGTCATGAATTAGGCGGTCCCTCTAAAACTCCGCTCAACGAGACCCATGAGGAAGGAATCGCAGCTAGCCTAAGCGGTTCTACTAGAATATCCCTGATTATGGAGGAATCGGAGATCGAGCCTGTGCAGAGAGAGGGGAAAGCCGCAATAGACTTGGATAAGGAGGGTGGAGAATTTGAAAGCAGTAGTGATGAATCCATAGCCAGTGACTATTACTTGTCAAAGTCTGAAGGCGAGAATTCAGAATCATGTGACGAGACGCCAAGGATGAAACCTGCCCTTCCCGACTCACCCCTTTCGATGTTGAGGGTAAGGATAAGGCTTCGAAGGTCGAAAAGCATCAAGATTCTCCCGATAAGGCTACCAGGGTAGATTTTGGGGACATTAGCGATGTATTCATCGATTTTGATGTCCTCATGAAGATTATTTCAACTTTGAGGTGACGCCATCCTGTTCTGGCGGTATCACGCCATCTATCGGTTCGGCTCTGCTTGTGACAATTGAAGTCAGCCCTATTCCCCCACCTACAATCGTTCGCTCTGGTTTGTGATGACGTCTTTGGCTCATTATAGGAATACATGACATGACACATTCTATATTGCACCAGGGGATTCTTTCTTATCTTGTCCCGAAGTTCCCATACACTCTTGCCCTTGTTTGGGAGGAATTCCTATTTAGTTTTGCCGAGAGCGGTGACGTATACATGGATCAGGAGTTATGAGATGCTTATCTTAACAAGCAGTCCAAGAAGGCGTTGCTCGAAGGCCAAGAAATTCTCTGAGCTGAACGGGAGATGGAAATCGCTGAAGAGGCTTCGATGATTGCCCCACTTGCTAAGTCGCTAATCTCAGGTGTGGGTGACCCTTCGGGTTCGTGACCAGTCGACAAGCTCAAGGCTAGATGTTGCTCCCCACATGGCGGGAATTTCCAAAGATGATGAAGGAAATGAGTTTGAAGTTGCTGTTCACGACCCTACCTATGGTGCAGGTAATGATCATTCTTTCCTCGAATTCGGGGGACTACATTTGATGCCACCAGCATAAGAAGAGTTTAATGCTTTTCTTTTTGATCTTATAGGTCGCTCTACACTTCCAGTTAGCATGCCAATCATCTCAGTGCTTGAACATGTGGCTATATTTACATCTTCCAAAATTACATTCGTTCCCAGTCCTCCCCCTACATCAACGCCTAGCTCACAATAGGGACCAGAGGTTGAAAAGATTGAGGCTCTTCAGGGTTTAGACGAACCTTCGACGTCTCTTAAAGGTGATATGACTGCCATTAAGGCCAAAGATCAAGTGACATCGATAGAGTAGCAACGAGGACTTCACATGACTTGGTTGCTGTCAAGAAAGAGAAAGTGGAAGCGGTCAATGCCTCGAAGAGTTCTTGGAAACGAAGAAAGCACAAGTGGTCAACGGCTCTATTGGGAAGCGCTCGAAGGAGGAGGAGATCGCTGAAGAAATCCATGCCGATATTACTGGCATCATTACTTCTTCAGAGAAGAAGCATAAGTTTCCCACTAGAGCCGGGAAAGGAAGCAGTCGTAAAAAGTGCTAATTGACCCGTTCGAGGAGGGACTGTATTTTTATGTGTAGCTCATGGTCAACTTGACTTGTTATGTGCCTTTTTGAGTCCGTATGCCCAAGTATCTTTACTTTGGGTTTCGGTCGTGGAGTCTATAATTTTTCTTTGTTGGCCACTGTTGTGTGGGTACGACCCCTACGTTTTGATTATGTGTTCATAAAATTACAAACAATGCAATGGTATATTGACTCGTTGTAACAGCCCGCAAATCCATACCCCTTGAGTCAACACTATTCTTCATCAATTAATCTCAAGTGGAACAGAAATACGAACCATTAGGGTTAAAGAAGAAGAGGTAGAAGAAAGGAGGAACTAAACAATATCAGAATCTCACAGTCGCAGCGGAATAAAATATAATAGTAAATAATAGGTAAACTATATCTGTTTTATACATCATATCATCAGAGTATCTCATACAAACATTTACCAGTCATACAATTCCATACAATCACAGCAGCGGATATATATATACAAGTACAGATAATACGTCTCGGGCTCCAGCTCCTCTCCTGCTCCATAGCATCCTGTCCTGAAAATATAATACTCGGTCTGACCCGAGCATTATAATGAAATAACACCCGAGTCAGTCTGGAATACCAGCTGATAATAATGCACCCAAACTGATTATTAAAGTTTCAAAAATCCTTTGAAAACAAAAGCATCTCGTAAAACCACGCCACAAATAAACATGTCGGGTTTTTACCTTACGATAGCTAAAACATTTTATAAAAATCCTCTGATATTATAATAGGGTCTATATACAAATACTTATAAAATAGCCGAAACTGTTACACGATTAAATTCCAGCTACTAGCCACAGAGTGGTTAATACAAACAAAACTCGTAAAAGGCTCGTCGGGAGAATGAATTCCAACTAATGACGAGGCACTGGGGTACCACCTGTCACAGTACCTGGTCTAAATCAGTGTACCGAGGACCACGCTCGATCCCCTACAACACAAGGCCCGGACTACCCCTTACTGGATAGTCCCGAGTAAGATCACCCTGCGGTTGGGATCAGCAACCGCACCACTAAGCCGAAATAAAAGGGACATCTAGACAGGAATGACCTTACCCGGAAATGGGTGCCTCCCACCAAGCCTTGCTGCATATCCCCTGATTTTCAGTCATTCCCGGTTGATGAGGCTTGAGGCTAAGCGTTACCTTTTAGAACGTTTCACTTAGAATGCCCATCGCCCACCTGACGATGTTCCTAAAACATTCATCCATACAAGTCCGTCTCGGGTTCGAACGGAACCGAAGGCACTACTCCTACTACATCCATTTTGGAAATATCCTCAGGATTAGTAGCAACTAGCCCTTGCACTTCACTGCTCCATCTTCGACTCTGAACACGTTTTTCCTACGAAAACGTACAAACCGGATCGAAGTGGTTTTCGAGAAATAAATCTCAATCCCGGTCTCTTCGAAACGATCAACACATTTGTCCAATATTGATAGTCGGTGATTTAACTATCAATTAACATTCATAAGCCTTCATCATACAATAAATAATTGCCCAATTATTTATTTCCTCAAAAATATCTTGCGAGATATAAATTCATTTCAAAATCCCTGTGAAACACTTTTCAAACCCAATTTCCTCATGAAATAGGTTTCCCAAATCCTTACTTCCTCTGAAAACATCCAAGTACCAATATTTAAGGTTTAAAATAATTTAAATACTTTATTCTTGAAAATACATCAAAACATTCATATTGAAACTTCCTACATATTGATTTAAAAAATATACATCCTTTAGAAATAACTTGAATAAAATTGCTTAATAAAATATAAATTATTATCTTTAAAATAAAGTTAAGTCATACTAAATTTTAAAATAAAGCTATGAAATGCTATACAAGTTTCAAATAAAACTTTAACTAATTATCTTTAAAATATAACCATTTACAACATAAATATTAATAATATCACTTTAAAACTTAATGCCAATTTTCCCTTAACTAATTATTACTATAACTACTTTAATACATATTTACTTTTGAAAACTCTGCAATCTACAAAAGGATTTTCTTAAAACATTCTTTTGAAATCAAATTTAAAACTTTTATCTTATACTTAGCAATCTACTTAAACGTACTTGGCTTTCAGGGAAATATACTTCCGTTTAGGATAACCCAAGGAATTCTTTTTATCAATCCAACCTGACTTACCCAATTTAATTTTACGTTCATCCCGTAAAATTCCTTTCCATACTTTAAAAATAGCTCCTTTTATTTTTAAAAGCATTGCTATTTCCTGGAAATCACTCTCAAATATGTGTTTAAAATATTTAAAATAAAGCTTCTAGAAATTATTTAATTGAAAATAATACTTAAAGAAATATATAGGGGTTTCCTAAGTATTTTAAATAAAATTTAACTTTAAAAATAAGGTTATTAAATCAAATATACATATTAAAATTTCCTTTTGAAAACTTAATACTACTTTACTTTTTTTTTAAATAATCAAATACCATAATTACTTAATCAAATATTTGCTTTCACTTAAAAACATCTTAAAATAATATTTCCTTCTAAAAATATTCTAAACGTATTTAAACTACAAATTTATAATTTGAAAGCTTTCTTAAAAACAAAATAAAATTTCCAGGAGAAAGCACACTTCCCATTCTTTAAAAATAAATCTCGCTATTTTTTTAAACAATTCACATTTCCTTTATAGATCATATTTTCAAACATTTCAAATTATCAACAAATTCCTTGAATTTAATTCCTTTTAAATTCTTTACTTAGGAATTTCTTTTATATCCTTTAAACCCAATTCATCTATTTATATTTAAAATTTTCAGGTTGTATTCTCCCAATCATGGCACAACACAATTTAAATTTCAATTTAATTCATCACAGCATGTAAATAAAACGCAGCATAACAAGATCTAAACAAATTATCGCAAAATAATAAATAAGATATATCACAGAATATAAATCAATTTCTATTTGTGAGGGATCCAGTTGGATCCCTCCAACCAGTTTTCCCTGCATCCACAGATATTAGCACAACAATATATATCGATTCAATTTGATAATAATTAACTTACTCAACCAATCAAGCAATCATTCAATTATTGACTATTTAAATTAACTAATATTCCAGATGTAAGTGAGTTAAACTCACCTTGGGTTTTCGGCGAGCGTTCAAATTTAAATTAAATCGAACAGCGTTCGATTTAACCTAAATTTTTACTTGCTCGGAACGATTCCAGAACTGCTCCACTGCGTAGTACGCGTCTCTGCGATTCCGGCGTCGCCAGTTTCGTCGAAATCTGATAACGTATGAAATAGATATGAATTTTCAAAGTTTGAATATAAAATTTAAAACAAATTCCCCGTTTTATTTTTATTTTTATTACCCAAAACAATCACGGCAGCACACCCTACAGAACGAAATCAAGGCCATCCCTCCTTTCTTCCTTACGCACGCAAATATATAGTAGCTGAACCCAAAACCATCTCAAACCCTAATCGTCGATTCCATCATGCTCACTGAGACCACGATCCAATACCTCCACCTCGAAGCTCTACGTCGCCTCAACTTCGCACCAAGCATCACTAAGCTCGGCCATCACCATAGCGTGAAAAACGAGGACGGACGGCCACTGTTTCAGCTCCGATTTCCCCCTCCACGACGCTCGAAACACGATCTCTACCGTTGGATTGGAAGTTCGTAGCGAGCTCTTCAACTTTGCAGTTGGAAGAATTCGCGATTACTTGATGGATTGATCGCAAATTGGAGGTGAAGGTAGATGATTTTCGGCCATTGGAGTATAGAAGTGGTGGCCGGTAAAGAATAACTAAGGTTTTGTGTAAACGTGTGTGTGTGTGTGTGTGTGTGTATATATATATATATATGTATGTATGTATACGTATAACCCTATATTTTATTATTAAATTCATTTTAAAGCAACTTATACTAACAATCTCCAAATCACACGTGCCGGGCGTTCCTAAGGTTTTACCCATGTTCCGAAGACAATGGAACGTGTTTCGAAAGCTAATTCGATCATACGCGCGAGTTACGGAAATAAACGATCAATTTTAAATTAAATTGATTAAAGTTTTTTCTATGCGTTTTAAACTGCCGGGGTCAAACGACAACTCCGATTGCTACGAAAATTGAAATCCAATAATAACTAACTATTACGGATCCAATGGAACTGGTTTCGTCGAATTCCGAGACTGTGCCCCGGAAGGCTATTTTAACTAGTCGATTAAATCGCGCGATTTTCACAATCGTCGAAATCGCTTAAAATTTTATTAACTCTATTATAACTCGTATAAAATTTATATTCACATTAGAAATCATTCTGATTCAGTTTAAATCAAAATCTGATTATTTGCATTATTATATTATTAATTTTCATTATTGAATTAATATAAAATTCCAAATTTAATTTATCAACTTCTAATTTCATCCAACATCCAATATTATAATTCAAATCCAATTAGACTCAAAATAAACTTTAGAATCTAATTTTATATCTATTTACACTCAGAATTACCAATTATCCCAATTCTAATATCAAATTATTATTATTATTCAAATTTCATTTAAATTCCCGTATTTGAAATTTAACTAATTCTATTACTTTAACCAAAATCTTTTCATTTCAAAATTCAAATTATAACTCATATTCAACATTTAAAATGAATTAAATGTTCAAATCTAGCGACCCAAAATTCCGGGTCGTTACACTCGTAACTTTGTCTATCCTTTCATACAAACTCTATGTGCATGCGTTCTTTTCATTTCATACTTTTGCTGACAACACTTTTGTTTAGAAGTTCATAAAATTTCAAAAGACTTTCGAGATTTCTTAATTTTGTAAGCCTATAGAGTTTGCATGATAAGATTTTTATTAACTTTTAAAATAAAACTTGTGAGTTTATTGTTGTATGAAGTGATAGGACAGTGGGCTCCTTGCATTTAGATGATTTTATCTTTATGCAAGTATATGCCCCCTAGTTCATAGGGCTGTTCACTCCGAACAAATACCAAGTATCCAAAGTCTCCAAGCAACGTGAGAAACTATAAATCTAGTGTTCCTCGTCGCTGCCCGTCCCCGGGCGACGTGATAAGCTTGGAATCTGAAGTTCCTCGACGTTGCCTATCTTTGGGCAGTGCGAGAAACTTGCATCTTGAGTCCCTTGATGTTGCTATCTCTGGGTGATGCAAGAAACTTGAATCTGGGACACCTCGGAGTTGCCTGTCTTCAGGCAACGCGAGAAGCTTGCATCGAGAATTCCTCGGTGCCGCCTATCTCCAAGCGATGCGAGAATCTGTAATCTGGGGACCCTCGATGATTCCTATCTCCGAGCAATGTGAGAAGCTTGCGTCGAGAATTCCTCGGCGTCACCTATCTCCGAGCGAAACAAGAATATTGAATCTGGAGCTCCTCGGTGTTTCCGATCTTCGGGCAATGCGAGAAGCTTGCATCGTGAGTTCCTCGACATCGCCTATCTTCGGGTGATGTGAGAAACTTGAATCTATGGCTCCTTGGCATTGCCTATCTCCGTGCAATGCGTGAAGCTTTCGTCATGAGTGCCTCAACATCGCCTATCACCGATAGTGCAAGAAACATGAATCTAGGACTCCTTGACGTTTCCTATCTTCGAGCAATGCGAGAAGCTTGCGTCATGAGTTCCTCGACGTCTCCTATATCGGGGAAATGCGAGAAATTTGAATCTGGGGCTTCTCGGCGTTGCCTATCTCCATTAATGCGAGAAGCTTGCATCATGAGTTCCTCGACGTCGCCTATCTCTGAGCGGTGCGAGAAACTAGAATATGTGGCTCCTTGGCGTTGCCTATCTCTGAGCGACATGAGAAGCTTGCATTGAGAAATACTCCACGTCACCTATCTTCGGGCGATGCGAGAATCTTGAATCTAGGGCACCTTAGTGTTGCCTATCTCCAGGCAATGCGAGAAGCTTGCGTCATGAGTTCCTCAACGTCGCATATCTCTGAGCGATGCAAGAAACTTGAATCTGGAATTTTTGGCATCGCCTATTTCTTGGCGATGCGAAAGACTTTAAACTTGTGGCCCTCTTGATGCAGCTGGGCAGCATCATTTTTCAGAGGGCCATGATCAAGTACCACTGATCCGACGGTTCAAGTCGGTTTATCCCTTCCGGATCATCTGATCATTATTATGCACACAATTTGAATGATTCAAAAAGAAAGATTTATTAAGAAAAACATGGCAGATTATTTGCCTATTTACAATGCCACCGGCTTTCCCGTAATGGCTTAGTTGCTGAAAAATAGAAAAATACATAAAGTTGCTTTCAAATGAAATATCAACGAAGCGATTCACTGTTCCAAGCTCTGGGAATTGCAACCCCGTCGACTGTCGTTGAACGTCCCATCTCCAAGTTTTTGACGAATCACAAGTGGTCCGGCCTGAAGGCTCCCGGAATTGGGTAAACTCGTTTGAGCACAAGATCGCTTATTTTGAAGGTTTGGCTGTGAACTTTGGAGTTGAAGTATCGTGCAACCCTTTTCTCGTGGGCGGCAATCATTAGTTTTGCTTCCTCTTTCTTTTCATCGACCATGTCAAGTGATACAAGTAGGCGTTGCTCATTTTTTTGGTAGAAATTCATCCTTCGGTGAGAGGAGACTTCTAGTTCGACAGGGATCATTTCCTTTGAACCATGAACTAATGTGAAAGAAGTGTGGCCATCGGCAGCTTTGTGTGTTGTTCTATAAGCCCATAGTGCGAGTGGAAGCTCGTCAACCTAGTTTAATCTCTTTTTGATGGTGGACTTGATGATCTTATTTATTGCCTCCACTTGTTCGTGTTCCTATAGGTGAGCCACTGCGAAAAAGCTTTTCTCAATTCGGAAGCACCTGCAAAAGTCTTTGAACTTGGCACTTTCGAACCGCGTTTCATTGTCAGTGATGACTTTCTGTAGCACGCCAAACCTGCAAATGATGTTTTTAATAACAAAGTTAATAATTTTCTTTATGGTTATGGTGGCCAACGGTTCTACTTCGGCCTACTTTGTGAGAAAATCGACGGCCACTGTCCCATATTTGGTTCCTCCTTTTTCCATCGGAAGGACGCCAATCAAATCGACGCCACTATCGCAAATGGCCATTGTCTGACCATTTGTTTTAGCTCTGTTGATGGAGTTCTCTTAATCTTTCTGAAACTTTGACAGCAATCACATCTCCTGGCATGATCCGTGGCATCGCAATTTACTGTTGGTCAAAAGTACCTGTACTGAAGAATTTTATTTGCTAGCGTTTCCCCCCCAGTGTGGTCTCTACACTCTCCTTTATGCACTTATTCCAAGATCCGGTGCACTTCATCTTCGGTCACACACCCGAGAAGAGGGGTCAAGAATCGCCTTCGATAGAGTATTCCATCCTATATCATGAACCACGGCGCCTTCCTGAGTTATATCTTTCGCTGATTTCGGTCTACCGGAAGAGTTCCTGCCAGAAGATAATCTTTTATTGGTGTCATCCCTGTATCCGGCTCCATAGTGGTCTCGAGAATCCATTCTACATCCATTTCGTTAATGCTTGGATGGGTCAGCGTTTCGGCTGGATGACGCCCAGCGACTGTGCTTCTCTAAAGCTTGCCAACTTGGCCAAAAAGTCTGCCTTGGAGTTTTGCTTTCATGGTATGTGGGTTATGGTATAATGCTCGTTGTCGCTCAGTAGCTCTTGCAGTTTGGAGAGATAAGAAGCTAGATTTTTGTTGCATGCCTGATACTCTCCTTTCACTTGACACACAACCAGCTGAGAGTCACTATATATATGAACGGACGTTATCTTGAGTTCCTTTACAACTTTCAGCCCCGTGATTAGTGCCTCATACTCCACCTCGTTGTTTGTGGCAGGGAATTCCAGTCATAGAGCGTAACTAATGGCCCTCCCTTCAAGAGTTTCAAGGACTACCCCTACGCCCGAGCAAGAGCTGTTCGATGCTCCATCAAAGAAAAGCTTCCATTGTGTGTCTACTTGCAACTGAACTTCCTCTTCCTCGTCCCTTATTGCAAACTCAGCAATGAAATTGGCCAATGCTTGCCCTTTGATTGCCTTCCTTGGGTGGTAAGTAATATTATATTAACTCAATTCTATATTCCACTTAAGTAATCGCCCGGATGTCTTTAGCTGGTATAAAACTTGTTTCAATGGTCGGCCAGTTAGCACTTTGATTGGATGAGCCTGAAAAGACGGTTGTAATTTTCAACTTGCGATCAAAAGGCAACAGGCCAACTTTTCTAATCCCGTGTAGTTCTTTTCGGCTCTGGTGAATCATTTGCTAATATAGTACAGGTGTCGTGCGATCCTCGATTTTTCCCGTATGAGAGTTGCGCTCAATGTGCTTGGGGAAATTGCTATGTAAATGAAAAAGTCTTCTCCATCGAATGATTTTCATAAGATCGGAGGAGTTTCCATGTGTCGTTGTAGTCCTTTGAAGGCTGTTTGACAACTCCACTCAAATTTTTTTTTCCCTTCTTCAATTCGTCAAAGAATGGTATACATTTGTCTGTAACTTTTGAGATAAAATGGCTTAGTGCTGCGACTTTCCATTCAAACTTTGAAGTTGTCACTTATTCTTAGGGGCTTGGACTTCTCGTAATGCCGTTATTTGCTTCGGATTTGCTTCGATGCCCTGGGCACTGACAAGGAATCCCATGAATTTCCTATAGGCCACCCCGAAATGAAATTTGAGTGGGTTAAGCTTCATTCCGTATTTACGGAGTATCTCAAACTTCTCCGCAAGATTATCTAGGTAATTAGCGGCCACTTGGAATTTTACTAACATTTCATCCACATAAATTTCAATAGTTTTCCCGATCTAGCTCTTGAACATTGTATTTACTGGTATTTGATATGTGGCTCCTGCATTCATTAGACCAAACGGCATTACTCTATAGCAGTATAATCCTAGGTAAGTGATGAATGCAGAATTTTCTTGATCCGGTTCATGCATTAGCATCTGGTTATAGTCTAAGTATACATCCATAAATGACAACAATTCATGTCTCGTTGTTCCATCTACCAGTTGATCAATTCTAGGGAGTGGAAAGCTATCCTTCGTACAAACTTTGTTGAGGTTTAAAAAGTCAATGCAGGTTTTCCATTTTCCGTTATATTTCTTGACCAGTACCGGATTCGATACCCATTCGGGGTAGGTTCCATCTCGGATGAAACCATTAGCCGTTAGCTTATCCACCTCTTCTCTTAATGCCTTGGACCATTTAGGGCCCAAACAACGCCTTATTTGCTTTATGAAGTGAATTTGGGGTCAATGTTAAGGGCATGACATGCAATTTCGGGTGATACTATGCACGTATCGACATGCATCCAGGCAAATACATCTGATTTGGCTCGAAGAAATTTGGTTAACTTTGATCGCATCTTGTTTCCAAGCTGCGACCTGAATTTCAGGACCCGTGTGGTGTCATCCATACTTACTGGGACTGACAACATTAGCTCATGTCCCGCCCTATCCTCCCTAGAGCTCTTCTTCCTAGGGTCCAAAGCCTTATCGAATCGGCTATGGTCCCCAAGCCAGGGTCAGTTCTGTAATTGCTATTTAGAGGGATCCCATGTGTGGAAAGCTTTTCCAACGTCCTTTCCCTTCTCTGTTCTTCTAGATTCACTCAATTCTACAATGTAACATTCTTGAGCCACCCTTTGGTCTCCTTTCACAATTCTGACTCCATGCTCGGTAGGGAATTTCATAGTAAGGCACCTTGGGACAGTGTTATCTTAAAGTCGGCTAACGCTGGCCTTTCTAGAAATGCATTATACGCTGACAACTCATCTACGATTACGAAGGTCTAAGTGTGGGTGACTCATTGTTCCCCCTTTTCGATTTCTACAGGTAGGTCAATGGTTCCCACTGGTTGCTTAGGTTCTTTGGTGAATCCTTGGATCTTAGTTTTACATGCAGATACACTCTTCATACCTAACTTCATCTAATAGAATGTTTGCTTGAAAAGTATATTAGCCGAGCAGCCGCTATCAACCAATACTCGGCGGACAACCGCGGGTTCGATTCCCGCTATTATCACCATTGGATTAAGAGTTGGTGCCTCAATTCCCTTGGTTTCATGGTCATGAAATATTATATCATTGCTAAACACCTTCTACTACTTGATAGGGTTTCACCATTTATTCTCAAACATGCCCTTTTGGGACATGCTTTAATGTACTTGCGTATCTCTCCATCTCCCCCTAGCTTCTTTGCGCAGGATGTAGTCCATAAGATATAGTCCCGATAATGAGCCTTTGGTCAGTTCGTTTTGACCCTTGGTTACTAGTTCTAGCCTAATCTCCTTGCTCCCTAGGTGGTTGAGGGACTATAGGTTGGCTGGGTTTTCACGGCCCTTTAACGTATTGCTGGAGCTTGTCGTCTCGGATCAGTCCTTCAATGAGGTCCTTGAGGTGGCGGCATTCAATTGCTCGTGTGTCTCATAGAAGTGATAGAATTTCCCTGACCGCTTCTGCTATTCCGTTGCTTCCTTCTTGGGAGTTTTCTATACACTTGAGTTCCTTGCATTGTGAGGTAGATATTCTCCACGGTGTCATTTAGGGGGTTATAATCTCCCAGTCCAAACTCTTTAAACCTTTTTTTGTGGTCACCACCATTTTTCTTGTTGGAGTTTTGGTTTCCTCTCTTCTGATTTCCATTCCTCCTTGCGGCCCCTAGGCCAGTTGCGTGTATTTTGATTAGGATCATGACATTCTGTTCAGTGTTCGTCTGTTGCGTTCCAGCAGCGTTTCTTTCCAGCTAATATTCTTGTTTCAACCTTAAGTATTGGCTTGCCTTGCGGTTGAACCCTTTTCTGTTGGTGGGCTGCTTCATCTTAATCAATTTCCCGAACTCCATTTCTGGATGAATAGTATGGACTAGGGCCATGAAAACCATGTCCTCATTAGGATTGCTCAATTCTGTTACTACCATGTTAAATCTATTCATGAATTATCTCAATGACTCGTTGCATCCTTGAACCAGTCCTGATAGAGACATGATGTCCTTCAGTTGGGCGGTATGAAGTCTGAACTATTCAAAGAACTTTGCAGCAAGTTGGTCAAAAGTAGCGATGGATTTTGAAGGAAATCTGGTGAACCACATGGATGCAACACCTTATAGGAAGATGGGAAAACATCGGCAGCGTACAACTTCCAAGATGTCGGCTCCATCCATGTACCAACTATATTTATACAATCATAGGAGGGAATGGTTAGCATGGTAAACTTCTCTGGATATCTTTCATCCAGGATCTCATCGATAAAAGGGGTATGACTTGGGACAGATCCCCACTCATCATCTTTTTTATTTTACTCTTATCCATTAGTCTCATGATCATGTTGCTATATATGCCTTTGATGCCCAGTGGTCCTAGGAACGACAGTCAATCACTGCGCCAAGTGTTTGGTTCAGCAAACGATCAAGGCGTGTGGCTTGATGCCTAGGTTCTCCTGTCTTCGGTAGGGCCAATCCCGCGGGATCGCATTGGCTTGCATTTGGCTTAACTAGGGTAGCTTCGATGTTTTTGATGTTTCCGAATGCATTGGTATCTTCCCCTACATGATCTGAATCAGATAAGTTCAAAGCTACATCCTTTGGCAGGGTTTTAGCCCCCTGATCCAAATTCAGATTTGGTTGTCTTGGGTCAAGTGGAGTGTTCTCATTCTCTTCCAAGTTTTTCCCTGTTGTCATCATTCCCAATGGTTGTTTTCCATTTCTCCTGTGCAAACCGAAAATAGAGGAGTTTTCTTGCACCACGGTAGTAGCCTATTTAGGAATGGTTCTATGAATGGGATTTGATTGAAGAGTTATCAAGGCGTTGAGATTTTCCATTAGAGCCTTTTGACTCTCTTCCATTCTTTGGTTGATTTCCTCAACCATCTTATTCAACTCATCTCTGGTAACAAACCCATGCCGACTAGAGGATCATGGAGCCTGATTCCTTAAGCTAGCAGCATTTACCTCAGTCTGTTGGGCATCAACTCCTTCTACGGCTATTACTGCCCCTATGGATCTTCCTGAGGCAGTTCTTTTCCTTCCAGGAGCCATTTAACCTTATAAGACAGCTGGGTCTTTAAGCAAAGATTAGGGACCTAACTTATGGATCTATGTAATCCAAAGTAGATAGCTAGATCTGGATTCTGGGTAGAAAGTAGTGATCTAACTTCTAGACTTGTGTAATCCAAATTAAATAGCTTGATCTGGACATTAGGTTGTATCTTCTCAGTGAAAGAACCAAAATATTGACCCAAAAAGTGGACCAACGCCCTGGTTTAGATTTGAAAGCACCATCGTTGTATTCACAAAGCAATATAAAAGATCAAAGAAATAGGAGAAAGCAATAAAGGAAAAGAGACAGAAGACTTTTATAGTTGCTCGACTGTTAACTAAGCCTACGTTCACTTTATATTTTTATTATAAGCTGACTTTTATTACAGAAGTTGTTTGATTACAAGGCTATAGCTAATCCTAAGTTGAATTGCGTCTCCAGAGTTAGAATCCATTGGAGAATCATGGTGTATTCCTTCTAAGATCATTGTATAGAAGATTGGAGGTGAAGAAGAGTTCCAACGGAGGTTCAGCGGTCAGTTTCTAGAACCCCTTTTACGTTGCAGGTGGCAAGCTAATTATAGAGGTTGGAGAGCTCCTAGGCTAGGCCCATCATTTTCAGGTCACTAGTAAGGTGCAAGCGACCCGAAATGACTATGTGGTCTAAAATTGATGAATTCCATGGGTCACTGGTGACGGCGACCCATGAGCCATGGTTCGTTGGCGACCCATAGACTTAGTTGATTTTGGCCCGTTGAAATCCTCTTCCTTTAGTCGTATTTCATAGTTCATTTGTTCATGGTCTTCAAGGAGTACATTATGCGCTATCATTAAGGCCATAGAGGTCGAGCCTGGACTCCGACACTAGAGATGTCTTCTTAAGTATTTATCGTTGTAGTCACATTCTGATGGCAAGTCGTTGGCAGTTTACTCTTAAACCCTTGTTGATTCATAGGAAAATTGGTTTCCTGGCTTCATTGACTCAGGTTATCACCTCGATCATGTAGCTCGGTCCTTGTTGAACTCTAATCATAACATTTTCGGTTAGATCTTGAACATCCTGCGGCTTAAGGCTACCTTGCTTACTACGAGGTATCTATTGGGTTAAAAACCCGGATAACAATGCATTAGTGGGTTCACCTATATATGAACCATACCAACTTCAAAATAAATCTAAATCTAAATGATAAAGCCTTTTAATTACTAAACTCATCTTCCAAAACCATCGTTTTGTACCTAGGATCACTAACTACATCATAAAAGTACAGTAAAATTCATTCTAGCCAAGTCTATGTTAATGATTTAAATAAATAAAGCAAGTATCAAAAACGCATGGATGAAATAATTTCATATTGTTAAGTTAGTATGCTTTTAGTCAACCGAAAACACAATAAAGCTCTCACATTCACACACACACATATATCCTCATTTACAATATATTTTAATATAAACAATGATGTGATATCTTTATAATTCAATAATAATGTACATACATCAAAAGTGTAAATGAGTTTTATGCAAAATCAAAGTGTTGGTCATGTTAGCATTACGCTTACCATGAATTTGCACAGTTCTGATTACCATAAATTTATATGCAGCTTTCAGGTGAAAGTTTAAAAAGGTTATTGCGTGTCCGAATACAGCAAGTGTTATAGTTGTTTGATGAAAAGTAGACAAATGCCGTAAGAAAAATGATTAAATAACATTGGAAAAATAGTTCATATGGTTATGACAGTTATGTACTTGTATACACATATGCATACATACATATATGTGTTTGTACGATATTATATAAATGTATGCATGCACTCATTTGGTCATAAACCTACATGATGTCATTACAAGAGATGCCAATCTGGGGGAAGAGGCTTGTGAGTACACTGGGTTATACGCACACATGGCATAGTGTAGCAGCATGGAGCAATCGAGATGGGACATGAGCGATTGCAGGTATGGTTACTAGCAGGGAAAAGGAGACTTACATGAATTGCATAATTGATTGCTGGGCCACTGAAAACTGTGCAGGTGTTAACTGTGGACATATAGGGATTGGCACTAAATGGATCTGACGTGAATTAGACTTACTAGCATGGGCTAGTGTTTAATTGAAGTGTGAGCAGCTGATGCTTTAAATGAGAATTGAAATATGTACTTGCAATAACCGATTATGGTTTGACTGTTGCATGTAGTGGGGCTAACAGTTTTCATTTCCCTTCTCATGGAAAACCCTTTTCGCTCCGCTTAGCCCTATCCCCTTCTAGGGGTATTTTAGCCAAACCAAATACGATGAGTAGTAGGGTCCTGAGCTAAACCTTGGAAATATTAATGCAATAATGCCTTTCAAATCCTCCTATAGTCGCTACCTTGAGAAATGAAATAAGGGTTTTAATACGAAGTTACAATAAAGCAACAACATGGACTGATGTGAATTGCTACCATGGTCTAACGTGAATGAATTGAGCGTTTGTTGAAGGGAACAACGTGCTATAATTGAAATGAGATTTGAAGTGTGAGTTGCATACTACCATAACTAATTTGCTGAAGCTTGTAGCATGACTATTGTAGACATGTGGTAATGCTAAAGTGAGGAGGACTGGCAATGAGCATGCATGAATAAGGTTAATACACAATTGCCATAGCGTACTAGATTCTAAAGTATATGATTTGGTGCTGCAGATGTGCGAGCATGCATCTAAGTACAGGTTAACAACATATAACACTTGCACATATATTTCATATAAAATTGGTCTTAAAATCATCGAATGAATATATTTTTAGTAAGGGAGATATTACATTTAAGATTTTATAAATTTAGTGTGTGATATACCTTCATAATAAACTAACCAAATTATGAACAAACAAGTTAATCGTTGATTGCAATTCCAATAAAGTAGGTAATTAGAGGTGGAAAAACAGAACTTACCTAATGCAGATCAACCAATTACAATGTATTCTAGACATGCCGCCTCCTTAGCTCCTCAATTACCTTCTTGAAAAATTGATCCCAGTTGCTCCCTTCTCCCATTTCAATATAGTCATATGGAATCATCATCTTCAAAATAGGTCTCGCCGCTATCTTACTCTCCATGATCCTAAAATTGACCCCCTCTTCTCCAAACCTACAATTTAGTATTCTCTCCCAACCAAAAAACAAAGGAAGGGTGAATTCTTCTAACGATTTAAAATCCACAGGCTTCATTCTACTATCAGTTGCAATGGAAAATTGAATAGTGTAACTATCAGATTCAAATTTTGATCTCATGACTTTATAAAAGAACTCTATAATCGAAATTTGAAGTTCGTGCTTTCGATTGATAATAAGTGGATACATTGTAGTGACCTTGCATTGAGATCCACCTATACTATATTCAAACCTGGCATAAGATAAACTTCACATATTAGACAATTTTTTGCAATTAAATAAAATATTGAGTATAAATAAGTGTTGTAGTCATATACCATTACAATCTAGCCTTTGAAGAGAAGCTTGCTCCAAATAAACCAATTACAGTCCAGTCACCTATGTGTATGTGGATAGAACAAAGAAGCTGGAAATTCATATTAATAAGAGAATTAATACAGTAGCGGCAATGAATTAAAACCATACGACATAAAATAATGTGATGTACGCTCTGCCATGGAGAAAATTTAAAACAAAATGAAAGAGAAAGCGGAAGATGCATGGTATGTCTTATAAACATTAAAATTTGAAGAATAGAACATATGTCAATCTGAAACAATAAAGAACACACCATAAAATTTAAAAGTGCAATCAAAAATAATATTTGTCGCAAATGTAATATTATTTATGAATACATTTAATATTTTTATTCCTTTTTTCTGTGTTTAGTGTATGATAATGGAAGGCAACATGGTTTGTCCTAATATACATGTTGAATTGTAATAATGAGTGTTTAGCTTGAATCCGAAGAAGTGTAATTCACACCCAAGTCCCGTTAACCTCAGTTATTTTGTAAAATATAAGGTACAGTCACAAGACTTATTTGAATACAACACATTTTTTATGATCCAGGAAGAGTGAAGACAATCTGGAGGCGTTGAATCAGTCATCTCTAAACCAAATAGAGCATTGATTTTCCATTAAACTCAATCACATATAGGATACTATTGTATATCATAACGCACAGTCATAGTTAGGATCATGTATAAGATACTACAGTATATTAGAATGCACATTCATGGTTGTTGACATCATGCTGATTAATGTAATATTTCGGGTTTAAATAGTAGTTACGCATTTTGAACATCATTGTCATAAATAATACAAAAAAGTGGAAGGATCAATAATCGGCATGGTATTGATATACATTCCCTATGGTTGGCATGCCATGTTTAATTACAAATACATACTAATCATAACATAGTAAATGAAAAAGGTCAGAAACCCAACTTATGTATAATTAATCTAATGAAAGCAGCGAGGAAGAAATAGTTTAACTTTTGAAAAAAACTGGACACGAATGGAAACAAATAATTGCTCCCATTAATGGAAACAAATAATTTCTATAAATTACTTTGTCAGATCAACATATTTTTGTATCTTTACCTAATTAATTGTCTGCTCAAAAGCAACATCATTTGGGCGCCATGGGGTTCTCTTGTCTATGCATTATAGTATGGATTAATAATGTTTGTTTCATTATTTACTTTCATTTTTAGGTAAAAAGAATTGATTTGGTTCTATATTAAATATGAATTTTCCCGGAGGACCATGATAGCTAGTGTGTATATGAGAAAAAATATGATGGGTGTAATACATGTGGTAAAGGCATTGGTTATAGGAATTCATATGCCATTGATTAGGCCTCAATTACTACTAATGATAATTTGCATTCATCGCTGGTTTTCATGAGTTTGTAAGAATAACTCATGATTAAGCAACCAAATCAATAAATATAAACTTTATATGTTAACCACATCCTGTTAATGTCTACCCAGCAATCTCATCAAATTATAACAATTTATTTCATGGTGGACTATAAAATACATATATCATAAGTATAAAGAGAAGAGTTCTGTTTTATGTTTTCAGCATAAAGTAGTTTTTTCTGGGAAACATGGTGTTTTTTATTATTGTTGTTTTATAATGTATGTATGTTGCTGCACTTACGCTAGTGTATTAGTAAAGTAATGGTAAAGATAATATAAAAAATCACATTGCTGCTTACGTAGATACCTATAAATAAATAAATAAATATACAGATAGGTCAGTTACTTCGGTTAAATAAAATGATTTATGATATATAAACTTTACAACATAAAAATAACATACCAAACTGGAAAATAGAGTTAGCTGTTGTAATTAAATCCAAGTAGCTTGTTGGAAATGTACATATTTGACTTTATTATTTGTGACAAAGCCAAAAATTCTAATCAAGCAGTAGCAGAACATGAGCAAAAATATAATCTAAACCAGGGTGAAATATATTAGGTAGGATTTTCATCCAACATGTAAAAATAGCATACCAAATTGTAAATAGATCCAACCGGTGTAATCAAATCTAAATAGCCTTTTAGAAATGTATATACTAAATTCCATTATCTATAGCAGATCAAAAAATCAAAGTAAATAGTAACTTAACATGGGAAAAAGATCCAAAACCAAGCTGTTTCACCTTGAAAATTCCTTGATTAAACAAAAGAAATACTTTTAGCAATATAAAATGATGAAGTAGGATAAAAATAAGAAGCATTCAACTTATATATTTCTGCAAAGATAGAACCCAATGATCATAGAAAAATAACACAAATGGAAAGACCAATTGAACCAAATAAAGGAATTTTACCTAAAATAAAAGGAAATATCCGAATACGCAGTGCGACTGCTTCTTCAATCCAACAGTCGATATAAAAAAGATGGGAAAGAAACTGAAACAAAAAAAGAAATTAGATGGGAGAGCAGGCGGCAGTAGATTTAGGGTTATTTTCTTTGACGCTGGAACTACAGCTATGGAGTAAAATTTGGAGGAACGAATAGTTTAGGTCGACTATGGAGAAAATTTTGGATTGGAAGTGTTTGGGAGAGAAGAGGCTGAAAAGGTGAGAGAGGGAGAGCACCAATAGAGAAAGAAGGTACGCGACTCTTCATTTCAAAATTCAAGGAGCCTTCTGCCCTCTTCAAATGAAACTCAGAAATAATAAAACACAGAAATAATATAATAGTATAGATAAAAACATATCTTTCAATTTTAATTTAAAATACACTTTTCGGTATTATTTATGAATTTCCATAAAAATGCATAAATAATAACATTATTATATTCCTAACTTTAATTCGGTAGAATTTTATACATCATTGTTATTTATAGATACCAGTCAAAAATATATAAATAACCCTATATTCATTTATTTCGCTATATTTTCTATAATTTCATCTAGTTATATTGGTTATTTATTTTACACCCAAATTCCTTAATCTATTATAATTAAATAAAACCAGCAACAAACATCCAGACAAAAGTGCAACACATCAGAAACATCATAGTAGCCAAACAGTCATCATTACATATGAGTAAGTATTAAATTTCATCAATATATGCATATGATATTTTTAAATATTAATTATTTAAAATAAATAAACCATACCAAAGTGCTTTTGCGGTCAACCTCGGAACTTAGCATACCTGGTGCCAACATTCGGAATTCCACCACAATTGCAACGGAACAACCACGCATGAATCAGAATTCGTATACAAATTAGAATATTTTTAGTTCAATTTGCATTATTTAACTTCATGTGGACTTAAAAGAAATTAGGACACCACTGTTTCCTCTCCCTGAAAAACCGATCGCATTTTTCCTTAACATAGCACTGTCGACCGAATGCTACATACAACCGCTGGCTGATACTGGAAGGACGACCTCACCCCCGTTGTAAGTTATGAACTAGCTTGGCTACCCATGGAAAATGCCACTGCCTATCGAAATTGACCACCACTGTGAATTTTCATGACCAAATTCTGATTTTTGCCTCATTGATTCATCAAATTAAAAGCATCATTATATTCATCATGCTATTCCCCATCGATGTATGCTAGTGTCGTTGTCCAATTTACCTAAAATTGGAAAGCCCCTATTGAAACCCTAAATTTTGACTGTTTATCTTTGATAAGAATTCCAACCGCTTCGCCCATCTATTTGTGCAATAAGGACCACCACTGGATTCACATTGTCAAGCTTTACTCATCTGCATCTTCAATATCACAAAATAAATCGTTGAATCAAAAACCCCAATTCGGACCCCAGAGTTTGTTTAGGTCTACCTTTGACTATGATTTTTTGGTTGACTCGAGCACTATTACAATAAATAGATTCTTTCCATTAATTTTTCTTGTCTAGAGTTTCAAAATGACATATAATGAACATCAAACAGTTTGATTTCTAAAACAATTTCTAATTAGCGAAATCATTAGCCACTAAAATAGAATAAAAAGAAATTTTGGGATTAGGAGATAGAGACTGATGTGATGGTCGCCCTTTAGTGTTTGTAAGAATTATTTACATAGAAAATGAAGTGGATTCAGTTATATATAATTGTCTCCCTTCATATTCCACTCTTTGATGTTCCTATTATTGAGTCATATAATTCCTAAGAAGTACTTGATCCGATCTTATATATTTCAGAAGTATAGTTCATTGGCGATTGAGTCAACTCGTTCTAGTATTAGGCCATCCCATAAGCCTAGCTAAGACATAGTACTTCATCCATGCAAAAAATCAGGAACTTTGTAGTTGACAATCTTATGATCAGGGTCGCGTAGCAAAAGTAGACGGATGTTTCCATTGGGCACGTCATCCAGTAAATTTTTGATTGATTTGATTGATTGATTCAATGTTTGTTTGGTTAGTTAATGCATGGATGTTTTAATATTATAGTAATTGTTTTTAATTAATATGAGTAGGAATCATCTTTGAGAATTAGAAAACCTACTCAATATTAATAATAAGAACTTGTGTGTCTTGAAAGGTGTGCTACCACAAGCAATATAAATAAATAAATAATTTTTTTGATGTTTACTTGTAGTAGTTATGGATGCATTGAAAAAAATTGTTATTAGTAAAGAATTAAGATTGATGAAAAATAATATTTACAAAAAGAAAGCATTCACATAAATTAAAAACTTTCTTATAAGAATGCATATAAGTCGACTTTGACTATTTTACTGAGAAAGTAAGTAAATATTTTATAAAATTGAAAAAAAGTATACTTATATCATAAGGAAAATTATTTTTAATGTCAAATTATCCATTGAGCTATTAAGAATCTTGGTCGATGTGGATGCACGTGGATTGATAGAGATTTTCTAAATGCTTAAATGAGACACTGAGACACGGTAAAAGTATAAATTTATTTTATATCCAAAGTGCATGTGTGTGTGTGTGTATTATTTAATGAGATAACAAATTGTGTAAAAGAAACGTTTATCTTTGTTCAATAGAAACATGGATAAATTATTTTAAGAAAGAAACTAAAGCGGATTGAAATAAACAACTTAGTTTAAGAATTGTAGTTAAGAAGAGTTGCAGTTTTGAAACTTTAACTTGAAATAAATTAAAAAGTTTCAACTAAAACAAGTTGTTGGAAGTTCTTTAAAAACTATCAAAGTAAAAATGACATATCTTTTGATTGATAAATCCATTTTTGATGATTCTTTTTAGAGAAGAAACATAATTTCATAAGGAGTGACTTTTGCTTTGATCAGTTTTCCATATTATGCAATTTTCATTGTTAAATTCATGTTTTATTCAGAGGTTTAAATTATGTCCTGTCGGAAATTCTCTGAGCTAAACTTTGTTAGTAATTTGAACATTCCCTTCTCATTTTTGGTCGGGATCCAATAATTATTAATGTTCTGGAAAGCTTACATCATTTGCGTCAACTTTTATGTCGAACACTTTTAATAATTCTGAGCATAGGTCAATTAAAAACCTATTCCAAGCTCGCTATCCTACCATTGTAAAATTTGCAATTTTTGGGCTAAATGTTGTTGGTAATTTGAACGTATATTTTTCATTTCTTGTCAAAATTCAATAATTATTTAATTTTTGAAAATCTTAGACTCTGTTTTATAAGTTTTATGTTTTGAATTTTGTAAAATTCCAAGGTTAGAATGGTTTAAATTGCACTTCTCTATTGCTATCCTGAGAATAAACGACAAAGATAATTAATTTAAAACCTAAGAATTGTTTTGGCCATAACTTATGAACCGTAAGTCCAAATTTAATGACATATTTTTTGAAAGCATCCACTATTATATAAAACATTCATGTTTTGAGTTCTGTAAAATTTTGAGGTTTAAATGTTCTAAATAGCATTTCTTTGTCGCTGCCCTGAAAATAAACGACAAAGTTAATAAATCCTGTGTCTATATGCATGTCTCGTTTTGCTTGATTTCCTTGTGCTTTTCTTTGTGATTTTTTATTTCGATTTCATTAGTTTTTGCTAGTAGAATTCTTCTATTTTCTTGGTTTTCAATTTCTCTAATTCTTGGCTTGAGATGATATAGAGTTTGAACTCTATGGATCAATTTATTGCTAGGGTCCTGTGATGAATTTGGATTTTTGGTGTAGTAAACTTTCTCCTGTTTTATGGACTTTGATCTATTTTGATTCAAAGGTTTGGGGCTGTTATAAATATATTATATCTATTTAATACACATATGTTTTAAATAAAAGAAATTTGCAAAAGAGAGTTTATATAAATATCGGTTTTAAACTAAATTTCTATATCAATGTTATTCCTTTTTATAACTGCTTTTAATAAGTAATTATATACATTAAATAAAGTTACTGAATATAGTTGTGTACTTTAAAGTATGGATTTGGAAATATAAGTTTAGGTTGTTTCTAAGCAAAGGTTCATCTACTGAATTGGCTTTGAAATATAAACCTATATCGTTTTCTATATAAATATATCTGTATATGGCTTCTAAAGGGAATTTCGAAACAATTATAAATATATTTGTTGAATAACAATTGAGTTATGGATATTTTTTTTAAAATGAGTTGTTTGAAAGTGACTAAGGATCGTGTAATATGTAATATTAACTAAACTATTTACTTGTGTGGAATATAAATATAAAAGCAAAAGTAATGAAGCAAATGACACCAGAGATTTTTATACTGGTTCGAATTTTCCATTTTACATCCAGTCGCAGACTCCTTCTGAATTTAATTGATACACTCACTTAACCAAAAGGAACAGTATTACGCTGCCTGAGCAACTAAACAGGATTTCAACTGCCTAGACAACCGAATAAGACTTTAATCACCTGAGAATATTATAATAGGACTTCAACTAAAATAGCAGAAAAGTATTTGACTGAGTGTGCTATTGAATAGCATTGGTAAGTCAATAATGTACGCCCAATCTTCTCCTTTGTGGTATATCGTGTAATTTGTGAAGAAGGAAGTAATTTTGATCACAAGAAAATAATCGTGTGATCGAAATAATAAAGCAATTTGAAAATGAATGCTTGAGAATGCAATAGAAAAGATAGAAAGAATTGCAAGTAGAATTCGTTATTGAAACAATGAAATGAATAGCTTTATATAAAGTTTAATAGTTGCAATCATTTGTGAAAAGAAACGGTGAAAAGTTATGACTGCAAATCTTGATTTAAGAGATTATGACTGAAAATCTTGATTTAAGAGATGTATCTTTTCATGATGAAGAGGTACCCTTTCAGAAAAACAACCATTATACAGATTCAGCTAGATGAATAAAATTAGACAACCATCTAAATCAACAATTTTTTAAAACAATAATAAAATAGTTCATTTTAGCCCATTTTCAGCCGGTTGATTGTCAGTCAGTCGGCTGAATATTCAAAAATCGATAGTGCATATACACAGATTCAGTCGGCTGAATGATCTTTTTCAATCGGCTGAATTACGTTAAAGAATAAAAGTTGCCTTAGGTCATTGTTTAGAGCACTTGCTTTCTAAACTAGTTACCCCGGTACGAGTCTTTCTCCACATATTTTTGAAAACTGAATTTTCATTAAGAATATGAATTCACCTATGACCCGAGTTCAAGTCATGCGTCATATATTATTATTATTATATTTTTTTCTAAATTTTTTTATTGCTTTTATAAAATGTTTCGAATGTGTATGTATATGTGTGTATACCAATTTGAGAAGATTTTAACATCTGTATACTCTAGACATGATATTTTATGACTAATAATACTTTGTTTGTCACCTTTGTCTTGTCTCTATCGTGTATATCTCTTCTTATATATCCATATACATTTTTTATCCTCTTTTGTACTACGTACCTTCTCTTTTGTACTGTGTATCTTCATATTGAACATATTTGTTTGCCTCTTTTTGATACTTATGTACCTGCAAATCAGCTTAGAGGTATTTTGGCATGATTATATAGTTTTTGTTATTAAAACCCAACAATAGAGGTTCTAACATAGTTTGGAAGTAATTTCATGAATAAAGTGTTTTAGAATTCATTTTCTATATGATAAAATTATAATACTTGCTTTCAAAACCAGAACTCATATTGATTCTTGTGGTGCTTAGCCTTTGGTTATTTATATACTATTTGGGCATTTTGTGTGATTTTGGGTTTATTGCTTTTGTATAATTTACATCTTTATTCAGATGAGGAATCTAGTTAAACGGTTTAGCAATACAAGCGGTACTGAACATTTGCATTACTTTATCAGTTACTTCTTGAACTTGTTCAATTAAATTTTAGTCAAGTGGGATTTATAATCTTTTAGAAAATATTTAGATATTGCAAAATGGTTATGGGACATTAGGCGATATTCATTTAGTTACTAATTGAGAGTTGGTAACACTTTCTGCGGAGGTGTCAGCAATCTGATTCAAACTGCTGGGAGTATGGTAATTAGCGACCACAACCAAATTGCTTTAGGAAGATACCTTTGGGTTTTGAATGTTGATTGACAAATTGTAGGATTTCACCATCTTTTCTTTTTTATATTTGGATATTTGATTTGAGAATTATATTTATTTGAGATTTGGGGATTTCCATTTGTGACTTTGAAAATTGTGTCAATCATGAGTTTATTGATTTAAACATTGAGATTTGGGATTTGGTTTGGGTTTTCACCATGATTCAGTTTTGCTAATAAAGGGTTATATTAGTGTTATATGAATTGGTGAAATATGTGAAGTATTATTATTTCTTCATTGTGGCTATTATATTGCGACCATGCATCATGAGTTATTATTAGGGTATTATAATTTGTTTAGTGATTTCTATACAGTTTCTATACCTTCATTGTTATGTATGATTAGTACACATTCTTACCCTTTTGGATATTTAGAGGTTCAAACGAGGATTTTATTTTAATAAATTCTTTTTGTTTTAAAATAAGAGTTAAAGTGCTAAATTGCGTGTACTAATTTTGATAGGATACGTTGAGACTTTATTGTTAAACTAGTTTATTGCTTATTTTAGGAGTTTAAAAATTATTATTTTGTAAATAATCAAACCTTAGCGAACTTGGAATTCAAGTTAAAAGGTTGTACATAAGTTTATGAATCTATATCATAAATGATAATAAATTGGAAGTACTAATTAGCAGGAAGTACAATTTGAACTTTTGTAGAGGCCTTGATTTGAAATGAACTTTTAAAAGAAATAAAGATCAAGGTATATTTCTAAAAGCACATCCTGGGTGGGTGGGTGCGGAAGGGGGGAGGGGGGGCTTACCTTCGATCATCTCTTCCTCCTCCCTCCTCCCTCCTCCCCTCGAGTTGGTTTTTGCTTGGTTATCACTTTACGCGCACAGGCGAGTGCATAAATTTCTGGGACCTAGTGATAGTAGGAAAATCCTAGTTGAAATTCTAATTTGATGAAAATCTAAATGCAACCATTAGAGCTAATTGATTTATGGGACTTCCTGCGATACGGATGCTTGGACGGTTCCGGATGATTCAGACCTCCTATGATTCAGACGCCCGGATGATTCAGACCTCCTATGATTCAGACCTCTCTGGATATTTATGGGACCTAGAAGTATCTAAGATCTCCTATTATTCAGACGCCCGGATGATTTCGGATCACGACCGCCCTAACTAGAAAACTACCCTCGATCATCTCCGCCCTCCACCCAACTTGGTTTCTACTTTGTTGATGCTTTACATGCGTAGATTGAATGTAGAAATATCTGGACCTCTTGCAGTTCGGACGCTCGGATGCTTCTGGATCACGATAGTACCAATTGGAAAAACTATCGGAGGCCCCTCCTGCGTACGTAAAGAAGGGGGAGTGTAAGGAGTGGGGCTTAGCCTCGATCGTCTCTACCCTCCTCCCCAAGACTTTGTTTCTACTTGGTTGGTGCTTTACATGCGCATGCCAACAGTAAAAATTTCTGGGACCTAGTAGTAGTAGGAAAATCCCAGTAGAAATTCTAAGTTAATGAAAATCTAAATGCAACCATTAGAGCAAACTGATTTATGGGACCTACTACGATACGGATGCCCGGAAGGTTCCGGATCACGACCGCCCCAACTGAAAAATTACCCTCCATCGTCTTCGCCCTTGGCCAGCGAACTTAGTTGACGCTTTACATGCACAGGCCAAGTAACAGATTTCTGGGACCTCCTGCGATACGGACGCACGGATGGTTCGGGATCGTGACTGCCCCATTTGGAGTGACTTACCCACGATCATCCACGCCCCATCCCCCCCGACTCGGTTTCTGCTTACTTGGCGTTTTATGCGCGCAGGCCAAGTGCAGAAATTTTCAGGACCTAGTGATAGTAGTAAAATCTCAGTTGAAATTCTAAGTTAATGAAAATCTAAAGCAACCGTTTGAGCTAACTGATTTATAGGACCTCCTGCGATTCGGATGCCCAGATGGTTTTGGATCGGGACTGCCCTAACTATAGAATTACCCTCGATTGTCTCTGCCCATCTACCATGACTTGGTTTCTGCTTGGTTGGAGCTCTACATGCGTAGGCCAAGTGCAGAAATTTCTAGGACCTCCCGCGATTCGGACAACCGGACATTTTTGGATCTTGGCCACCCCAACTAAAGGGCTTACCCTCGATCGTCTCCCCCTCCCCGACTTGGTTTCTGCCTGGTTGGCACTTTACGTATGCAGGCGGAATGCAAAAAATTCTAGGACCTAGTGATAGTAGGAAAATCCTAGTTGAAATTCTAAGTTGATGAAAATCTAAATGCAACAGTTAGAGCTAAATGATTTATGAGACCTCCTATGATTCAGATGCTTGGACGGTTCCGGATCGCGATCACCACAACTGGAAAATTGCCCTTGATTGTCTCTGCCCCACCCCTTCCCCCCAACTAGAGGAGCTTACCCTTGATCATCTCCCCCCTCGACGATTTGGATGCTCGGATGGTTCCGGATTGCGACCGCCCTTCCTCGCCCCCTCATGGACTTAGTTTCTGCTTGGTTTGCGCTTTACGCGCGCAGGTCGAGCGCAGAAATTTCTAAGACCTCCTGCAATTCAGATGCCCGGATGGTTCCAGATTGTGACCGCCCTAACTAGAAAATTACCCTCGATCATCTCTACCCCCTTCCCCCGACTTGGTTCATCTTGCTTGGTGCTTTACGTGAGCAGGCTGAGTGTAGAAATTTCTAGGACCTCCTGCAATTTGGATGCTCGAACGGTTCCAGATTGTGACAACCCCAATAAGAAAATTACCCTCGACCATCTCCACCCCCCGACTTGGTTGGTGCTTTACGTGCATAGGCCAAGTGCAGTAATTTCTAGGACCTCCTGTGATTCGAATGCTCGGACGATTCTGGATTGCGACCACTCTAATTGAAAAAATGATCAAAGGACCCTCCTGACAGGGTGGGGTATGGTGAAGGGAAGGGGAAGGGCTTACCCTCGATCATCTCTGGCCGCCCCCTTCGACTTGGTTTCTGCTTGGTTGGTGCTTTATGTGCACAGGCCGGATGTAAAAACTTCTAGCACCTAGTGATAATAGGAAAATTCTAGTTGAAATTCTATGTTAATGAAGATCTAAATATAAAATGTTAGAGCTAACTGATTTACAGGGAAATGATATAGTGGGTGGATGGCACCATTATTCTTATAAAGATAATCACCTCCCTCCTTTTATTAAATTACACTCAAAACTAAAAATAAAAGCTCGAACTTTTTAATGGTATTTGTGGCCTAATAACAAGAAGAAAAAGATAAAAAGAATAAAGCTAAGGGAACTAGAGACTCCATCAACCAAAGAGAATCTCTGAGTTATATATTACGTTGATCCATTTTTGCTACATGTCCTCGCAATAGTATAATAATTTGGCCATTGCTTTGATTTTGCTTATTTAATTGATACGAAGATTAAATATATGGATAAGAACATCATGTAAGAAAATAATCTTAATTAGTAGGATTTATCCTTGAGTAGATAAATTTTTATGAATTAACTAAAATATATATTTTACAAAAATTGGTTACTTATAAGGAAATCCAAACATGATAAATTTTACTACAAAAATTCGAGAACAAATTAAGTAAATTCTGAAAGAATATAAGCATAGCTAAAGGGTTATTATGGGAAGTCGGAAGATAAACAATTATTGTTGGAACGTTTAATAATGTAAACTAGTACTATATATTAGGTCAAGAGACAAGATCCACATATTTTGCCGAACATGTCAGCAAAGTACTAAACAAAGGTCAGAAAGAATAATTAATCAAATTAGATGAAGACATGTGGAATATTAGAGGTAGATGTGTAGGAACGCTTCCTAGCATGTATAGAAGGGTAATGCCAAAGGAGATGGAACCGAACCAAGTGTTAGTTAAAATCAAAATCTTAAGTATAATAACTTAAGTAGAAATGCTAAGATAAGCATTGTATAAGGCTATAGTTGGCAAACCGAAGGTATTAACCTAGGGCTAAAGGCAGTCAACAGCCATTGAGGAAATATGGGTAAATGAGGTGACTTTAGATAAATTAAAGGTTAATTTCACAGGATACTAAAGCTAGACTCTAACAGGCTTCCTTTGACAAGACCAAGGGTAGTGACTATCGAAAGTCTATAACTCCTTATATAGAATATATATCGAGACTAATGATTTTTAGAGATTGTAATGGATACTAAGGCTTTAGATATCCAAGATTGGTATTGGACAGATGTATGATAATGAGACAATCATTATTAGTAATGGAAAGAATGTTAGTTGAGATGTCTACTTAGTTAACAGCTATATGGAAGGCCTAAAAGTAAATGATTGGGTAGAATTTTTGGTAGGTGTAAGGCCTGTGTGGCAGTCGAAACTGGAAGCGTAGGTGTAAGGCTTGTGTGGTAACTGAAGCTGAAAGCATAGGTGTAAGGCATGTGCAGTAACCGAAACCAAAAGAATTAGCATAAAACCTAAAGAAGCAACCAATATGGAAAGTAAAAGACGTAAATCCAAAAGCGGAAACCTAGAACCATAAGCGAAGTAGGTTTAAGACCTGTATGGCAGCTGAAAATGGAAGCGCTGGTGTAAGGCCTGAATGGTAACCAAAAATGATGAGGCGTCAAGCTCTTGTCGCAGCTAAGAAATACTGTAAATTCATATGGTATTAGGCATAAGGCCTTGGTGGCAGCTGATTGGTAGAATTTTAATGACACACACACTGCAAAAGTATATAAAATCTTAGGAGTCACCGAGTGTAAGGTATTGCAATTATATTGAAATGCCTAATATTTATATAAGATAAACCAAGAGATTGCTTTCGGTTATGGCTTCATGTTTTTTCTTTGATATTGAATTAAATAAACCTTTGACTTCGATTTATTTATAAATCGGATAATCTTTTTTTCTATTATAAAAACGAAACCTGTGCCGTATATTGGCGGAGCGGTCTCTTATTTCTTGTCTAGGGTAATATGTTACTCATATCAGACTTTATATCAGACTCATGTTTTTATTCTTGTTTTCCCTATGAACTCATAGTTACTCATTTGAGTTGGCTGAGTTTACGAGCTTGGACAGGTCGCTTTTGGAAAGGTCGAATAGTTCAAGCGGAAAATGAAGCTGGAGGCAAGAGTGTTATATTTATATTTGTTTCCTATATCTAGTGCTCATGCTTGCATCTCTTATATGATGCTTGACACTAATAAATTTGATGTACTATATTTTTGACCCAATGCGGCAAGGCTTTAGGGTATAAAAACAATTTTTGAACTAAACCTGTATTGATATGTTTCATTTTATATATCTGCATTATTTACTTAAGGCGGTATAATATAACTAATTTTGTCTCCGATGCCAAAAAATAATTTTAAAGTGACTGCAGCACATTAGGGGTTCCATTTTTGGGTTTTGAAATTAGGATGTTACAATTGGTATTAGAGCTTACGTTATGAGACACTTAAGTAAAATAGAGTTCAGTAACTTTAGGAAATTAATGACAACCACCTTGGGGAAGGTATACTCTACTATACGTTGTACTTGTACTTTACTATATGGAGATACATATTAGTGCAGTAAAAAAAAATCAAATTCTAAGTCACTTTCTTTCTTCCATTTCTGGTGAAGACATTCTTAGGAAAAAGTGGATTTGAGAAGTGGAAGAGTTAGAGTTCTAGGTACCAATACTAGAAAGGTGAATGATAGTACTTAGACCATCAAAAGAAATGGCGGTGAAGTTCCTTCGGTAGTGATGATTGAATCATTCCCTCCTATTATGGGGATGGAAGTGAATGTTTTTTTCTAGCAGTTTATGACGTAGATGATGAAAGAGACTATGCTGAAAGCAGTCAAGCAAAGTCTGGTGGCTATAGTGGATTTCTCTAATTTGATCCAAGATTACATGAGCCTTGGCAGCAAGATGTTTTTAAGGAAGGAATCGACCATGAAAGTGCTATATTGATTAAAAGACAGTGAGCGTATTTTAAGGGACTTAGGGATTAATGGTGCATAAAAGAGATGGCTAGCTTCTAGACAGCTGCACGAAGATGCTTTAGATTGGTGGAGAACAATGACTATATAAACTTCTGTTGAAGAGATCACTTTGGAGTAGTCCCAAGAGAGGTTTGAGGCACAATTCATTTCAGAGTCTCAAAAGAGTGTGTTTTTGAGAGAGTTCACTGATCTCAGACAAGGAGATCTTTCTATTGAAGAGTACATTCAGCAGTTCAACACCTTGGAGAAGTATTGGTGAGAGCTGATTAACACCGCGATAAAGAAGAATTAGAATTTATTAGGGGTTTGGAGCAAGGTCTTGATCATAAGGTGATGGCGCACCTAGCATCTCCTTTTGAATTTGTGGTGGATATGGCCAGGAGATATTGTAGTATGTATTTGGCACAAAGGAGAGTGGAGGGGAAATCTAGGCTAGAACTAAATGAGAGGTCCACTCCTCACCAGAAGGAAAAGAAAGGGCAACAACTGAAGGGGAAGGCTTTGGAAGGGGAAGCCGAAAAGACCTACGGAAATTACTTGTTACAATTACTGATAGAAGGGGAATTATGCATCAAATTGTTCGCAACCAGCTGCAGTGGCCAGGGTCAAATGCTTCTACTATTATTGACTAGGCTATAAGAAGAGGGATTGCCTAGAGCTTAAATAGACAAGGTTGTTTGCCTTGGAAGGGCCAAGAGTAGGACCCTCTACCAAGGAAAAATGCAAGAATGTGTGTTGGAAGGAATGATTTTCATTTCAAGTTTTCCTATTAGGGATCATTAATACTGGGACTACATATTCTTTTATTTCTGAGGATGTGGTTAATAGAGTAGGATTTAATGTTACATACTATTATCCAATATTTTAACCGAGTAGCTTCTAAGTGAATCTAGACGCCAAGGCGAAGACGTCCAACTCAAGATCTTGGAGGCATTCTTGGAACGACATAGGAGTGGATCACTACAAAATTGAAGGCCAAATTCAAAATTAAGTTTGATTGGTACCGATCACTTTTTGATCGTTACCGAGATGTTTTATTGGGCAAAGTTTGGTGTTTTATTATATATTTCCATATAATAAGAAAAAGAAGTATTATAGCAACTGTATTGACACCGGGTTGATTTCTAGTGTGAAGGCTGTATTTGAAAGAGTAAGTGGACAACTTCAAAGCCATGCAGAAGAAGACAAGCCCTATATAAGACAAATCATATGGGTACCAAGATGATTATTGAAGTGTGGATATGCTAGAAGATATTGTAGAAGTTGTATCTGGTTATTGGCACTCTAGTACCTAGCCAACGTGATCAGTACCGATATGACTATTTGCATAGAAAGACTTCATCTTTCTTCCTAACTTCATGAATCTGATGTTTGACCTGGTATTTCATCATCTAACAATTTTGTTATAAACAGAAGTACAATGGCTATTCAAAAAGGACTTTTGGCCTCCATCTCTTCAGCTTCCACCCTCAACACAACTTTGTCACTTTAGACCTTACTTTTGCTATTTTGGATCTGAAAATGAACTGCAAAGCTCTTGTGCTTGTGACAATCAATCACTAATAAGATTAAAGTGGATGTAGACCATAAATTTTTTCTAAAACACTACAAAATCGTATTTTTTTTACTATACTTTCTGTTTGAATTAGATCTATCTTATTTCTAGTATATTTGGGCTGTTGTGCCAACTTTGGATTCAATACCTACTTACTTACTACTTTGGTGTAGTTAATCTGATTGGTGGGTATTACACTCTCGGGTTAAGGTGCAACAACGCAGAGTCTATCTTCTACGACCATTCATTTTTAGGTGACCCATTTTTGTTTGGCTTTGAAGGGTATGGAGTGATTTTAGGTGTGGAATGGCTAGTGCAGAATGATGCTAGAAACTTTTGCGTCGAGATAATTATTGCCCTTCAAAACTCAAAAGGAGGAGACAGAGTTCTAGTATCTTTAGATGGGATAAAGGAAAGGTATGGGGTTTTATTGTGTCCCTTAGAATTTCTAAAAGTGAAAGTGGATAAAGTTTTAGTGTTTTGGGAAATTGCAGATGT
Source organism: Allium cepa (assembly GCA_030765085.1). Classification (NCBI taxonomy): domain Eukaryota; kingdom Viridiplantae; phylum Streptophyta; class Magnoliopsida; order Asparagales; family Amaryllidaceae; genus Allium; species Allium cepa. The sequence goes on from CM060932.1 coordinate 178,577,619, forward strand.
TTTTAGGCCTATGTTGGGTTCACCTCCGAAAAGATCGATTGAGTTTCACATTGATTTGGTGCCCGTGCCACATCCTGTTAGTAGACAACTAGCAGATCCACCTAAGGATATGAAACGATTGAAGAAGAAGTAAGTAGAGCTTGAGCATTGGAGTTTCATTAGGCTGAGTAGTTCATTATGGGGAGCTTTTGTGGTATTTATGAAGAATTCAGATGGATCACTTTTGGATGTATATTGACTATAGGAAGTTAAAAGAGCTAACGATGAGAAATCGTTACTCATTGCCGAGAATAGAAGTTTGTTTGATCAGTTGAGTAGAGTCAAAGTATTATCATGGTTAGATTTGACTACTAGGCTACATCAACTAAGAGTTGCTAAGAAGAGTATTCCTTTGACTGTGTTTAGGACGTGGTATGGTTCATATGAGTGGTTGGTTATGCCCTTTGGGCCAACCAATGCTCTAGCTTTCTTTATAGACTTAACGAACCGCGTCTTTCTCGATCAATTGGATATATTTGTGCTAGTCTTTATAGATGAAATTTTGGTGTATTCCAAGGATGAGTGGGACCATGAAGTTCATCTTAGATTAGTATTAGAGACGTTGAGATAGCATGAGTTGAAAGCGAAGTTTTTAAACTGTCACTTTTGGATATCGAAAGCGAAGCTCCTAGGACATGTGGTTTCAAAGGAGGGATTGGCAATAAATTCTTTGAAAGTCAAACTTGTGAGTAATTATAAGAGACCGAAGACAATTACCGAGATAAGAAGTTTCTTGAGGTTGGCTAGATACTATCGAAGATTATTAATGACTTTTCCAGGATAGCAATGTCATTAACTAGACTTATCCGAAATAATGAAAGGTATGCATGGACGAGAGAATGTGTAGCACCATTCCATGAGTTGAAGCTTAGGCTGATAAAGGATCCAGTGCTGGTTATGCCAAAAGGAAATGGGGATATGGTGGTGTACATAGATGCTTCAGGTTCAGGTTTAGAAGCAATGTTAATGTAGATGGGAAAATTTATAGCTTATGCATCTAGGCAGTTAAGACTTCATGAGGTTTGATATCCAACCCATGATTTAGAGTCAAAAGCAATCATCTTTGCACTAAAAATTTATAGACATTACATTTTAGGTGAAGGTTTGAGTTGTGTACTAACCATATGTCTTTGTGATATTTGTTTCCCCAAATGGAGTTGAACATGTGGCAATAAAGGTGGTTGGAGTTCATGGCATCAGATGATTTTGGAATAGAGTATTCCCCTAAAAAGGGAGATAGAGATGCAGATTCCTTGAGTCGAAAATAGCATAGGGTATTTCACTAGAAGGACAAACTTTGCAATCCAATTAATTTCTAGGACACACATCCACAGAAATTAATTTCAAGGCCAAAGTCAGCAGAATAATTACTTTTAAGGACAAAGTCAGCAGTCCAATTACTTTTGAGGACATAATTTCATAGGTTTTTATGCCTTAGAAACTAATTATTTTTCATTTTATCCTTAAAAGTAATTATTTCAGTTGTATGTCCTAGAAACTAATTGCACTTGCTAAAGAGGCCCTTGTGGCTAATTTCCACAATGGCATAATTATATTTTTGGCTATGATTGAAGAGCGGAATTCCTTAGAGATGCTAGCTTTTATTGATATGCAGTTTCAGTCGAAAGCTGGTCCAAGTAAAAACTCAGGGATGTTGTCACGTTAAGAAGTTTATCCAATACTTTTACAGATGCTTGCAAAAAGGCAAAAGGAAGACTAGTCGCAAGTCGAAAGGACAATGACTTGAAGAGTGGATCCAAGACCAAAGCGCTAAAGGGCTTCAGCATTAATAAGAAGGGTTGGCTTCAGAAGACGGGAAGGTTGTATGTCCCAGAAATGGAGACCTTCAGAAGTTGGTCTTTATGAAGGTCATCGTTCCAAATTTTCTATTCACCAAGGAAGTACCAAGATGTAACGAGACATGAAGCAGAGATTCTACTAGGATGGAATGAAGAGAGATGTTGGAGAATTCATGCGGAGATGTCTTACTTGGAAATAAGTTAAAGCAAAGCATCAGAATCCAAATGGTCTTTTGCATTCCTTGGGAGTTCCAATATGGAAATGAGATTCGGTTTTGGTGGACTTTATTAATGGTCGAGGGCATGGAAAGAAAGTAAATGGATTATAGTTGATAGGATAACTAAGAGCACCTATTTCATTCTACTAAAGTTCATAAGGATGACAACCGGGTTAGCCAAAATATATGTGAAAATGCAAAACTTTATGGAATCTGGGTATTATAGTGAGTGATCGAGACTCATTGTTTGCTAATGAGTTTCAATGAAACCTACAGAGTGTTATGGGTCGAGGATGCATATAGGTACTGCTAACCATCTACAAACAAGATGGCTAGATCGAGAGGATCAACCTAGTGCTGGAAGATTTGCTAAGAGCTTGGATGCTAGAATTTGGTGGATCTTAGAATGATCACTCACACTGTAGCACACCACCTCTATACCTATAATACGAAAGAGTATTACTAGGTAATACTGTCTTATAATATGTAGAATGAGGCAGTGTTGGGCTGTCTCATGTGAATATTCCATTGGGCTAACACTAGTACATTTTTCAACAATCATAAAAAAACTCACTTGTACGTACTCAGATCGGAAAAAAGCATGTACATTTCCAGGATAGAACAATACATATTATAAAATAAAACATAAAGAACATAGAGTAATTCATGCAACGATAACATATAATAATAAATGAGTCTACAAAAATAGTCAATTGCTCACTGTAGCTAAATATACAATGTATAAGCCCAATACATACATTTCAACATCATCAATACACATATGGTTATAAAATAGGTTATGGTACACTAGTCAACTAATAAACTAGCCTCCGTCTATGCCCAACAATCACAATCTGGTCTCTTCGTCCCTAAACCTGTAATGCCTATCTTGGATTGACTCGAGTATTTTACAAATAACACACTAGTAAGACTATGTTTAGAATGTAGATAATGATATAAAATATCATCTGGCATGGTATAAACAAGTAAAACCACAGGAGGCATATGCATATCTCAAATGTCAACTAATCTCAAATCCATGCACATAAGAAATAACCCATCTCTAAGTAAAGTTAATCAATACATCAAACGGCATATATCAAGTGGGTGAAATAATCAAATATCCAGTCATCATCCATAACACAAAAAGGAATCAACCATCAACAAGCACATAATAAGGTGAGGTATTATAAGTACGATATAGTATGTCTATACATCTCAAGCAACATAGTCCAATTGGGAGCCTCACAGCACACAACATGCTCCAGTGGGTTAAAAGGTCATCGCCTATGAATAGATGTCTAGAAGGGGTATATGAATAATATAATATAATATAATCGTATAATCTTACATATTCCATATGGGAACTTCACAGCACACAACATGCTTTAGGGGAAAGCATACATCATAACCCACAGTCTTGGTTACTCCCGGTTATCGTGACACTATGTCCATCTACACTAAGGTCACAAGCCTACTGCCCAATAGTAACGGACTGTTTGGATAGTGTGGCATTGGAGCATATCGTCACACCATCAAGATATCAACACACACCACGTGTAATAAAGTAATGCCGAGAGCAACCCCATGATCAGCCAACTAGGATGGACTCTAGTCAATTGGATAAACACCACCCAATTAATCCTTCCTCTAGACGTTAACCTATAAACTAAGAGTGTCCCTCACTTACAGAAAGTAATCGAACAACTATCATGCAGGCGTCCCATACCACATAGTGTTACTTGCTAAGTTTACTCAATGCTCGTAAACTACACTCTCTACCTATAATAATATCCTATACCATAACTCAAAAGAGTAACCGGAATAATGTTGCCATATGTCCCATACCAGAAGGTGTTATTAATCCATTTTCTTAAATTCTCACCATACAGAACTTCACACAATATTATTCCATATAACAAGTTTAAAGAATAATCGGAGAAATATTACCGAAAATGTCATACTCAACAATATTATAACTCTGTTTATTCTAATTCATCGTTACATAAAAACCAATCTAACATATGTTCCATACAACAAGTCAAAGGAGTAACCAGAAAAGTATTACCGAATGATTCATACCATTCGGTATCACCAATCCACTTAGTCAAAATTCTCATTATATAGAACATCACACCATTAACCAATTATTGGTTAAAAAGGGGCTTTATTATAAGAACTCCTTCCTAAAGTTTTAACTATAATTTCAAATATCAATATAAGATTTCAATGAAGTTTTAAATTATAAAGTTCTCATTCTATTCCAAAATCCTCAACTAATTCTAGCTTCGATATTTTAGACCCTTTATTTACTTATAAAGAAATTCTTCTTTTAAACCCTCGTTTAAAATATATTCCTCCCAAAAATGATTTCAACTCAAAATATTTACAATTATCTGATATGAAATTTCCAAAATCGATATTTAACATCTTTATTTACTTTCAAACATTTTAAACCACTTTTTGAAAAAATAATTTATCAAACAAAGACCTCCTCTTTTATATATGAACTTCCAAATATTTAAAATTAAAATAATGATTTATAGAACTTGCTGGTATAACATAATTCCAAAACTTCACTTTTTACTATAGTTAATTCAAGCCTTATGTAAATATTTCCAACGATATTTAAATATATTTCCTCTTATTTAAAATAATCAAAAACAAAATGAATTACTTCCAAAAATTTATAGTTAACTACATATATAATAAATTTTCAATACTAAAGTTTCCAATCAATAAATGATCACATTCGAATTTATTACCACTCCAAAAATATTATTTTACAAAACATCACATTTATTTGATTCCTACAAAAACAAAATCATTGTTTTAGAATATAAATTTTAAATGCACTTTTTTATTCCTTTAGATACCATTTATAACTAAAGATAAATAAGAATATATATATATATATATATATATATATCCACTTATTATAATAAGTACCAAAGATCACCTCTTTTAAATATTTTCTATTACAAATATTATCTTTCAATATTAAATAAAACTCATTTCAAAATTCATTATTTTATCTCAATTTTAAATATTTTCTATTACAAATAATGTCTTTCAATATTAAATAAAACTCATTTCAAAATTCATTATTTATCTCCAATATAATTTATTTCCTTTTAAACTTCTCATCTAAATCATTTATATAATTAAATTTCCAAATTCTCCTCTTTCAAAATAAATATGTGAACTCCAAATAATTCTATAGAAATATTTCCAAATCATTTAAACCAATTATTTCCTCCTTTTTAATCAATTCTGGATACAAATTCCAGTCTAAATCATATCATAATAACTAGGGCATAGATATCAAAGCATCATATAAGTATACAACCAAAAATTCAATACAACAACCTATAAACCATAGCATACATCTCGATTCACAACTAATTCAATCCTTAACAATCAACATCCATCACCAAATCAATCATAAAAGAACATAAAATGAAAAAAATTTAGGACAAAAGCATAGTTGTGAGTGAGATAACTCGCCGAAATGACGCATATTGTTCCTTAACAGCTGTAGCCTTTTGTCTTCACATCTGCTCACTACCTCCTCCCCCAAATGCGTACCCAAAGTTGCCGAAATCAGGTCGCTCCATCACCCGCATCCACGTGATGCTACCAGCAAAGTCTAAGTCACGTGTATCTCCACTATTGGCTACGTGGGAACCCACTCGTCCTGCCATCACCAAGTCGCCTTCGCTCTTTCATTTCCGCATGCACCTAGAGCCTCCAAATTACAGCGCCTGCCATTGCGTCACTCTTTGCCACATCCCACCAGTCATCGCTTCACCGTAGTCTCCAATCGGCTACCTCTATGAATGTGCCTAACATCGTCGCTATTGCCTCTTGAAGTGCCGATTTATTTATACCTTTTTCTCTTTTTTTCTTCGACTGTGCAAAATGATTTAGCGCTTTAAGGGCATATTCAAAGACTAATGAAGGAGTTTCCAGATATTTCCTTTCTTTCGGAATGGGAGGAGGAGTTTGGATATAAGAATATAGCGGGGGCTTGAGATTGATTTGGTTTGGGCCCTTCAATTCTAATTCATTTAGTTTAATTATTTTCCTTCACATTCAAATTCAAATTTTGATCATTAACATTCACTTATAATTATATTTCAATCTAGTTTATACAGATTTACACATCAATCTACAAGTTACATTTCAATAATTATCCAATTATATTCAATTCAATGTTCCTTTGCTTTTATGAATACCAAACAAAATTTCCGTTTGAAAATCGTTCGCACAAAACATTTTGTATTCAATATAAATGTTTTAATCGAGTGTAATATATTTTTTGAAAAAAAATTTAATAGTTTAATTCAATTTATTAAAAAAAAGTTTTTATTAAACAAAATTTAATAATCTAAAAAATTATTTGCAAAATATTAATTATCATAAATCAAATTCAAATATTTTATTTTAGTTAAATTTATTATTATATACAACGTAGAAAGCAGGGTTGTTACAGACTTCAACACAACTCATACCAAGAACTTTCTTTGTATCAACAATCTTTTATCAAACTTACACAACTCAATCGTCCATGTGGCTTTATCCCTAACTTAACATATTGTATGCTACAATTTAAATAGACTCATTCAACGACTTTCTATTCTTTAACATGATAAATTTTGTAAAATAATTACTAAATTTCAGATTTTTTGAAAAATTTCGGTAGTCTTCTTTGTGTGAAGAGCATGTTAAAAAATTAATACTATGATATATCACAACACACACACACATTCCAACATGGGCATCCCGAAACACGAGGAACAAAATAATGTCACAATATATTCCATTATAGCGTAAAACACACATTTTTATTAGTGCTCAAGCAAACTATTTTGCATTCATGCAAGCAAAAGCGAGCCAACGTCGCTAATTTGTCTAAATATGCATTTGAACACCTATACTTAACTCCAATTTGAACATTAGTTCCATATGAAAAGGTATAATATAATAGATATTGTTGCAAAATGAAATCAAAAATGAAACTTCTACAAATCTATTACTCGGATTTTTATTGCGTAGGGTGTTTCCCAAGGGATTGGCCAGGCAACTTAGTACTCGGCTTGACCACTGCTCGGCCTCCCAGGAAGGTTCGGCATCCAAAGGATACTCGGCTACCCAAGAACGTTCGGCCAAAGTGAACGTTCGGCCTCTAAGGAGTACTCGGTGTAAAGTATGTTCAGCATTCGAAGGACACCCGGCATCCAGAACACGTCCGGCCAGAGTGAACGTTCGGCCGAAGTAGACGTTCAGCTAAAGTAAACGCTCGGTCAAAGGGCGTTCGGCATACAAACGATCGTTCGGCATGGGATCGCGTTCGGCATCAAGAAGCGCTTGGTATTGAATACCGTTCGGCCAAAGGAGGACGATCGACATGCGATCGTTCGGCATAAGATCGTTCGGCATCCATGAACTTTCGTCCTCCAAGGAACATTCGACATTCCCAAGTTGTTCGGCATCCCAGCCTCATTCAACCTACATCCCTCACTCAAAGGCATACCTCGTTCGGCACGAAAAGGAAGGCTCGGCATGCCTCGTTCGGCCTCTCTGGTTCGGCGCATAGTACTTGTGCTACTTGGACCGAGCTATTCAACCACCTGGCCCACCAGGGAAGTCCAACCCACTTTCGTCTATAAATAGAGAGGCAGGGGCACAGAAAACGGGGGAGATTTTTAGAGAGCACTGGGAAGACTCTGCCATTTTCAAGACTCATTTAAGACTTATTTCTTTGACTTTGCAATTGTATGCTAATACTAAAGGACGGATTGTATCTGTAATCAAGTATCTAGTGAAGAAATAAAGATCAACTTCAAAGTGGACGTAGGCTACAACGCCGAACCACTATAAATTCTGTGTTCTCGTCTCCCGCATTTTAATTTATATTATCTTCTCTATTTTAATTTATCTTCTTCATTAATCTCTCTACACAAACTCTCTAAGGGTGTTAGTGACCAATTTTGGCGCTAACATTTTGGTGCTTTCACTGAGAGCTGAATTCTCAGGTTGTGAGGATCTACTTTGTAGCTACTGGATTGCATAAATCCCCCGAAGAAGATCCGTAATTATCCATAAGGCATCTGTTGATTCTACTCAGAGTTACAACCAATGACTCTACCATGGGAAGGCCACGAACAAGATCGACCTCCCAAAATGTAGATGCCCGCGAAACCGCTAGTGTTCAACAACTTGGACCAAACGATCAACAAGCAATTCGAGGCACGGGGCCCTCCAGCCAAAACCAAGCGGAAGCTGTTTCACGAGCAGAACTGAATGACTTGATAAAAGAGCTTACGGAAAGCAGAAGGCAACTCGCTGAGAAAATGCAAGTTAATGCTGACCTCATGGCCCGACTTGCTCAACAGCAGCATCAGAATGCTGGAGGTAGCCCTGTCCCCTACTCTGAAGATGATAGCTCAACTTCAGCTGATGAACCTCCCAAGCGTAGAGGCCGCAAGGATGAAGATGACCAAGCAGGTGCCACTGATCGCTCTACTAGAAATCATGCCCGTGGAGCGGAACCCAATCTTCCTCCTACCATACAAACCCCGGATTTGACAGCTATGGTCAGGCAGTTGATGAGAGAGAATCAAGGTTTGACTAATGAAGATTGGGGAATGTCTAAGAGTCATACTCCCTTCACAGATACCATTCTACAGGCTGAATACCCAAGGAAGTTTAACATGCCCACCATACTCGCCTATGAAGGAAAAACTGACCCTAGACAACATGTAATGAGGTATGGATGGATGATGGATTCAGCAAGGGCCAACGATCCAACTAAGTGCAGGTGCTTTCCAATAACTCTGTCCGGAATTGCCACCATGTGGTTCACTCGACTTCCTCCACGGTCAATCTTGAACTTCGACGAATTAGCAAGGAAATTCATAGAACAATTCAGGATACACGCCACTCGACCCAAGGATGTGATGTCCTTATCAAGCGTGACCCAAGCTCCTGGAGAATCGCTAAAAGCATACTTGCAGAGATTTCATGTTGCCGCTACCGAAGTGAGCAATCCAAACGACCACGCGATTTTGATGGCAGTAATGCGTGGAGTGGATCCAGACTCTGAATTTGGGGATTGGTTGGCAGGAAAGCCACCAGCTACGTTGGAACGCTTCTATTCGAAAGCCCACCAGTTCATAAGGAGGGAAGAAGCTCGGTGGATAAGGAAAGACAAGGCACCAGGATCCGTTTAGGAGTCTGTAAAGGGTAACATCGCCATGAAAACAACCGACAATAACCCCGGAAAGACTCAGGCCAGCGTCAAAAATAAGCCCGGGCAGTCTAAGGGAACTGGAAGTGGAAATCCTGGAAAGAAGAAGGAAACGGGGAGATGGAAGTCAAGGATCCCAACCTACAACGAATACACTCCACTGAATGCGTCTCTTGAAAACATCTACTTGTCGACCTGCAACACTTTTCAATATAGAAAACCACGCCCTAAAGAATCAACAGAGGAGCAAAAGCGGACTGGAAAGTATTGCCGCTTTCACGAGTCTTATAGGCACAACACAGACGAATGCAGGCATCTCCATGACGCTATTGAAAAATTGATTAGGCAGAAGAAGCTGCAGGAATTCGTCAAAGATATGCCAGAAGGGAGACAAGAGACTTCGGATCCCGGACGTGGCCCAGCTCTACACCAACCAGAGCAACCTACTCGAACTGTGGGAAGGTTGATTATTAACACAATTGCTGGTGGACCTAATCCTGCGGATAAAAATTGGCAGGAAATGGAGCGATATGCTAATTCCTTGAGTCATACAGAGCATGAGTGCTATTCAAATGTGGAGGATGGAACTCCCGCAAAGCAGCAGCGCACGATGCACGACGATATTGTATTCAGGAATAGAGACGCGGATAAGGTGGAAGCTCCCACCATCGATCCATTGGTCATATCCGCAACCATCGGACCGACATTCGTAAGGAGAATCCTAATTGATTGCGGAAGTTCAGTTAACATCATCTTCAAGAAAGCGTATGACCAAATGAAGCTGGAGACTAAGGATTTGAAGCCATCCAAAGCCCGAATCCATGGCTTTAACGGCGCAGCCACAGACGCAGTAGGATATGTGGAGTTACCAGTTGAACTGGGATAAGGTGAACGCAGGAGAGCGCGAATCCTACCATTCGTAGTGCTGGATGTTGATTCACCATACAACGTGTTTTTGGGACGACCAGCCCTCGCAGATTTCAAGGCAGCCTTGGCCCCGTGGTGTCTCACACTGAAATTCTCGACGGACAAAGGAATTGGCGTAGTGCATGGCGACCAAGCAACCGGATGTGCATGTTACGTAGCTGAGCTGAGAGAGGCCCAGCGCAGAGAAAAGGGGAAGACTGCGGACAGCATCGTCCGCATCCCGAATTCTGATGATTGACAATTAGTGCCCGAGCCCTGGCTCGGGCGACATTCTCGGATCGTGGAAGACATAGATCCGAGAGACGACAAAGGGGAACCCAGGGAACCAGACGCAGCACCGGCCGAACTAACAATTGATATTCCAGTTAGCCACAGCGACCCGACACGAGTTCTTAAAATTGGGTCACAGCTCGATCCCCTAATGGCAGAGGATTTATCTGATTTCCTCCGAGCGAATCTTGACGTCTTCGCCTGGACACACTCTGATATGCGCGGGATTTCCCTTGCAATTGCGAGCCATATGTTGAATATAGACCCGAAACACGTACCTGTGAAGCAAAAAAGGAGAGGCATGGACCCGGAGAGGTCTACAGCTCTCAAAGAGGAGGTGGATAAACTCAAAGCCAATGGGTTTGTCCGCGACGCCCTCTATCCGGAATGGGTGTCCAACCCTGTGTTGGTAAAGAAAGCAAACGGGAAATGGAGAACCTGTGTTGACTATTCTGATTTAAACAAAGCATGCCCGAAGGATAGCTTCCCGCTACCACGAATTGATCAACTGGTCGATTCAACGGCAGGGCACAAGTTATTGTCATTTATGGATGCATACTCTGGATACAACCAAATTCCGATGCACATCCCAGACCAAGAACACACCAGCTTTGTCACAAATGTTGGGTTATACTGCTATGTAGTGATGCCCTTCGGACTGAAGAACGCCGGAGCAACTTACCAGCGTCTGGTAAATCGAATGTTTAAAGATCAGATCGGGAGAACGATGGAAGTCTATGTGGATGACATGCTTGTGAAGTCACGGCAGTCAAACGACCACATTCGGGACTTGGCGGAAATGTTCAATATACTAAGGCACTATGGGATGAAGATCATTCCTTCAAAGTGTTCATTCGGCGTGGCATCAGGGAAGTTCTTGGGATTCATTGTGAATGCACAAGGAATTGAAGCTAACCCGGAAAAAATCCAGGCCATCCGAGATATACAGGCACCTAGAACCATAAAGCAAGTACAGAGCTTGAACGGAAAAGTAGGTGCGCTCAGTCGATTCATATCCAGAGCCACAGATAAGTGCGTTCCTTTCTTTGATGTCATAAAGAAAGGAAAGAGAAACTTCGAATGGACGACTGACTGCGAGGAAGCATTCCGAGCCCTGGTAAGACACTTGGAAAGCCCTCCAGTGTTGTCAAAACCGGTAGACCACGAGACGTTGTACGTATATTTGGCTGTGTCTCAACACGCTATCAGTACAGCCCTGGTTCGCGAAGAAGACAGGGTTCAAAGGCCGGTGTACTATGTTAGTAAACGACTGACGGGGGCAGAAAAGAATTATCCAAAGATCGAGAAACTTGCCTATTGCCTGGTGATTGCATCACGCAAGCTTCGTCCCTACTTTCAGGCGCACTCAATCAGTGTTTACACTGACCAACCCTTGCGACAGGTACTCCAACGACCGAAAACTTCCGATAGGATGCTAAAGTGGAACATCGAGTTAAGCCAGTTTGATATCACCTACCTGCCGCGAAGGACCGTCCAAGGGCAAGCATTAGCTGACTTCGTTGCTGAGTTCACCATTCCGGATGAACCGAGTGAAAATCACAAAGTAACCCCTCCTGTCCGATGGAAGATGTTCACTGACGGGGCATCTAACGACCGTTGGTCGGGAGCTGGGATAGTTCTGGTAACTCCCGAAAACCGATCGATTTGCTGCGCTTTGAAGCTCGAATTTACAGCGACAAATAACGAAGCCGAATACGAAGCACTGATCGCTGGCTTAAGACTTGCCAATGAACTGAGGGTAAAGTCCATCGAAATCTTCTGCGACTCACAGTTGGTGGTATATCAGGTACGAGGAGACTACCAAGTGAAAGGACAGAGACTGGCTCCTTACCTTGCTCGAATCCGGGAGCTACTAGTAAACCTGGAATATTATGACATTTCGCATGTCCCGCGCGAACAGAATAGGGAGGCTGACTCGTTGGCTAAATTCGCGAGTACTGGCGATGCACAGTAGATGGGATTGTTCCTTGTCGAGACTCTGCTTGCTCCAAGTATAGACATGATGGAGATAGACCTCGTCTTGGAGACCGAACTCGAAAGGGGATCATGGCTGACCCCGATCAAACAATATTTGCTATACGGAGACTTACCTGAGAAAAGAAGCGAAAGACGCCAAGTCCTTTGTAAGGCTTCGCGTTATGTAATGCAAGACGGGATAATGTATCGGAGGGGATTCTCGACCCCCTTACTCCGGTGCGTGGCCCATGACGAGGTAAAATGGGTGTTGGAAGAAGTCCATGAGGGAGAATGTGGTGATCATACCGGGGGGCAAACTTTGGCGAGGAAAATCCTCCGTTATGGATATTATTGGCCGACTGTAAATCGGGATGCTGCAGACTATGTGAGAAGATGCGACAAATGCCAGATATATGCGAAGATTCCGAGAGCTCCGTCAACGGAACTCACACAAATGGTTAGTCCCTGGCCATTTGCAATGTGGGGAATCGAACTAATTGGATCTCTGCCCATAGCCAAAGGAGGCGCGAAATATGCAATAGTGGCAGTCAATTATTTCACTAAGTGGGCGGAAGAAGAGACAATGGCCACAATCACCACCAAGAAAGTCATTAATTTCGTCCTACGAAATATCATATGTCGTTTTGGCCTCCCACGGACCATCATAACGGATAACGGAACTCAATTCGAAAGTAAGGAATTCAAAGAGTTCTGTCGGAGGTATGGCATTGGAAAAAGGTTCGCAGCAGTTGCTCACCCGAAGGCGAATGGGCAGGTAGAAGCCGTCAATAAAATCATCAAGTCCATATTGAAGAAGCGTTTGGAAAAGGCTAGAGGCAAGTGGGTGGATGAACTCCCAACAGCGCTTTGGGCCTATAGAACTACCCACAAGACCGCGACTGGCCACACACCATTCGCACTGGCGTACGGCACGGAAGCCGTCATACCCATAGAACTTGAAGTTCCGTCACATCGAGTAATCTATTACGATCCTGCGTCAAACCAGGATCTCCTATTGGAATCATTAGACTTCATTGATGAAAGACGCGAAGAAGCTGATTTGAGAGCAGCCTCATACAGACACCGAGTCGCTAAATATTATAATGGAAAATTCCAGCCAAGAACTTTTAGTGTGGGAGATCTCGTTTTGAAACGAGTCTTTCCAACCCCTTCGCACATGAGTCCTGCATGGGAAGGTCCATACGTCATCGAACGGAGGCTTGGAGAAGGAACTTTCAAGCTAACGACCGTCGATGGTGCGACACTCCCTCGAGCATGGAACAGCGAGCATTTGCGGCGTTATTACACTTAGTCTATTTCCTTTATGCGGTGGTTGCATTTATTTCCAGTGTGCTTTCTTCTTGGCATGTAATAAGATAATCTAGCTTGTTTTCATCAATAAAGGCTTGAAGCCATCTTTTCCATGAATGACCAATGTCTCTTCGTATGATATTCGTATGACGCGCAATTAAAAATTATGATATCTTGGCTAGCGTACGAACGCTTATAATAAACGACAAAAAAAAATCTCCAAGTCCCCGGAGTGCGGACTGGAGTACTCTAAGTCCCCGGAGTGCGGACTCGAGTATAAACGATTCGAAATCTCCAAGTCCCCGGAGTGCGGACTGGAATACTCCAAGTCCCCGGAGTGCGGACTCAAGTATAAACAATTCGAAATCTCCAAGTCCCCGGAGTGCGGACTGGAGTGCTCTAAGTCCCTGGAGTGCGGACTCGAGTATAAACAATTCGAAATCTCCAAGTCCCTGGAGTGCGGACTGGAGTACTTTAAGTCCCCGGAGTGCGGACTCGAGTATAAACGATTCAAAATCTCCAAGTCCCCGGAGTGCGGACTGGGGTACTCTAAGTCCCCGGAGTGCGGACTCGAGTATAAACGATTCGAAATCTCCAAGTCCCCGGAGTGCGGACTGGAATACTCCAAGTCCCCGGAGTGCGGACTCAAGTATAAACGATTCAAAATCTCCAAGTCCCCGGAGTGCGGACTGGAGTACTCTAAGTCCCCGGAGTGCGGACTCGAGTATAAACGATTCAAAATCTCCAAGTCCACGGAGTGCGGACTGGAGTACTATAAGTCCCCGGAGTGCGGACTCTAGTATAAACGACAAAAAATCTCCAAGTCCCTGAAGCGCGGACTGGAGTACTCTAAGTCCCCAGAGTGCGGACTCGAGTATAAACGATTTGAAACCTCCAAATCCCCAGAGCGCGGACTGAAGTACTCTAAGTCCCCAAAGTGCGGACTCGAATACAAATGACTCGAAATCTCCAAGTCCCCAGAGCACGGACTGGAGTACTCGGAGTCCGGTATATAGACTTAATTACAAGCAGTTCAGACCTCCGAGTTCCTTGAATAGGAACTACGACGCAAATGACTTGGATATGTCAAGTCCCCAACATACGGGCTATGAAATATTCTAAGTGCTTGAAGCACCAAGTGGAGAGTGATCAAATCCAGGGAAGCTCCCAAGCCATGTAAAGACAAACCAAGAAGTCTAAGTTACCCATAACAATTCAGATTCCAATCACAACCATAAAAGAAGCTGAATAATAAAAGTCTTTTGAGAAGACAAAAGTGAAGATCAAACTTTATTTACAAAGAGCTTCCAGTTACAAAAACGCTCCGAAGTCCGGGGCCGACAGCCTATTTACACAGTCTACAAAAATTAGTACATGACTTAAACTAGTTCTCGTTGAACGGGGACGACGGTCATTTCTTGTGTTTCTTTGACTTCTTCCCGGATGGTTCCTTCCCAGAGCGCTTACTCTTGGAATCCTTCCCTGACGGAAGGGTGACGACCGAAGACGTAGGGGGAACATCCATGGGCTGGGACTTGCTAGGAAGAATGACCTTCAATGGTTTGTTAAGAGGATCGTCCAGGTCCACTTCACGCGGCTCGACCTTGACTGAGGTCGTATCTCTTTTCTCTTTCTCGAGCCGTTCCTTCATGCTCAACTCGGATGTGTGCTCAGAGGCGCCTGTGATTTCTATTTCAAAACTCTCCGAGGAAGATTCGGATTTGCCTTCATCAAGCGGCCCGATTACTTGAGCATCTGGACCAGGATCCTCGCCAGCTTGAGTAGCGTCACTCGCCTTTTTCTCCACCTCCTTGGCGGCATCGCTCCTCGGAGTAGGCTCGGGGTCAGAACAGCCTGCGCAGAAATCACGAAAAATGAACAAGTGTTAGAACACAACAACTTCTGGGGGAACTAGAAAGATCTTTGTGAAGTACAGAGGTTACTCACCAGATGCCGGTGGGTTCTCAGTCATCAGGGTGTCTCACCCTCCGGGATGGGAGATAAAGCATGAATGCCAAGTCCAGGGGCTTCCGGGTCATAGCCAACGTGCCGCTCGAAGGGGTCAAGTATTGGCCGACTGGCCGATTGAGTAGGCATGCGAACTGGGGGCACGACGCCGGAAGAGTCGGTAGCCACCTCTTTCCCTTTCCTGGGGGGAGAGCCTTTACTGTAGAGGGCTTTAGCCGCTGATAAATCTGAAGGCTCCTTCCCTCTCAGGAATTCTTTTATCAATGCTTCTTCGTCAACCTCATCGGCGCCGCTCGCAACCTTCCTGATTTGAATCAGGGTCTCCCATGCCTCGGCCAATGACTCAAGGTAGCCGTCTCCCAGAAAAGTTAGATCTCGATGCATGAGAACTCGGGCATTGAACTCAGCAATGAGCGGGTCGAATTCGGTCTTTATCTCCTCCCTGCCTTCTTCCCTGGCCGCCTCGAGGCGAGAGTCGATGTCGACAGTTGCTGCCCTTTTACCTTCCTCACGGGCCTCATTCCTCAGTGCCTCGATTTTGGAGAGATCGTCTTCAAGTTTCCCCTTTAAGAGCCGGGGTGGCGACGATCTCATCACAATAGTGCTGTGCCTCAACCTGGGCGGCCACTTTCTCTTCCTTCTCCTTATTAAGTTGCTCTTCGAGCTCCTTAACTCGCCTATTAAGCACATCTCGCTCTTTCTGAACGGAGTCTTTCTCCAAAGCTAATGCCCCACACCGTTGAACCGCTTCATCGAGCTCTTTCTTATGAGTCAATTCAAGCCGAGAGACTGCCTCGGCGGTATCTTTAGCATTCAGACGAGCAGCATCAAGTTCGGACTTGTAAGTAGCCAGCTCTTCGTCCTGGGCCTTAATGATATCCCTGTCATGAATAGCTTCAAGCTTTAGGCGGTCAATTTCGTGCCGGCGCTCCATAGAGACTTCAGAAAGTTTCTCAGCCAGATGGACGAATGCGTCATGTTGCACATAGACGTCATTCGTACAGGCGATAGCATTTTGTTTGACATCTTCGGGAATAGGATGAATCGCCGGGAGGAACTTTAACCCATCAAAACAAATCTTCGGAAACTTAGCCTTAAGTTCGTTCAATCTCTCCGACACTGTTGGGTCTGTTACGGGAGCGGGAGGAGACGGCTTTGAAAGTTCGCCCTTCCTATGAGAATCTCGGGAGTGCCGGGTAGAAGAAGAGTCAGAGTGTTGGTCCCGGGAAGCATCAGAATGCGACCTCTTATGGCCACGTTTGTCTTTGCTTTGCTCCTGATAAGAAGAGGTCTCCTGGCGGTGTTCGGGCTGATAATAAGTTTTCTTCCGGGATGACGAGTCCCGGGCATGATAATCTCGGTCGCTGTCGCTGTCTCTATCTCGGCGCTTCCCGAGGCCCGAGGCCCGACCAGACTGGCGTAAAGTCGACGAACCGCGAAGGCGGTCGTATCTGTGAGAGCGCCCCATGTCACCTGCAATCAAACAATAGCGAATTAGCAAGAGAGCGGAATGGTGAAAGAGAAATAGGTGCAAAGTGAAATGCACGTGTCTGTGTGTGTCCTAGTGCTACCCCCCGACAGACCAGTGGCTTTGTTAACGGGAGTTTTTTCCCCTTGGATCGGGGCCGGGACACCCGCATCGCCCCAGACGGGCGAGCGAAACTTAAACAGCTCCGGGTCGTTAAAATCATAGTTGAGCAAGTCGTCGAGAATGGAGAGGTTCGATAAGCCCTTCAGAGAACTTTCAACGCGCGTTGAAGAAGCCTCTTTCTCTGTCTGAATAGGCGTAACTTTGGAAGTCCCACCAACTTTCTCCCTCCTCGACTTGCACGCCCGCTTCTTTTTCCCCTTCGAAGGGGAAGATGACGTTTCAATATCATGAACATCGGCTGCAGAGCCTAATTCCTCACCTTGCTTTTCAAGTGGCCCGCCTGGAATTTCCCCTTCTTCCGAAGCTTCAAGAGAAGGGCGAACGGATGATTCATGCAGTCTTTTCCCTCTGACATGTACAGGCTTGGGAAGTGAGGCGCCCTCTGGAAGACTAACCCAGCGGCCAGGGGCTAACAAACCGAACTTTGATAGTGACTCATTGGAAATGAGGGCTCGGATATCTCGCTCTTCAGCAGGAAGAGCTCTAATGGCGTCGACAGCGTCGGAGTACCCCCGGCCCTCGGGACGGGGGACGAAATCTGAAAAATAGAACAATGAGTTAGGAGAAGTTCAACCTCAATCGGGAATGGACATCAACTCAGAGAAAAGACTTACTTCCTTCAACCCACCGCCTCGCAAAGCCTTGGGGGCAGCGCACGTAAAACCACTCCTGTTTGTACAGGGCGAATTTGTTACTCCACGCGCTAGTGAAAAGTTGGCACTTCCGATGCGGCTCAAGAAACATGTAAGAGGGGCTTTCTCCCCGTTTCTTGGTCATATAGATGTACCTTATATTGCTGGGAGTTGGAGGCCTGGAGAAGATGGCCATGAAAAGCATGTACGTGCCATAAATGAAAGCGTGACCATTTGGATGAAGTTGAGACGGGGCGACGTCCAGATACTGCAGCACGTCGCGAAGGAATAGATTGAAAGGTGGCACACTACCAACCCAACACATGAACTTGCTACACGCCGTATATCCCACCGGGGGCAGATGAGGGCGATCACGCCCCGACGGAACGAGCACGTCAGCAAACGGAATGCCATGAGTAGAACATATTCGCTTAAGAGCGGCCTCAGTAACTCTCGAAGCCTGTGAGTCGACTGGGTCATCCAGTAAAATCGACGATTCCAAAGTATCAGGAGCCCAGTCATGTGCGGGAGAAACTGATGGGTCAGTTGTGTCGGGGGCCGTTCGCTTAGAAGTCGGCCCAGGTTTGTCGGAAAGTGTAGCAGAACTGGATCTTTTGGACATCTTGAATAAATAGCAGACCCAACCAAGCACCTATGTGAACTATACTCAAAAAATAATCGACGTTAGAATTAACAACGCAGATAACCCCCCCGTGTGGTGTGTGAACTAGTGCAATCAATAGTGTATAAGCCTTGAATGTTTGGAATTATCAATATAAAACTAAGCTTAAAATCACCGCCTTCGAAGACCGTCATCACTGACCGTCTCCAAAAAGCCTTTCTTTATGATGGTTACAACCCTAGATTTAGAGAAAGTTATCTGGTTACGTCAAGTAAAGTTCAGTTAGGAAATTGGGCAAGATAAGTTGATTGTTCGGCATGCCATCGTTCGACATTTACGTTCTGGCTCGGCTGGGTATTGTTCGACATTTAATCGTTCGGCATTTATGTTCTGGCTCGGCTGGGTATCGTTCGGCATTTATTTGTTCGGCATCTATGTTCTGGTTCGACTGGGTATTGTTCGGCATGCCATCGTTCGGCATTTATGTTATTGTTCGGCATGCCATCGTTCGGCATCTATGTTTTGGTTCGGCTGGGTATCGTTCGGCATGTTCTGTTCGGCCAAAATCCCATTTCAGCCGAAACAACACTCGACGTCCCAACTGCTTCCTGCCTCCATACTCTTTCTTCCACCGACACCATTCGGCACGAAAAAACTATGCCGAACCACCACACATCTAAACAACGAACTCCCGCCTTTCTCCTCTCCGTTCCACCTGCTTTAGAATTACCCAAGGTCAAATCAAATCCCAGCCTCGGGGTACGAGAAAGAATCGTCTCTTCTTCCCTGTACCTCCTACCGACCCTATCATCAAACTACAGTTTGTGATTAAACAAACACATGCGAAAACACTTACCAAGAGGAGTGGTAGGAGCTTGGGAAGAGGTTGTAGGAAGGATGTGCTGGGTTCAAAGGACGGAAGGGAAGATTGAAAATTTAAAGGAGATAGGTGTTCTTAGAAAGTCCCGGTCAAGAAGTGAAAAAGAGAGAAAGGAATAGGGTACTGGGATTTATAGGAAAAGAGAGGAAGCCGAAACGACTCTGACCGGTAGAACCGGTCAAAGCAAAAAAAAAGAAAAAAAAAAGAGAGACAAAAACAATCGTTCGGCATAAAGGACGTTCGGCATGGGTCATCCTGTTCGGCATCCTTGGCATTTGGCGGCAATGCACTAATCCAGTAGTTCAAAGCACACCCTGTTCGAACACACAGTGTACTTTGGGGGGCAAGTGTTTCCCAAGGGATTGGCCAGGCAACTTAGTACTCGGCTTGACCACTGCTCGGCCTCCCAGGAAGGTTCGGCATCCAAAGGATACTCGGCTACCCAAGAACGTTCGACCAAAGTGAACGTTCGGCCTCTAAGGAGTACTCGGTGTAAAGTTTGTTCAGCGTTCGAAGGACATCTGGCATCCAGAACACGTCCGGCCAGAGTGAACGTTCGGCCGAAGTGGACGTTCGGCTGAAGTAAATGCTCGGTCAAAGGGCGTTCGACATACAAACGATCGTTCGGCATGGGATCGCGTTCGGCATCAAGAAGCGCTCGGTATTGAATACCGTTCGGCCAAAGGAGGACGTTCGACATGCGATCGTTCGGCATAAGATCGTTCGGCATCCATGAACTTTCGTCCTCCAAGGAACATTCGACATTCCCAAGTTGTTCGGCATCCCAGCCTCATTCAACCTACATCCCTCACTCAAAGGCATACCTCGTTCGGCACGAAAAGGAAGGCTCGGCATGCCTCGTTCGGCCACTCTGGTTCGGCGCATAGTACTTGCGCTACTTGGACCGAGCTATTCAACCACCTGGCCCACCAGGGAAGTCCAACCCACTTTCGTCTATAAATAGAGAGGCAGGGGCACAGAAAACGGGGGAGATTTTTAGAGAGCACTGGGAAGACTCTGCCATTTTCAAGACTCATTCAAGACTTATTTCTTTGACTTTGCAATTGTATGCTAATACTAAAGGACGGATTGTATCTGTAATCAAGTATCTAGTGAAGAAATAAAGATCAACTTCAAAGTGGACGTAGGCTACAACGCCGAACCACTATAAATTCTGTGTTCTCGTCTCCCGCATTTTAATTTATATTATCTTCTCTATTTTAATTTATCTTCTTCATTAATCTCTCTACACAAACTCTCTAAGGGTGTTAGTGACCAATTTTGGCGCTAACATTAATTAAATTATGCTATCCTCGAGCACGCGAACATAGAAACGTTCATTTCATTAATATTTATCCATTGTGTAGCCGTAAATATTTTCATTACTTTAGGCTACTGATGGATTGGTTAAAGGTTTAGGTAACCTTTTATCATTGTCAATTACTATAGCTTTTAATCTCTTTCTACTTAGAACCTTCGTATATTCTTTTTTTAAGAGGTTGTTGCATGTTGCAACAACCTACTTACAGCCGCCTAATGCTGTTGCATTGCAGCAGTGGTTGTGACAACCCAAAATTTTGTACATATGAAATTAGAATATTTAATTGATTTTAAATATTTAAAAAGTTAATTTTTAACTTGAATTTAAAATATAACCAATTATTGGATAATTAAATTAATGGATTAAACAATTGGAAACTGGGTAAAATATGGAATCTGGAATTTAAAAGCTTGTTAAATTATTTCAATGGCTAATAAAATTAATATTGGTCATACTGAAGATAATAGAAGTTTTAAAATTGAATTTTTAGGTGATCGTTCAGTCTTAAAATTTTTATTGTTTAAATCGATATTTAAAAATAGCCTTCCGAGGCACAGTCTTGGAATTCTACGAAACCAGTTCCATTGGAGCCGTAATAGTGTATTATTAACTAATTTTAATTTTCGTAGCATTTGGAGTTGTTGTGTGATCGTACGGTAGATAAACGTGCTGAAATTTATATCGAAAATTCAATATAATAATTGGATCCAAAAAGCTTTCTTCTCCATACGATCGAGTTAGGACTCGAAACCTTTTCCAGTGCGTTCGGAATAGGGGTATAACATTATAAACCCCCGGAGGCCGCCTCGGTAGGATGTAAAAATTTAAGCTTCGTATTTAAGACGAATTAAATTTGAATTTAAATTCAAAAATAAATAATATAATTTCTTTGCAACACTATTGCAAGCAAAGACACGTTGAGAAAATTTAAGAACACGTGTTCGACTGAATAACATGCGTTCATCTTCATTCTCAAAATAAAACCAAAGAAGCCGTGCTTTTAAAAAAAAGAAGAGAGAGACGGTTCGAAAATAAAATGGCTGCAAATTAAAAGAAGATTAGATCCCTTTTCATTTCAATCAGAGTTGAGCCTTTCTCTCCCTCTTTTTCTTTCAACTAGGTCCTTAGCATCTCGAAAATAATGTGGGCCGAGCCTCGTTCGTTTCCCCCCAGATCTAATCGAGCAGTATCGGAGCAAATTAATCGAGGTCGGCTCAATTTCGAGCATCTGGTCGTCGCGAGTTGGAAGTTATCTGGGGTAAAGGCGAGTTCGACTGTAGTGGGAGCTCGCAACCTCGAGGTAGGAAGCAGAGGCGCATTCGAACGCCGCGTTCGTGCTAGTGTCGCGATGATCGGAGGGTCGAAATGTTGCAGCCTTGGGTTCATCGATTCAAGTGAGAGTGGAAACCCGAAGGAGGAGGTCGTGATTGGGGATTGATGTCGCCTGGAGTCACGATTGCCGTCAAGGATGGTTCGCAAGCTAGCTATGGATCGAGGTAGTTCAGGTGTAGGTTGTATTTTCCTTAATTTAAATTTACTAATAGTGTTTGCACCAAAATTGACCACAAACACCCGATATCGTGAAAGCACCCGTTTATGAACATAGATCGGCAACAATCAATATAGAACTCAGATCTAAGTAATAATAATCACAATAATTCAAAAATAACAATCACAAACACAGGATTTATAGTGGTTCGGCGATCTTGCCTACGTCCACTCTGAAGCTTATGTCTTTATTGATTCACTTGATGATTCCAATCGATTACAGCGAATTACAATTGATGATAGCTTTCAAATCTGATTACAACAGCGATTATGAAGTTTGGAATTGAATCCGGCAGAGTCTGGACGTTGAATGGCCAAAAGATCCCCTTTCTGTAGCCTTCAGGGTGCTATTTATAGGCGTAGGAGTCCCAGATCTCGCTCAAACTTCGGGAGACTTTTTCTGGCACGTGAGTGGGCCCACGCGACCGACCCCACCAAGTTTCGACTCGATCTGAGATCGATACGAAGTGATTTTGTGTCCATCAAAAAATGGTCCAATCGAGGTGAAACTTGGCGGGAACAAACTTTACCTTGTATGGAAGCTACTGTGAAAATTTCATTGCATTTGGATCAGTAGATCTCGAGTTATCATGGATTCGAAATGAAGTCTTTCGGTTGCTGTTTGCTTCGAACCGATTCCTTCGAATCGATGTCTTCGACTCCATCGGCTCACGTGGTTCTTTGATGAGGTGGCGCGCGTCCTTCGAGTCGATCCGGTCTTCTCTCCGGGTTGAACGCTTCGATCCCTTAGATCTCGCCGACTTCGTATCGTGGGGTGACACGTCATCCAAGCTAGTTGACTTGGTGGATACGAACAAGTAATTGTTCGTGGATTCGAACGTGACCGATTCGAACTGAGGCATTCTAATAGGTTCGAACTCGATCGATATGAACAAGATCGGTTCGAAGTGACTAACTCCTGATGGATTCGAACCTGATGGATTCGAACCGCTCGGACTCAATGGATACGAACGTGCTGAGTGGATGTCCATCTGATCGATTCGAAACCGATCGATTCGAACTGATCAATATCCTGCTGATCGATTCGAATGTGATCGATTCGAAGTACATGGAGCTTGATGGATTCGAACTTGACAGACAGTGATGGATACGAATCCTATGGGTTCGAAATGAGCATCTCCTCAACTTTTTGATGGGTTCGAATGACGTACTTTGGCTAACTTGCATCGATCATATCTCGTTCATACGACCTCCGATTAACCTGAAATTTGGAACACTGGCTTTCATGGCCTTGCTTGTCATGTCCTATCAATTGTGGCCCGATCCGGACTCGGACAAAATTCATCGATATCCATAGCGAAGTGAAGTACAACCAATCTCTAAGACGAACTGTCTTTTGTTTTCGATCAATCTTTTGGTATCACGGATTTGCCAAAAAGAGGGATAACAAATAGTGTGTGTATATATATATATACAGATTTTAAGGAAAGAAAAATGAAATTTTATTATAGTCAGGTATAAAAACAATTCTGTTTGAATATATAAAAGATTTTGTACAGTAAGGTAGAAATTTTGATATTGAAAAGATTTTGGAAAATGTAGGAGTTTTAAAAATGTTTAAAGTTTATGTAAAATTGGATTATTTTCTATGCAGTTGAAATTAAGTAAAATAAAATACAATTTATGTAACAACCCGCATATTTATCGAGTTTGTATTTAAATATTTTATTTAAATATTAACTCGTTAATCGGATTTTGGTCCGAAAAGCTACTTTTTGCAAACGGTCAAATTAGGACTCGAGACCACTTCCATTGAGTTCGAAATGTCGTTTACAACTTTTTAAGTATAAACATCGATAGGTTTGGAGTTAGTGAAATTTCACTAACTTTTCCCGCTTTGGACTTTGGGTTAGTTTAGCCTATTAAGCCCAAGTTCCAACCCTCTTCTCCTCACTCTTCATAAATTTCCTAACTAATCAAGCTTTGGCATTAATGGTGGAGGGAATGGGAAATTAAAACTCCAAGCACAAATTCAATTGCAAATCCAACATTCAACTCCAAATTCAAGTAGAAGATATTGGATTCAAGCTTTGGATTGCTTCTCCTTGCTTTCAAGCTTCATCTTCATAAACTTTAGTGCAAAGGTGAGATTTTTGTCTCACAAATCTAGTCTATAACTATATTGGACTGTTGGGAATGATTCCCTATCACTTTTGCATGCACATTTGCATTTGGTTTGGATTGGATTGGCGAAAAACTCCAAATTTTAGCATTTTGGTGAATTTTCTGCACTTAGGTCGTTCTGGCCATTTTTAGGTCGTTCGGAGTTAAGTCGTTCGTCCATGGGTCGTGAGTCGTTCACGAGTTAACTTTAGGTCGTTCTGGAAGAATTGGCACTTCGGAATTAGGTCGCTCACGAGTTAAGTCGTTAGGTCGCTCGCGAGTTAGTACCATAGGTCGCAGGGCTTTAGGTCATTCTGGAAGTATTGGCACTTCGGAGTTAGGTCGCTCGCGAGTTAAGCCTTAAGTCGTAGGTCGCTCACGAGTTTGGCCTTAAGCCGTAGGTCGCTCGCGAGTTAAGCTTTAAGTCTTAGGTCGTTTCCGACCTATAATCTCTAGGCAAACGTTAAGTCGCTCGCCCTGGTTTATCTCGTAGGTCGTCTCCGACCTAAGCTCCAGATAAGTCGTTCGAGTTAGGTCGTTGGACCATTTACCTTAGGTCGCTCGTCCACTAAGTCGGCCTGGTTTATCTCGTAGGTCGTCTCCGACCTAAGCTCCAGATAAGTCGTTCGAGTTAGGTCGTTGGACCATTTACCTTAGGTCGCTCGACTCTGTTAAGTCGGCCATGTTGGGTCGTGAGTCATCGTTAGGTCACGAACACCTCTAGGTTGCAACCACTAAGTCGCTTGACCCCTTAGACCCCTAGGTCGCAGCCGTTAGGTCGTATGACCCTTGAGTCGTTAGGTCGTTAGACCTCATTTTGTCTTCACTAGGTCGTACCGTTTTGGTCGGGGCGCTGCCCTGGACCCCCGCGACCTGACCGGGCAGGTCGAACCCCGTAAGCGGTGGCGTTGCCCCCGCATCCCCACCTTGGGGGGTTGCCACCCCCCCTGGACCCCCCCTCCGTAGGGGATCTTATCTGAAAAACATTGAGCTAATTTCCTTGGATTTTATTCGCATCTCCGTATGCGATCTTTGTGAGTGATTGTTTCTACACTTGCTTATGTGTTTTGTCACTTTATAATACAAAGGTTTCAATACTAGTAGTAAATATCAAAACTCTTTTAACAAACAATTTCAACTCTATTTTTAATAACAAAGCTCTTTTCTTAAACCGTTTTCCAATCTATTAGTATATACAAGCCTTTACCTCACTCGGATGAGAAATCTAATTAAACGACTTAGTAAAACAAGTGGTATGAAACGCTTGCGTTCACTTCGTCGGTTAATTCTTGGACTTGTTCGATTGAACCTCTTGTGACAATTTTATTAGTGAAGATTTACAGTTTGTTCGTAAATATTTAAGTTAAGCAAGTGGTTATGGGACATGAAGCTAAACTTCTATATTTACTAGCTTAGTGTAATTGACACTTCTCGTTGATCTTGATGATCGCTTTATGAATTAGACTAGCAATTGCGCGATGTCTCTTTCATTGCAAGGTTAGACTAGACACCACTTGTGTGATTCCATTCACACATACCTTTCTGCTTTTTGGTTAGTCTTGACCTCAATCTGTGTGATTCCACTCACACATGTGGGGTAGCTCCCCATGGTCTTCGGACCGTCATGTGATAGGCCTCTTTCCCTTTTTATGATTTCTGGATTTCTCGTGTTGATTTCTGGAATTTATGTCATTGACTTGTTATGAGTACAAGTTTAGGGTATGATGCCCTCTTCGAATCTTTGAGAAGATTCTTGTGATATTGATTATCTCTTATTGATTGATCTTCTGTTGATCATTATTTACATACTTATAGTGGTATGTCGTTATGGATATTTATGTTTATGCCATATCTTTTATGTTATATCATGTCATCTGATATTTATAGCTAGACTGATCCGTTTATTATTTTCTTAAATAATACTCGGGTCAGACCGAGATGTTACAGGTGCTTCTGCTTGACTTCTTCCCAGGGATTCATCACTCTGACTTTTGGCTAACTGTTTAGATTAGCAGTTTTTGTTGTATACACTTGAGATATAGACTCATAGTTGTATTCTTTTGTATAGCACGTGTTGCTATTCTTTTGTATTATCGTGGATCTTACTGACCACTACTCTGATGTACACTTTCATGTGTTAGTTATATATTCATATCTTCTTCCGCCTTTGTGATATGGATATCTGTGACTGATTTGTGATATGATTATTTCTATGTTTGTTTCCGAAGATTATTTATAGCCACCGTGTGATAAGCAATTACATGGATGGTCGCTCCTCAACAGCCTTATTCTCCGTGCTAGTTGACAGCACTACTCCGGAGTGTTCTTGGCTAGCGTGGGTATAGAGGTGGGGCGTCACAATTTATATGGTTATGTTAAAAATAATTTATTAAAGTGATTAATTTGTTTAAAAAAGTTATTTAGTTATTTTAGTTACCGAAAGACTTTTAGAACGAAAATTATTTGTTAAATTAAATTGTTAGTTAAATAAATAATAATAAATTGTTCGATCAAGTCAAAAGTATTAATAAGCTGAATAAATGTGCATATCAGGTCAAAATCTGAAAGGAAGCAAGCCGGATTGGAAGTGGGTTGTATGTATAGTCAAAGGTGAGTTAATCTCACTCTTTCAGAATACCATTAAATTTAAATGGTTGAAATTTAAATTATTGATTATTTGCTTGAATTGATAACTTATTATTAGCTTGGATGTGATATGTTATATATATATATATATATATATATATATATATATATTGGAGTGATTGATTTCCCGCATTATATAGCGGATGAGACCCTATGCGCCCCGCATAATAGCAGATGACCCCATATATCGCGATATTCCACCTCAAAGTGGAATTAGTATTTAAATATTGTGCTAACATCTGTAAATGTAGGGTAACAGGTTAGAGGGATCCAACCGGATTCCTCAAAATATTGAATTTATTTCATATTCTATGATATGATTATTTCATAATATATGGAAGGTTTTATTGGTAATTTGAATTATTGAATGCTATGGTTTGACCGAATATATTTTGGTATTTTAAGATATCAAAAATATAAAAATTTGACTTTTGGAAGGAAATTAAAGTAAAGAATTTAATGTAAAATAATTTTAGAGAATTGGATAAATTAAAAGAAGGAATTTGGAAAAGGATAAAAGTTTATTTTTGAAATCCTAACGAACAATTTCCAAGTATGGGGAAAGAGATTTCTAATAAATGAAAATAAATGAATTTGAAAACTTAAGCAGTATTGTTTAAAACTTTAAGAATTTATTTTAAATTTAGGATTTAAAATGGTTTGGGAGAAATAAAAGGGTGAATTTTAAAATTAGGTATGGAATTAATATTTTGAATTTTAAATAAGATTTTAAATCTAAATAAAGGAGTGAATATGGAATTAATGGGTTTTAAAGCAAATTTGGGTAAGTAAAGGAATTTATTTTTAAATGGAATAGATTTGGAAATTGATTCAAAATTTGATTTAATGTTGAAATTATGTTTTAAAAGGAGGATGAGACTATGGAATTTATAAACTGGGTTTGTAAAAGTGAAATAAGATATTAGTGGATATTTGAAAGTATAAATTCACGATGGAAATTTATAAAGGAATGGGTATTTGGTTTTAAAAATAAGTAGTGGTTTTATTTTTAAGGTGTGAAATGGAAGGTGTATTTCCTGAAAAGCCAAGTATGTTTTCAAAGCAGATTTATAAGTATAAGTTAGCGATTTTAAAGTGGGTTCAAAAGATTGTTTTAGAAGAAATTATTATTTAGTGGTTTTTAAATTTTTTAAAAGTAAATATTTACTAAGATTATTTATATAAGTAAAGTATTTTAAAAGGTTTAACTAGTATTATTATTTAAAGATAATTATTCAATATTTATACCTTATAGGATAACTTTTATTTTAAAATTTGTTTTGGCTTAAGTTTTACATGAGAAATTATTATAAAATTTTAGAACTAGTATTTTGAATACAGTGTTTTAAGTAGTTTTTATTTTAAATGTTCTAAAGTGTGTGTGTGTATATATATATATATATATATATATATTTGGGTAAAGCGATTCAAAATTATTTAAAATCTAAAGTATTTAGACTTGGTAATTTTCAGTGGAAATAAACAATATTTGTGAATTTATTCTGCGAGAGGAAAGTGATTTGAAACTGTTTTCAAGGGGTTGAAGTGTAGAAATATATCTTGCGAATATATTTTGAAATAAATAATTTGAAAAATTATTAAGGCCTGATGGTTGTTTGGGTATGTTATTTGATAGTTAAATAACTGACTATCAATATTTGGCCAAAGCATTGATCATTTCGAAGAGACCTGGATAGGTATTAATTTCCTAAAAACCAATTTGATCCGGTTTGAACGTTTCGTGTGGAAGACAAGAGCTTGGAATCGAAGGTGGAGCAGTGAAGTGCAAGGGCTAATCGCTACTAATCCTGAGGGTGATTCCAAAATGGATGTATTAGGAGTAGCGCCTTCAGTTTCGTTCGAACCCGTAGCGGACTTGTATGGATGAATGCTTTCAGAACATCGTCGGGAGGACGTTGAGCATTCTAAGTGAATGTGTCCTAACAAGACAAGGCATAGCCTCGAGCCTCATCAACCGGGAATGGCTAAAACAGGGGAGATGCAGCAAGGCTAAGTGGCTAGCAACCAAATAGGGTAAGGTCATCCCTGTCTAGGGGTCCCTTCTATTCGACTGTGTGGGTGGTTGCTGATACCAACCGCGGGGTGATCTTATCCGGACTATCCAGTAAGGGATAGCTTCGGTCTTGTGGAGTAGGGGATCAGGGTGGATCCTCTGTACAGTGATCTAGACCACGTACTGTGACGGGCGGTAGCCCAGTAAGTATTTTAGGCTGGAAATCCAATCTCCAATCTCCAATAAGTGCCTTCGGACTTGTTTGTATACCTATTATGCTGGAATTTAATGAATGTAACAATTTCGGCTATTTGCATAAGTATTTGTATATAGACACTACTATAGTATCGGAGGATTTGATAAGAAATGTTTTGGTTATCGTAAGGTAAGAACCCGACATGTTTATTTGTGGCGTGGTCTTATAAGATATCTTTAATTTCAAAGTATTTTGAAAACTTTAATAATTCAATTGAGTGGATTTTCTCGTTCTGGTTTTTCCAGACTAACTCGAGTGTTATTAACTATAATGGTCGGGTCAGACCGAGTATTATAGAATACAGATTCTGAATGGACTACTGTGGAGCTTTGAAGATGAGCTGGATGACGAGGCGTATTTCCGTAAATGTATACCCCGATGTACCGTATAAGCTGTGTATTCAGCTTTGGGAGGAAGAGTTATCATAACTGTCCTGAATTGTGTGTTGATTTTTTGTACTCTGATGATGTAATGTATGTAACAGTTATAATTCTTTTGTATAAAGATTCAGTCATTTATCTATTATATATTGTTTCGCTGCGTTTATGAGATTCAAATATTGTTTTCTATTTCTTCTTCTACCTCCTTCTTCTTTAACCCTAATGGTTCGGTTTTCCGACATTCGATTGTTCGGCATTTGATGCAATAGACGTATTGATGTTGATTTTAGGGCGTCGAAAAATCGGGTTGTTACACTTGGTATCAGAGCTGAAGGTTAAGCGAGAACCTTGGCTCTAGTGGGGATTACTCATTAAAAATAGAGTCCGTAGTACTCCAGAATTAGTTTGAGTGTATTAATAGATATGAGCGCGTATTTATTAGTGAATATAAAATGATTTTATATTGTGTTGATTGGTATATTGAGTGGTTATAGATTCTGGTCAATACGAGTAATTGAGTTATTGATAGGGATCTCTAAACACTTGAATAGAACAATTCGACACAGTATTGTTTTTAATAGGGTGGATGAAATAATTTTACCCAAATAATTTATATATATAAAGAAATAAATTTTCATAAATTATTATTATAAGTATATGTGGTTGCTTGGTTGTTAGGAAGTGATAATATTAAATTGTTATCATTGTTGCATGGAAATTGATTAAGAAATTGAGGTAATAACCAAAGGTTAAAGAATAAATTTATATAAAAAAATGAGATTTGTAAATGTGAATAATAAGTGTGATCTATGATTGAAAATAAAAAAAAGTTCCAGAGGAATATCTGAATATGAATTAAAAGGATTTGGAATTCGAACTTTTGGAAAATAAATTCCTTTGAGTTTGAAAATGATTTTCAAAGATTTTGGAAAAATAATAGTGATATTATGGGGAAATATTTTTGAATTGGATATGAAATCTGGTGAGATTTGGAATTTAAAAATATTTGGAAAATGATTTTGAAAGGGATAAAAGCACTGAACTCTTTTTGGTAGCTGGAAAATGATTCGGATGATGATCGCGACATCATCGGTGTTCATTTTCGAGTTTCCAATAGAGGGATTGTTACCTAAATGTTTTGAGTTGGTTGTTTGCAAAACTGGGTTTGGTTTTAAAATTCAAGAGCTAATTTGATACCAAATAATTATGGATATAATTGATTTCAAAATGATTTTGAAATACTTAAGTGATTGTTGAAAACTCTGGAGTTGATTTAAAAGGTTTTGGAATGTTTAAGCAATTGATTAAAGAAAAAACTTTGGAATCTTATTTGAAATGTTTATGGATTGTAAACAAGTTTGGATAATTATAAAGTTTGGAAATTACCTAAAAATGAAATTAATTGTAAAAAGTTAATGGAAGTATGTGTGACAAGAGAATAAGGTTAGAATGGTAAGCCAATTAAATAAAGTAAACTAAAGAAGGTTAGTAAATGGAATGTAAATAAGTTGGAAACTTATAGAAGTTTAAAATGAATTTAATTGGAATGTAATTGCATCTAGTTGAATAAAAGTGAATCTGAGGAAAATTATAAGTAAACTATTGAAATAGAATTTATTAAGTTAGAAATAAATTTGTGAATGAACAAGTTAATTTAAAATTTGTAAATAAATCGAGAGTTAGTCAAGTGGGCTAAACAAAATAAAGGATTGAAAATAAAATTTGTGAGTGTACCAATTAATACAAAGAGGTAAGAAAATGAATTGAGATTGAATATTGAGATGATATTTAATTTAAAATTGTGTAAAGTACAGTAAAGTCGTAGAATTGATTCGAAGTGAACTAAAATAATAAGGTTTGGAAATAAAAATTGTTTGAAATTTAAAATGAATTAGTAAGTGGAACTAACTAAAGAAAATGACAAATTAAATATGGTTTGAAGTGAATTGAATTCAGAAAGGGGAATTGGAAATTCAGTTAAAAGAAATTAGATGTGAAAGCTTTAGTGATGAAGTAAAAATAAATATTAAAGTGTATAGAATATTTATAATAAACTTAAGAAAAATAAAGATGAAATCCTTAAGTAAAATTTGGTATTGGAAAAATATTCTAAGTCAACGTTGAATAAAGGTTAGGTAAAGTAGTGAAATGGAATAAGCGTGGATAAGTGAATAGAAATCAAAATAAATGTGAGTAAGAAAAATTGATATAGCTAATAATCAGTTGAGATAAATACGTAGGACGTACGTATATTATTTTATTCGCATAACAGTTTAATCCAGATTCGAGAACATAATTTCGAGATAGTTATATCGATCCGAGTTAGGATTTTTCACTTGATATTCGACGGCGAACCCTGCATATGGATTTTTGATTAATTCTAGATATTCTCTATCACAATTTAGGATTATGCAAGGAGAATGACGGTTTCTGATCAAGGAACCAGATCTGAGTTTGCACTAGGGAAGTTCGGAAGGGAAATCGTGTGATCAAGTGAGCGATCGAATTTGATATTGCGTACGGATGATATATGTCATCGTATGACTTAAGTAAAGCTAATATTAAAGTCTTATAAAAGAATGAATGAAATGATTTTGGATTTTTGTAATCAGATATTATTGCTAAGTAGAATATACAGGTGTTATAAAAGAAAAGGAAATTGATGATTTCGATTTCAGAAGATAAAATTGTATGGCCCGACAAAAGGTATGTTTTTAAAATTTGCATATGAAATTTGATGGTTTTCTGATCTAACCATTTGACATTTTGTTTTCTTTTGAAATCCAAGGGCCCGTAGAGGCATTTTGTAGTTGTACCGAGCTAGCCGTGCAAAGGGGACGCTGGAAAAAAATTTCAAAAATTTAGGGAGTCAGAAAAAATTTGGAAATTTAAAATTTGGTTTTGAATTAAAATTTGAAATGCTTGAGCCATTGTAATCTATGGTTGAGTTTTGGAAAGATAGTAAAGGTGATAATACGACTTTAATAAAAAGATTGTTTTGGATGTTGTTAAACTGTTTGGTTTTGGGAAGTGTTAAAAGCTATTTGGATTGGGAAATAGTAACGGATTATGGGTCGGTCTTCTTAACTAGTAATTTCAGGGACGAAATTCATTTAAGGGGGGAGGAATGTGACGATCCAGAATTTTGGACATTTGGAATTGGAATATTTAATTGATTTTAAATATTTAAAAAGTTAATTTTTAACTTGAATTTCAAATATAATCAATTATTGGATAATTAAATTAATGGATTAAACAATTGGAAACTGGATAAAATGTGGAATCTGGAAAAAAGCTTGTTCAGTGGCTTATAAAATTTGTATCAGTAATACTGAAGATAATAGAAGCGTTAATATTGAATTTTTAGGTGATCTGTTTAGTCTTAAAATTTTTATCGTTTAAATCGATATTTAAAATAGCCTTCCGAGGCACAGTCTTGGAATTCGACGAAACCAGTTCCATTGGATCCGTAATAGTGTATTATTATTGGATTTCAATTTTCGTAGCATTCATTGTTGTTGTCTGATCGTACGGTAGATAAAAGCGCTCAAATTTATATCGAAAATTCAATGTAATAACTGGGTCCAAAAATCTATATTCTCTATACGATCGAGTTAGGACTCGAAACTTTTTCCAGTGCGTTCGGAATAGGGGTATGATATTATAAACGCCCGGCGACATGCCTTGATAGGATCTAAAATTTTAAGCTTCATATTTAAGACGAATTAAATTTGAATTTAAATTCAAAAATAAATAATATAATTGCTTTGCAACACTGTTGCAAGCAAAGACACGTTGAGAAAATTTCAGAATACGTGTTCGCCTGAATAACACGCGTTCATCTTCATTCTCAAAATAAAACCAAAACAACCATGCTTTTTTTAAAAAAAAGAGAGACTGTTCGAAAATAAAATGGCTGCAAGGTAAAAGAAGATTAGATCCCTCTTCATTTCAATCAGAGTTGAGCCTTTCTCTTCCTCTTCTTCTTTAGGCTCTGTCCATAGCATCTCGAAAATAATGAGGGCCGAGCCTCGTTCGTTTTCCCCAAAATCTAACCAAGCAGTATCGGAGCAAATTAATCAAGGTCGGCTCGATTTCGAGCATCTGGTCGTCGCGAGTTGGAAGTTATCGGGGGTAAAGGCGAGTTTGACTGTGGTGGGAGCTCGCAACCTTGAGCAAGGAAGCAGAGGCACTTTCGAACGCGTCGTTCGTGCTAGTGCGTCGCGATGATCGGGGGGTCGAAATATAGCAATCTTGGGTTCATCGATTCAATTGAGAGTGGCGACTCGAAGGAGGAGGTCGTGGTTGGGGATCGATGTCGCCTGGAGCCGCGTTTGCCGTCAAGGGTGGTTCGCGAGCTAGCTGTGGGCCGAGGTTGTTCAGGTATAGGTTGTATTTTTCTTAATTTAAATTTACTAATAGTATATATATATATATATACAGATTTTAAGGAAAGAAAAATGAAAATTTATTATAGTTGGGTATAAAAACAATTTTGTTTGAATATATAAAAGATTTTATACAGCAAGGGAGAAAATTTGATATAGAAAAGATTTTGGAAAAAGTAGGAGTTTTTAAAATGTTTAAAGTTTATGTAAAATTGGATTATTTTCTATGTAGTTGAAAATGAGTAAAAAATATAATTTATTTGGTTAGGTTAAAAATAATTTACTAAAGCGATTAATTTGTTTAATAAACTTATTTAATTATTTTAGTTACTAAAAGACTTTTGAAAGGAAAATTATTTGTTAAATTAAATTATTAGTTAAATAAATAGTAATAAATTGTTCGATCAAGTCAAAAGTATTAATAAACCGAATAAATGTTTATACAAGGTCAAAATCTGAAAGGTAGCAAGTCGGATTGGAAATGGGTTGTATGCATAGTCAAAGGTGAGTTAATCTCACTCTTTTGGAATACCATTAAATTTAAATGGTTAAAATTTAAATTATTGATTGTTTGCTTGAATTGATAACTTATTATTAGCTTGGATGTGATATGTTATATATATATATATTAGAGTGATTGATTTCCTGCATTATATAGCGGATGAGACCCTATGCTCCCCGCATAATAGCGATGACCCCATATATCGCGATATTCCACCTCGAAGTGGAATTGCTATTTAAATATTGTGCTAACATATGTGGATGCAGAGAAACAGGTTGGAGGGATTCAACTGGATTCCTCAAAATATTGAATTTATTTCATATTCTGTGATATGATTATTTGATAATCTGTGGTAGGTTTTATTCGTAATTGGAATTATTGAATGCTATGGTTCGACCGAATATATTTTGGTATTTTAAGATATCAGAAATATAAAAATTTGTCTTTTGGAAGGAAATTAAAGTAGAGAATTTAAAGTAAAATATTTTAGAGAATTGGATAAATTAAAAGAAGGAATTCAGAAAAGGATAAAAATTGATTTTTGAAATCCTAACGAACAATTTCCAAGTATGGGGAAAGAGACTTTTAATAAATGAAAATAAATGAATTTTTAAAACTTAAGCAGTATTGTTTAAAAATTTAAAAATTTATTTTAAATTCAGGATTTAAAATGGTTTGGGAGAAATAAAAGGGAAAATTTTAAAATTATGTATGAAATTAATATTTCGAATTTTAAATAAGATTTTAAATCTAAATAAAGGAGTGAATATGGAATTAATGGGTTTTAAAATAAATTTGAGTAAGTAAAGGAATTTATTTTTAAACGGAATAGATTTGGTAATCAATTTAAAATTTGATTTAATGTTGAAACTATGTTTTAAAAGGAGGATGAGACCTTGGAATTTATAAACCGGGTTTATAAAAGTGAAATAAGATACCAGTATATATTTGAAAGTATAAATTCACGATGGAAATTTATAAAGGAATGGGTAGTTGGTTTTAAAAATAAATAGTGGTTTTATTTTTAAGGTGTAAAATGGAAGGTGTATTTTCCTAAAAAGCCAAGTATGTTTTCAAAGCAGATTTATAAGTATAAATTAGCGATTTTAAAGTGGGTTTAAAAGATTGTTTTAGAAGAATTATTATTTAGTGGTTTTTAAATTTTTTAAAAGTAAATATTTATTAAGATTATTTATATAAGTAAAGTATTTTAAAAGATTTAAATAGTATTATTATTTAAAGGTAATTATTCAATATTTATACCTTATAGGACAACTTTTAATTTAAAATTTGTTTTGGCTTAAGTTTTACATGAGATATTATTATAAGATTTTAGAACTAGTATTTTGAATACAGTGTTTTAAGTAGTCTTTATTTTAAATGTTTTAAAGTGTGTATATATATATATATATATATATTTGGGTAAAGCGATTCAAAATTATTTATAATCTAAAGTATTTAGACTTGGTAATTTTCAGTGAAAATAAACAATATTTGAGAATTTATTCTGCGAGAGGAAAGTGATTTGAAATTATTTTCAAAGGGTT
The DNA here is from genome assembly GCA_030765085.1 of Allium cepa. Taxonomy (NCBI): domain Eukaryota; kingdom Viridiplantae; phylum Streptophyta; class Magnoliopsida; order Asparagales; family Amaryllidaceae; genus Allium; species Allium cepa. The sequence goes on from CM060932.1 coordinate 178,613,891, forward strand.
GAAGTGTAGAAAAATATCTTGCGAAGATATTTTGAAATAAATAATATAAAAAATTATCAAGGCCTGATGGTTGTTTGTGTATGTTATTTGATAGTTAAATAATTAACTATCAATATTTGGCCAAAGCGCTGATCGTTTCGAAGAGATGGGATCGGGACTAATTTTCCGAAAACCACTTCGATCCAGTTTGAACGTTTCGTGTGGAAGACAAGAGCTTAGAATCAAAGATGGAGCAATGAAGTGCAAGGGCTAATCGCTACTAATACTGAGGATGATTCCAAAATGGATGTAGTAGGAGTAGTGCTTTCGGTTCCGTTCGGACCAAGAATGGACTTGTATGAATGAATTCTTTCAGAACATCGTCAGGAGGACGGTGAGCATTCTAAATGAATGTGTGCTAAAAAGGTAACGTATAACCTCAAGCCACATCAACCGAGAATGGCTAAAACAGGGGAGATGCAACAAGGCTAAGTGGCTAGCAACCAAATAGGGTAAGGTCATCCCTGTCTAGAGGTCCCTTTTATTCGGCTGTATGGGCGGTTGCTGATCCCAACCGCGGGGTGATCTTATACAGACTATCCAGTAAGGGGTAGCTTCAGCCTTGTGTAGCATGGGATCAGGGTGGATCCTCGGTACAATGATTTAGACCATGTACTGTGATGGATGGTACCCCATTAGCTCTGCCATTGATGAAAATCCAATCTCCAATAAGTGCCTTCGGACTTGTTTGTGTACCTATTATGCTGGAATTTAATGAATGCAACAATTTCGGCTATTTGAATAAGTATTTGTATATATACAGTACTATAATATCAGAGGATTTGATAAGAAATATTTTGGTCATTGTAAGGTAAAAACCCGACATGTTAATTTGTGGCGTGGTCTTATGAGATACCTTTGGTTTCAAAGGATTTTGAAAACTTCAATAATTCAATTGAGTGGGTTTTCTCACTCTAATTTTCTAAACTGACTCGGGTACAATTTAACTATAATTCTCGGGTCAGACCGAGTATTGTAGAATATAGATTCTAGATGGACTGCTGTAAAGCTCAGGAGACGAGCTGGATGATGAGGCGCATTTCCGTAAATGTATATCCCGCTGTACCATATAAGCTGTGTATTCAGCTTTGGGAGGACGAGTTATCATAACTGTCCTGAATTGTGTTATTGATTTTCTTGTACTCTGATGATGTAATGTGTATAACAGATACAATTCTTTTATATAAAGATTCATTTATTTATCTATTATATATTATTCCGCTGCGTTTGTGAGATTTTGATATTGTTTTATATTTCTTCTACTGCCTCCTTCTTCTTTAACCCTAATGGTTAGGTTTTCCGGCATTCGATTGTTCGGTATTTGATACAGTGGACGTATTGATGTCGATTTTCGGGCGTCAAAAAAATGGATCGTTACAGTGGTTTTCCCTTTTTTTCTTTAAATATTGTATTATATTAAAGGGTACTTTTGGTACAGGTCCTTATTAAGTTTCAAAATTCACGAAAAGTCCTTCACTATATTTCAGTGTAAATTAGGTCCCTGTTTTTTATTCACGATTATTGCAGAGCATGATGCAACTTTTCATAAAAGTTGCTGACATTTCCGCAACTTTTCTGTACATTGTGAACATAGTGTATGAAAGTTGCTAAAATATAGCACTTATTTATAAAAGTTGCTGACATTTCAGCAACATTTATGTACACTGTAAGCACAATGTATGAAAGTTGCTGAAATATCAACACTTATTTATAAAAGTTGCTAAAATTTCAGCAATAATTTTTCTTCGTTTCCAGAAAACAGGGACCCACTTTACAATGAAACTTTGACAGGGAAAGTTGCTGAAATATCATCACTTATTTATAAAAGTTGCTGATATTTCAGCAATAATTTTTCTTCGTTTCCAGAAAACAGGGACCCGCTTTACAATGAAACTTTGACAGGGACCCGCTTTACAATATGAAAGTATGATAGGGATGCCTTACTAATTTCCACTATATTAAAGACTAGAAATACAACCACACTTTGACATTAAAATCCAATTCAATACTACAGTATACATAGTCATACTGATGCCTCATAAGAAAAAAATGAAAACCAACTCTTCTGCACATACATGTAGCTAAGAAAATACCATTTGATTTGACAAACTAAACCCCTCGTCTCTTTTTAATAACCAAACAAGAACTGGTTTATCTGTTATCTTTTTTACAACAATGAAATCCGAACGCACAAATACCGTATATTTTAGTGCACGCTTCATTACTGAACATTCCATTTGATATTGGTATGACAACTAATTATTCTCCCAGCTTCTTAGTGTACATAGGTGGGTTCTAACCCTTTGCACAAACTTTTTTATTTGTTCACGTAAATTCAAAATTTTCCATTGACGGGTTCTACTTTGACTTCAGGACAAGACAGACAATAGCATATGAGACAGGACAAAAATCCATTTTATACTATTTAAATCTCAAATTGACAATTCAAATATTTGTATTTTTTAATATTTTTTCAAGTCTGTTAACCTGATAAACCAAGCCAGAAGTAGAAGTAATAGTACTAGTAACTTCATAAATAAATAAACACCTGAGAATTACTATTGTTCCTCACTGCAAACTTAATATTGCTATGTACCTTGTTTTAAAAATCCTATTATTGGTCATTTGATACTCTGCGTATCATTGTCTTCAACTGGTATACAAACATATGTGATGGCAACCAAAAAACATAATATTTAGACTAGGAATTGATAAATCAACGTTCTATGATATAAAATTGATCAAAAGAATAGATCCCCTATATAAAAATGAAGACAACAACCAAGCTAAATGTCACATGCAACTTTTGTGACATTAAAGTTTATGGCTGTTCCCAAAAGGGCTTTTTGTGATGTTAACAAATTAAGAAAACAACATTTAGAAGCAACAATAATAAAAAGAAGAAACCAAATATTCATAAAATCATATACCTCATTCTCAATCAAACATCCAAATAAACCATACAAATCATCAAGCAAGCATCCATATCATTCAAATAAAATTAATTGTAATACATCAAAAAAATCACAAGTAGTTTCTCATCTCAAAATATCTACCAATAACATCTTCCCAAATAATACTTTACAATTCTTTCAAAAAATATATAATTTCATATCAAACACCTTCATATGATTTATCAAAATACCATATAATTTCTTCTTTCAAAATAGAACTTAAAACATTTATTTAAACTGTAACTTTGTCTCAATAACATCTTTTCCAAAATCATTACAAATATTTTTCTAGTTTTCAAAATATTAAACTTCACTCAAAAATATTATTTTCGACATTATTCAAAATATTTAAACCATTCGAAACTTATAATCTTTCCAAAACTTTGAAATCTGTACAAATAGTTGTGTCAACGTGTCTCATTCTAGTGTTTAGATATCCATATCGACAATGTTGACCAAATGCATTAATCAGAATTCTTAAGCATTCAACAGAGAAATTAATATGAAATTTTACTTCAAAAATTATTTTGAATATTTACTTGTAGATATACTTTGAACAACTTAATCTTTTACAAAAACATTTGCCAGCTTCTAATAAAACTTCTTTTCTAACCATATATATTCTATAACCAAAAATATTTTTAATCTAAACATATGCTTGCTTTGTATTTAAACATATATAAATAAGCTACGAGAGTACAATCAAAAATACTCTACTTATAAAAAATCCATACATCTCTAATCGTTCCTCCAGACACATAAACGAGCAAGCTTTCATCTTCCTGTTCATTTTAATCACATTTTAGTTTTTGCATAAAAATATATTGTTTTTATTTTATTTGAATATAATTTCTATTACCCATTGTGGTAACTTCATGACCGAAGACGCTGCTGGATTTCAAAAATATAGATTTGAATGAGATGCTCACCTTGAGTGATAGTTCCTACTGAATATCGTACTCAAGATGGATTCTCCAAACTAAGCATCATCAATCAATGCAACCACGCAACGAAATCAAAACATCAATCATCCAATCAAAACAACTAAACGATCAAGATACTCAATGGGTAACGATCTACATACTTTCAATGTGCCACCTTGATCACTATTGAATCTTTCAACTCATACTCATATCATCACAATTTGAAATTGTGAAGTATTCAATACGAGATTCGAATTAGGACCTTTTACAGCTTCCCTAACCAAACGACTCCATTCTTTCTACTAAGCCACATAAAGGTCTAACATTCATCATCCATGCCAACACTACTAGTCGAACTAACTACTTCCACTATCACAATTTTCATTGAACAAACATTTTGGCTCACACGGAGTTAAACACACATAAAAGGTAGAAGTAGCGATATAATAAAGTAGGAAAATAGCAAACACGTCCCTAGATGATTACCCTAATAATCATCGTATACTCCTACTATAACTTAAGTATAAACAATAATCTACCACATCTATGGAGACAGGGACTCCAAGTCTCATCTAAGACTAAGGCTACTTCCTCTTATACATTGTATTGTTTTAAACCTGCTCTATTACCAACCGTAGCACCCCACCTCTATGTCCATAATTCCAAAGAGTATTACTATGTAATATTGTTTGATAATAGAGAGAATGAGGCAATGTTGGATTGACATACGTAAATATTCCATTGGGCTAACACCGGTATGCATTTCAACAATCATAAACTACTCATCTGTTGGAACTCGGTATCAGCACAAAATAATAAACACATACATTTCTAGGATAGAATAATACACATTATAAAATAAATTACAGAGAACACAGAGTTATCGATGCAGTGATAACATATAATAATAATAAATGTACACGAGTCCAAGTAGGTCTACAAAAATAGTCAAATACGCAATATCGCAAAATATACAACATATAAGTGCTATACATACACATTATCATTATACATGTGGTTACAAAATAAATTATGCTACACAAGTCAACTAATGAACTAGCCTCCATCTATGCCTAACAATCACAATCTAGTCTCTTTGTCCCTAAACCTATAATGTTTGTCTCAGACTGACTCGAGTATTATATAAATAATACATGGGTTAGACTAAGTCCAAAATGTAGATAACAATATAAAATATCATCTGGCATGGTATAAACATGTATAAAACAAGAGGCATGTGCATATCTCAAATGTCAACAAATCTCAAATCCATGCACATAAAAGATAACCCATCTCTAAGTAAAGTTGATCAACACATCAAACAACATATAATCAAGAGGGTGAAACAACCAAATATGCAATCGGCATCCAACATATCCATAACACAAAAGGGAATCAGTCATCAACAAGCACACAATTAAGTGAGGTGAGTATGATATTGTATGTCAATACATCTTAAGTCACATAATCCAATTAGGAGCCTCATAGTACAAGTATGCTCTAGTGGGTTAAGAGGCCTCGCCTCCGAATAACTGTCTAGAAGTGGCATCTAAAAAAAATATAATATAATCTCACATATTCTAGACTGGAACTTCATAGCACATAGTATGCTTCAGGGGACAACACATAGCATTAACATCACACTTCACACCCCATAGTCTTGGTTACTCCCAATCATTGTGATACTATGTCCATCTACACTAAGGTCACGAGCCTATCGGCCAATGGTAATGGACTGTTTGGCTAGTGTGGCATCAGGAATATCATTACACTATCAAGATATTAGCAAATAACACGTATAATAAAGTGATATCATGGATCTGGAGTGCAATCCCATGATCAGTCAACTAAGATGGACTATATTCTATTTGGATAAAGATCACGTAACAGACCTTTCTTCTAGCCATTAACCCATAAAATAAGAGTGTCCCTCACTTATAAAAAATAATCAAACAAATATCACGCAGGCATCCCATACCACCTGGTGTTACCCACTCATTTACTCAATGCTCATAAACTACATTCTCTACCCATAACAATATCCTATACCATAAGTCAAAAGAGTAATCATAATAATATTACCGAATGTTCCATATAGATGGTGTGTTAATCCGTTTACTCAAATTCTCACCATACAAAACTTCACATAATATTATTTTATATACCAAGTCCAAAGCATAACTGGAGAACTATTAACGAAAGTCTCATACCAGATGGTATTATAAATCTGTTTATTCTAATTCCTCGTTAAACATAAACTAATTAAACATAATCATACGTACCATACAATGAGTCAAAGGAGTAATCAGAAAAGTATTACCGAATGACTCATTCCATTCGGTATTGCTAATCTACTTACTCGAAATTCTCATTACACATAACATCACACCATTTAACCAATTATTGATTAAAAAGAGATTTTATTATAAAACTCCTTCCCAAAGTCTTCACTACAATTTCAAATATCAATATTAGATTTCAAGGAGGTTTTTAAACTATAAAGTACTAACTCTATTCGAAAATCCTCAACTAATTCCAAACTTTGAAATCATAAAACCCCTTATTTTCTTACAAAGACACTCTTCTTTAAACCCTCATTTAAAATTTATTATTCCTCCCAAAAATAATTTCAATTCAAAATATTTCTAATTATCTAATATTAAATTTCATAAATCGATATTTAAAATCTTTATTTACTTTCAAACACTTTCAGACCACTTTTCGAAAAAATAATTTATCAAACTAAGATTTTATCTTTTATATAAGAACTTCCAAATATTTAACATTAAAATATTTATTTATAAAACTTGCTTGTATAACATAATTCTAAAACTTTACTTTTTACATAGTTTAATTCAAATCTGATGTAAATATTTGTAATGATATTTAAGTATAATTCCTTTGATTTAAAGTAATCAAATACAAAATAAATTGCCTCCAAAAATTTATACTTAATTACATATATAATAAATTTTCAATATTAATTTTCAAATTAATAATGATCACATTCAAATTTATCACCATTCCAAAAATATTATTTTATAAAACATCACGTTTATTCAATTCCCATAAAAACAAACACATCATTTTAGAATATAAATTTTAAATTCTTTTTTTAAAATTCTTTAGATATCCTTTATAGCTAAAGATAAATAAGAATATATATCCATTTATTTAAACAGTGCCAAAGATCACCTATTTTAAGTGTTTTCTATTATAAATAATGTCTTTCCATAGTAACTAAAAATCATTTCAAAATTCGTCATTTATCTCCAAAATACTTTATTTCTCTTTAAACTTCTCGTTTAAATAATTTATATAATTAAATTTCCAAAATCTACTCTTTCAAAAATAATATGCATACTTCAAATAAGTTTATAGAAATATTTTCAAATCATTTAAACCAGTCTCCCCCTTTTTAATCAATTTTGGATAAAAACTCCGGTCTAAATCCTACCATAAGACAACTAGGGTGTAGATATCAAAGCACCATATCAATATACAACCAAAAAATCAATCCGCCCTATAAACCATGTCATACATCACAATTCACATCCAATTCAATCCTTACCAATCAACATTCATCACCACAACATCACAAAAGGACGTATAATGAAAATAATTTAGACTAGAGCATAGTTGTGAGTGAGATAACTCACCGAAATGATGCATACCATTCCTTAACAATTGTAGCCTTTTTTCTCCACATCTGCTCACTGCCTCCTCCTCCAAATATGAGCCCAAAGTTTCCGAACTTAGGTCTTTCCATCACCAACATCCACGAGATGCTACTAGCAAAGCCTAAGTCGTGCGTATCTCCACTGTCGGCAATGCGCAAACCCACTCCTCCTGCCATCACCAAATCACCTTTTCTCTTCCATTTCCACATGCACCCAAACCCTCCTCGCGATGCTCGCCTTCGTGTCACTCCATGCCGCATCCCATTAGCAATCGTGTCATCATGATCTCCAATCGGCTAGCTCTGTGAATGTGCCTGATGTCATCGTTATTGCCTCCTGAAGCATCGATTTATTTATTTATTTTTCTTTTTTTTTCAAACGTGCGAAATGATTTAGGGCTTGAAGGGCATATTCGAAGGCTAAGGAAGGAGTTTATAGATATTTTATTTCTTTCAGAATCTAAGGAAGGGTTAGGGCATAAAGAATATAGTGTGGGCTTGGGCTTGATTTGGTTTGGACTTGTGACACCCCAAGTCCTTACCCATAATATCCAAGAGCACAACAAAGTAATATTGTCGGATACTATGGAAAATAAGACGATATGAGGTACATACATGGATATTACCTTGGCTAACATTGGTATGCATTTAAACATCAAATATATAACTCACCTATATGTATACAGTATCGGTCCAAGCAATAAACATGTGTGCCTTCGGGACAGAATAATACATAATATACAATGAATTACAAAGAACACATAATCAAAGGCATCGATAACATATGATATATAAATACAATAATGTTATAAGAATATAATACAACTCAAATGTTAACTACATAGTATAATGTGATATACAAATATATACAACTTAGTAAATAAGTATATAGTAAATCAATGTCTTTTAAATATTATACAATATCGTAATATATCTCCTTTAAGTTCACTAAAACAAATGCTGGTCAAGTCAACCCTATACCGGAAATGTCTCGGACTGATCCTAGTATTATAAAATAACACATGGGTCAAACTATGTGTAATCAAGAATCATAAAGAAAAGTAATAGTATGCACAAGAAATAACAATATAATATCACAATCAAAGATATTTAAATCATCACCCACCATGTCAAGATAAATAAATAACTATAGAAATGTATATATGAAATATCTATATAGTACAATAGATATTTACCAACGCATCATGTATACCTTACAAATAACTCAAATTCATATGAAACAATCAACACTAATATCAATAGATGTCATCACCCATATAGAAACACATCGAATCAAAAAATCACAAAATCAATACATATAAGTGAATCATACATCTTTAGGAATCAACATCAAATCCAAAATAATATGTAACGAGACATCCTCAAGTGAAGTTAGGCAATGACAAAACAATGTCCACGATCTCTCTCAATCACATATACTAAATACCATTATCCAAAGCACTAAAATCAAAAAGAAAGATTTGATCCAGCTCATAACAATGTCCTAATGTGCAAAATCATATATCTCGACCTACAGCCCTTGGAGAGGTGAAACTCTCGGCTGTAAGATCCTAAGAGATGGATACAACAAATCAATAATAGGCAAGCCGTTTGCTTAAGAAGTATACAGGGTTGATCATACTCTGGACACAGTCTCAGGTATAATCTCATCTATACATAATATATGTCTATCTACCACCCATACAAATCCACACACACCGGAACTAGATGGGAGACTAATAGCATGTCTGCTTGCTCCAGGATCCACATATGATCCATATGACACGATTCCTACAGTCATCGGTTACCATTACCTCTCTCCCCTCTCGGTATCGTGACAATGATCCATCATAAGCTCGGCAATGCGTAACCTCTTCAGCCACGGCTATCGAAATGTGCCCCTATGGTAACTGACTGCTAGCCTATGTGACATAAGGGTTAAACAAATACCAATCTCGTGATGTGCATCGAATATCATAAACAACAATGGTGTCATAGATTTGAGGTGCGACTCCATGATCAGGCAGCCAAGGTGGATACTGGCCAATCTAGTTCACTCCTGAAACATAAAGGGAGTTGGACAAAGGTAGACAAACATATAATGTACACAAACTATGTGACCAATAAATAATCTCTATAAATACTCGCCACAGTGAGTCACACACACAATGTACCCCTGATGGTTATCCAGGAGCAAAGAATAATTGAATAAATAACACAATGGCATCCTATACCACCGTGTGTTACTAGTTGATTTATTCAATGATCATACATCACACTCACTCCTCTAATATTCTTTATAATGAGTCTATAGAATAACCGGTGAAATATTCACGAATGCCCTATCCCAAATGGTATTATAACTCCATTTATTTATATTTCTCGCTACATAGAATAGAAATCATCACTAGATCATATAGAAGGATGCCATCACTGTTTCACATCAAGTTGCTAAAAAAATCAACATCAACGGTGAATCACTATATAATAAAAATCCATATAGAAAAGATGAGAACCAAAACTCAGAAATCATTAATAAACATCTATATATATATATGTATGTTCCAAATCAATGTACAGGGAAAGATTGATCTGGAAAATTACAAAATAGATTATCCAAATAAGTATAATTATAAAACAATTAGAGTGAAATCTAATAAAATCATGTTATTGGTAAATCACACTTTTAAATATCTAAAATATTAACTAGAAAATATTTCCTATTTTCCCTAGTTTTACAATTTTTTAAATAAACAGTTATAATCAAATATAAAACAATTCTTTCGATAATTAATAAATTTAGATAATACATCTTAACTCAATTTTATAATATGAAATCAATAAAAAAATTTCAAGAATATAATATATTGAATAGTATTTTTAAATTTATTTATAACTCTAAATTAAAGATTCAATTAGCTAAAATTCATTACCAAATCTTTACTTGTATACTTTAAACATTCAAGATCACTTAATAAATCAAATATCCTTTGTTTTCAATAAATTTCCCTTAATAAAATATTACTTTAAAATAAATATACTAACTTTAAAATAAATTTCTTTTTACTTTGAAAATATAGTTTTCCATTTAAAACTTCACTATATACTTTAACGGTTAGAAATAAAGTATTTTCCATTTTCCAAACAACTTTGCATCCAAAATAATTTTCAAGAAAACATTTTATTTATTTGTAAATACACTTCAGTTTATTTTTAAAATATCAAAAATAGTTTATCAAAGTTTTCAAAATATTTTAAAACTGGAAAATCTATCGAACATCAAAAGATATGAATTAAGAAGAAAAATCTTACAAAATCATCAACTATCATCAATATAAATTTCTATCGTGAGGTTGAGTCGAATTACATCGAATTTCGGCCATTAATATATTGTTTACATAATATAAATAAATCATGCAAATTGAAATGCAATCGCACAGTGGTTCCTTTGCATTTCAGACATCCAACAAGTACAATCAACATATTATCACACAATTAATTAAATATCCCGATCGATAATTCATCTAAGCAATTCAATCAACATACACAATTAAACAAAACCCAAGTAGACATCTCAACAATATAATTCAACCAATATCGGGATCATATGCATATATATTGGATAATAAATTTTAGATATAGAAGTGGGTAAGAAATACTCACCAATACGATGCTTGAGTGAATCCTAATCACTACTACCACTAGATTATCGCTTTTCTAGAAATAGTTGATGACTCGCACCCTTATGTTATAGCCAAACCTTCGCACGTACACAATCCAGTTGCTGCCAAAAATCACCGACTTGCACCTCTGCACCACCCTATATTGCATGCCTAAAGTCTCCTTCAACGCCATCTACCGCCTCTCCATCGTTGTTTGTCATCGCACCGCCCCACATGGAACCACCAGCAACTACGATCGCTCCTCGCCATGCCTAAAAATCACGGCATCCAACATCGTCCTCCTCAATGTTGCTTGCACCTATCTTTAAGCATGAACGTACGCTACCTTGACGTCGTCATGGAATTCTCAAGCATTTATTTTTTTATATGAAGAAACAATTGAGAAATTAAGGCTTAGGTTTTTTTTTGGATATTGTGGATTCGGCTTTTTACTCGAGAGTGTGAGTAAGGGCGTGATTTCTAGAAATGTTCGAAGAATAAAAATGGGTTTTGGGCTATTAATTGATTTTAGGCTTATATATTTAGCTTAGTTCAAACTAATAGATTTCTTTCATTTTCTTTTATTTTTACAACTCTTTTAATTTAATTGTAATTAAATTTCAATTTGATTTAAGTTAATTTGCACTTCATTATACTGAATATTTTGATTACTGCCAAATTTAATTCAATTCAATAACCGCTTATTAATTTTTTCACTATTTTAATCACAAACGACTATTCACATTTGAAAAAATATTTTATATTTAATTCAAAAAATTTATTAAATCAAAATAATATGTAAAATAGAATTTTATTAACTAAAATTTTATTTTCTAAATATAAATTATCGAATATGGAATTTGAACATTTTAATTATAATTAAATTTATTTACTTAAACAGCATAGAAAGCATAGTTATTACAGGCTCTTCAATTCTAATTCATTTAGTTTAATTATTTTCCTTCACATTCAAATTTTAATTTTAATTATTGACAGTCATTTACAATTATATTTTAATCTAGTCTATACTAATTTACACTACAATCGACAACTTATATTTCAACAATTATCCAATTTTATTCAAATGCCCGCTTATTTTATTACAAAATTTCCATATAAAATCATTTAACAACAATACATTTTTAATAGTTTAGTTCAATTTATTAAAACAAAGTCTTTTATTAAAAAAAATTAATTAACAAAAAATTTATTTCAAAATATTAATTATCATGAATCTAAGTCAAACTTTTTTAGTTTAATTAATTTTTTATGTATACGATGTAAAAAAGCAGGGTTGTTACAGATTCTCCGTTATAAAAATTGCATCCTCATAATTTCTTATAGGGAAACGTTATACAACTCATACACTGAACTTTCTTCATATCAACAATCTTTAATCAAACTTACACTACTTAATCCTCAATGTGGCTCTATTTCCAAGTTATCATATTGTATGCTACAATTTAAATAAACTCATACAACGACTTTCTATTTTCGCATATGATAAATTGATCTAGTAGGAGAAGCTTCAAAAATGGTCAAACTGATTAGGAAAAGGATGAAGAATGCTCAGCCTAGGCAAAAGAGTTTTGTTGATAGGCAGCAGAGAAACCTAGAGTTTGATCTATGAGACCATATATTTGTAAAAGTGTTACCTATGAAATGCATTATGTGGTTTGAAAAGTTAGCACCGAGATATGTTAGCCCATCTCTAATATTAGAGAAGATCAATAAGGTAGCTTATAAAGTCGATTTTGTTGATTGGTTTTTCTAGGGTGCATAATGTGTTTTATGTATCACATCTACGGAAGTGTATTTGAGACCTCAAGGATGATAAGAAGTTTAGGAACAAGGAGGTAAAGCTTGTTCGGATCCAGTGGAGTGAGGACTGGGATGATTGTACTTAGTAAGCAGTGGATAAAGTCAAGAAGGCTTATCCTAAGTTGTTTGTTTAGCTTAGCTTTTACGTTTGGTAGGTTCAGTTTTATGCCATGTATATATATGTGATAGTATGGTTGATTTTGTTATGTATTGGTATAAGAACTAATACATTTTTGATTGGGACATCTGAGTGAGGAACTCATGTTTATTTAAGTTAGTGTAGGCATAGAAAGCTTAGAATTTATTACTGTACATTATTTGAATTTCAAAGATAAAATTCCTATGAAGGGGAAAGCCTGTAATACCCCATAAATTAGGAATAAAGATAAAATTGATATAATGGAAAGGAGTAAATATTCATGTGATATTTAGTTACTCTTTATCCTTGGATGAATCAAGTGACACTAGGAAAATCCTAGTTGAAAATCTAAGAGAATGAAAATTTAAATGCAACCATTAGAGCTAACTATTTTATAAGGGAATGAGACACGGCCCAATTATTCTTTTGAAGTAAACATAACACATCCCTCTTTTCATTTGATTACACTCAAAATCCTTCGAACATATTTTTTCTTTCCATTTTTTCTATTGTAATGCTTTTCTCTTCTAAATATCAATAAATTTGTATACTAAAAGATTTTTGTATCATTTTAGCCTACTTTGCTAAATTTTCTACAAAAAATATTTAGAAATAGAAACCATTTCACTTCAATAATTTTATGACGTTCAGTTTTTCTCATACTCAAAAATATTTAGAAATAGAAATTTTTCTCTCTGTTTTTCATATTTGTATTGTGTTTTCCCTTTTAAATATTAATAAATCTATATGCCTAAAAGATTTTTACAATAAAATACTTTGTGAAATTTTTTAAAAATATATATGTAGAAATTGAAAACCACCTCAATTCGATTCTTTTAATGACAAGTTTAAGACATTCAGTTTTCTCATATTCAACAGAATTTTGAGAAAAATAATTACAAAAGTAAATTAGGATATAATATATATATATATATATATATAGTTGTTTGGTATATATACATATATAATATATATAGTTTTTTACATTATTTTATTATAGAATTCAATATTTTTCAAATCATTTCTGACTATAAACTTTTTAATTAGGTTAAAAACAACCAAGGCTATAGGTAAAATTTTAATTGTTTTGAGTAAAATTTTTTAAAGGTAACATTTTAAAAGCACTTACAAATTACAATGCATGCGTCAAAAGTACTCGGTTCACAACCTAATAAAAAAACATTAACTATCTTTCAGTTTCATCAATAAAAAATTTCCAATGAAATTATTTTTTGATTATAAGACAAGTAAAAAATGACAAACTATGAACTAAATCTAATAAAACTAATAATAATTGTTAAGGCAAGTAGTCTTATTAGTACTGTAAATTACATCAAAATTAGGCTTTTAACTTCCCCATGCATAATTTTTTCGCTATTAACATTAATGTGCAATCCGAAAAAGAATAAGAAATCACAATTGTTATAATGATATTTGAGCTATTTGAAGGTATTTGCGGTCTAACAAAAAAAAAATGAAAAAATTAAAGCTAGGGGAACTAGAGACTCCGTCAACCAAATAATATAAGTGTGCAATATATTTCTCTAATTTATTTTCTCTCCATGTATTCCTCAGGGCAGTATGATAATTTAGCTATTCCTTTGATTTTTCTTGTTTAATTGATATAGGGATTAAATATGGCGATAAGAACGTCATTAGAAAGCTCTTTTATAGGATCAATCCTTGAGTAGATAAATTGTGGTGAATTAATTAAGATCCATATGTTGGGAAAATTGGTTAATTATAAAAAACCAAAGATGATAAATTTTACTATAGAAATTGGGAAAAAGTTAAGTAGATTAAGAAAGAAAATAAGCATGGTTGAAATGTTATTATGGGAAAATGGAAGGAAAACAGTTGTTGTCGGAAGGTATAATAATATAAACAAGCAATAAATATTGGATCAAGAGACCATATCCACATTTGTGCTAAATGTGTCAACGTAGTAATTAATAATGATCAGAAAGACTATGCTAAGCGAAATAGAAATCAACAAGTGGAAAGTTAGTGGCTGTTGTGCAGGAATGGCTTCCAGTATGTGCCGGAACAGAATGCCGAAGGAGGTGGAGCCAAACCAAACGTTGGTTAAAACCAAATTCTTAATTATAATGGCTTAAGTACAAAATGCTAAGATAAGCAAGATGTGGGGACATGGTTAACAAACTAAAGGTATTAACCGTGGAAAGAAGGCAGTCAGTAGTTAATGAGGAAATATGAGTTGTGGAAATGATTTTAGATAAGTTAAATGTTTAATTTCACAAATACTAAAACTAAACTCTAACATGCTTCCTTAGACAAGAGCAAGTGTAGTGACTATCTAAAGTTGTGTAACTCTCAGTGGAGAATGTAAATCTGGACTAATGATTTCCGGAGATTGTAATGGATACTAAGGCTAATGATAGCAGAGATTAGTATAAGTCACATGCATGATAACATGACAGCCAATATTAATAATGGAAATACTATTAGTCGAGAGGTCAACTTAACAAATAGCTAAGTGGAAATCCAAAAGGTAAATGATTATGTAGAATGCTTAGTAGGTGTAAGGACTGTATGGCAACCGAAACTGAATGTGTATGTGTAAGGGCTGTTTGGCAACCGAAACCGAAAGCGTAGGTGCAAGGATTGGTTTGCAACCGAACGTGAAAGCATAGGTATAAGGCCTATGTGGAAACCAAAACTAAAAGTGTTAGTGTAAGGCCTAGAGTGGAAACCGAAGGGGGAGGTAAAAGACATAAGGCCAAAAGTGGCACTTTAGAACCGTAAGCAAAGTAGGTGTAAAGCCTATGTAGCAACTGAAACACATAGCACGAATGTAAGGACTAGTAGAAACCAAGAAAAACGAAGCATAATTCCTTCGCGGCATTCGAGAAATAGTGTACTTGTGTATAGTATATAGGCGTAAGGCCTTGGTGATAGCAGAATGGTAGAACTTTAATAATATATATACATTTTAATGATATAAACACACATGCACACCACAAAAGTGCGTAAAACCTTAGGAGTAGTTGAATGTAAGGTATTTCAGTTATATTGAAATACCATGATATTTCTATGCAAAAAACCGAGAGATTGTTTTCGGTTGTGGATTCATGGTTTTGCATTCAGCTTATTTATCGGATAATTTTACGCAATGGTATTGTAAAAAGGAAACCTGTCACGTATTAGGGAGAGGTCTCTTTATTTGTTGTCTAGGGTAACATGTTACTCATACTAAACTTTATGTCTGATTCATGTTTTTATTCTTGTTTTCCTGATGAACTCATGGGTACTCATTCAAGTAGGCTGAGTTTACAGGCTCAAATAGGTCACTTTTGGGAAGGTCGAATAATGCAAGCCAAAGACGAAGCAGAAGACTTCAGTATTATATATATGCTTATTTTCGCTGTATCCAATCCTTATGCTCCCATCTCCATATGTGGTGCATGACACTAATAGTTATTGAGAAATCAAGCTATCAAAGTAAGATAATTCTCAAAGCTATCAAATGATGAAAAATTAAAGCTATCGAAGGTTGATAAATGAAGCCATCGAAGGTTGAAAATTAAAGCTATCGAAGGATCATAGATGAAACCATCGAAGGTTAATAAATGAAGTTATTGAAGGTTGATAAATGAAGCTATCGAAAATTGATAATTTAAGTCATTAAAGGTTGATAATTGAAGCCATCAAAGCTTGGTATATGAAGCCATTGAAGGTAAATAAAGCTATCGAAGATTGATAAATGAAGCCACCGAAGGTTAATAATTAAAGCTATCGAAGGTTGATAATTGGAGGTATCAAAGATTGATAATTGAAGCCATCGTAGGTTGATAAATAAAGCTATTGAAGGTTGATAAATAAAGATATCGAAGGTTTAAAACCCCGTAATGTTTATGACAATTAATTAAAATGAAACTAATTAATTAATAATAACATCAAAAAATAGAGTTTTCAAAAATGTCAGCATTTGGCTACAAAATCTGCACCATTGGGTTCATGGCTATTTTTTGATCAATTTTCATATATGAAGTTTTTCGATCGGTGTTCCAACGAAAAAGTTATTAACATTTGAATAATTCTAATCGAAAATAAATATATGTAATTAAATAATAAAAAGTAATTAACAAAAATTAATTAACGTTAACAATTGCTTAGGACTAAAGAAAAGTTAACGTGGAAATATGTTATCTCAGTTGACCGAAAACTGAAATAAATTAACAAAAATTAAATGTCACAAATTAGTTACTATAATAAGATATAACCGGTCGACCCCAAACTTCGGTTGATCGACCGTTAGGAGTCAACTAGTAGGGGTGGTGGTCGAACGGTTGAATTATCGATCTGAAACATTTGACATGGTCGAACATCTCAGATTTAAAATAATTAAGCCGAATGGCTGTCTATGATTCGAACCTCTATAAATACGAATCTAAATCCTCATTTTCTTCTTATATTTTCTGAAGTGATGTCGGAGCTCTGCCATTTTTTCTTCTTCATAAAATTCTTACATCTTAAAAATAGTTATAACTTAGGTATGTATACTTAAATGGAGAATAATATATGGTGATTGAGAAGAAGAATAGGGTCGAATCAAATTGTCAAAGTCGAGGTAAACTACAAATCTGGATCTAGAATTTAAATTAAATCCAAATCTCTTCTCTGATCTAGATTTTTGATAGGTATATGTATGCTTTAGTGTATATATTCAAATAGGGAGTCAAATTAAATAACATGGATTAGATCTAGAGATTTGGAAGCTAAAAAGGTGAGTGGAAATTATATACTTTTATATAATATTGGATTTATATAATTATAAATCTATTCTTGTATGCCTAAAATATAAATTGGAGTTGTAGAGTAAAATTTTATACGTGCATTAAATTAAAAACCCTACCTACATATTCTGTGATTGATAACTTGAAATATATACCGCATGTATGTGAATCTGGAAAATATTAAGCGGTACTTAGTAATAGTCCCTGAATTTAGTATTGGGTGGTAATAGTCCCTGAAACTTATAAATTTTGTGATAGTTTTAAATTTGAAGATTTAAATGACATGTGCAAGTAGAATGTTAATTAAGTTATCATAGTAAATTGTTGGGATTTAAGAAGTATTTTTAATTCATTGGAATGTAGTGTAAGTTCCTATAGATTATCAAGTTCAGATTTATAAATAAAAGTATATCGTTAGGAATGACAAGGAATGCACCAAAAGAAAGAGATACATAAAATATGGATATTTTCCTTATTTTGTACTATCTATTTCAATAATTATGGAAAAAAAGAAGATATGTCTTTGTAATTCCAAACTTAACACTAATTCTCCTTTTAGATAAGACATAGAAATTCACACTGTTAACCTTTCCTTTGGGAGAGGTTGAATTCCAATATAATAAAATGTAGAAATCCCTAAGGATTAATTAGAAGATTATAAATGTGAAAATAACAACAGTCTAAGAAAGAAATCAATATGTATGTATGTATGTATGTATGTACAATATAAGCAAGACAGAAATTATATAATAATGATAAAAATGTAGGCAAGTAAGGGTATAGGAAGTCCACTACGAAAGGGCGGGAAATAAAGGTTAAAAAGGGAATAAAGGTAAAAATTAAGTAGTGAGACAAGGGAATTAAATGGAAAAGGAAATTTAGATTTACAAAAGGAAGCGGTAAATGATCTTAAATCGAATAAGAAGAAGAAGTAAAGAAATGTTATTAGTGAATATTGGAGGCATAGTAATCAAACAAGTAAAAATGAATACACACACGCATAGCTTCAAGTATGTGTTTATGATAGATGTGAACTATTAAAGTTTGTAAATAACTTAGATTGGTAAAAATGACAAAGCCATTAGAAAGGGTTGGAATGTGAGGTCAATTGCATTAGGCAATAGAAGTTTTCCCACCACAAGGGGCTACCTGCTGCTGCATATACATATCCAACCGTAGGACCTATGAAATTATATATGCTTGCATAGAGGTGAAGAATACCCCGGTGGGTCTGCTTCAATCTTTAAGGAAGGGTATTTCCTTGATTGCAATAGGCAATCTAAATGGGATGGTGCGTAAGAATCAGTGCATCAGTACCACATTAAGGAGTATGGGTTATATATAGGTCGAGAACTTCATCATTCCTGAGCGATTGATAGGAAAGACGAGGGTTACACATAAGTGTGCTCCACCTCCTACTAGTGTAGGTCACGTTTAGATCATGCACCACCACAGTTGTTTGCTAGTTTATTTGTTAGGGGCAAGGCTAGATAACCCTTTAGT
This sequence comes from Allium cepa, assembly GCA_030765085.1. Taxonomy (NCBI): domain Eukaryota; kingdom Viridiplantae; phylum Streptophyta; class Magnoliopsida; order Asparagales; family Amaryllidaceae; genus Allium; species Allium cepa. Next base: position 178,633,368 of record CM060932.1, read on the forward strand.
GTGTCTTTTAAAACAAGTAGGATAGTCCGAGGAGCTGAGTCCTCTATAGTCCGAGGAGTAGAGTCCTCAATAGTCCATGGAGCTGAGTCTACACTAGGAAGTAGACAAATAGTAAATCCCCAAGGTGAGACAGAATAAAACTAAACTATTTTAATGTCATTATTAGTCACTAAGGGAGTTCCTTGGTATGCACGATGATGAGGTGATTGCGTTGATGATTGATCCTGATGGGGTGCTAGGGTAAGGATGCTAGTAGGGATAGTATTTGGGTCCAAAGGGAGACTGTGGTACATTGTATTTTTATACACACATGCGCACACGCACACATGTAAGTAGTTGTGGTCAACCTGGAGTATATTAGGCGTATCGTAGGCATGCATAGAGTCGAGAATACTAAATAAAATAAAATGACATAACATGTGATATTGAAGACAATCGACATAAACTAGTGTTATGTGTAAAATGCATAATTTACCAAGTCACCAGAATGATGTTCTGACCCCCTCTTCATTATAACCCACGGGATAGCTTTAGAGGGATAGGTACGAGTGTAAGGCGGGAATAGTGGAAGGATGGGTTTTTTTATGCATGCTGATACTGAAAAAGGAACTAGAAATTGGAGGTGTCAATCTTAGTCGATAACTATATGATTAATGATATTTTACTATTCTGTCGTGAGTTATATCGATAATGCTCTAATATGAATCTATTTATATATTGTAGATACCAAACCAGTGATCCCCACTTTAGTGGACTTGGGTTTTCAATTTAGCAAAAATTCAAGACTATTGGGGTGCGGGTTGTCACAATAAATGAAGCTATCAAAGGTTGACTAATAGAGCTATCGCATATTGACTAGTTGAGCTATCAAAGGTTCAATTTATCTAACTACCGCGCATTGAAGATTATAGGAAATTGAATATTAATTACAAGCCTTTACATATTAGGAAGTGGAGCTATCATAAGTCGATGCAATGAGCCATCATCGGTAGAGCCATCACATGTTGAAGAATTACAAGCCATCATATGATTGTGATATTCTAGTAATGAGCCATTGAAGAATTCGTATATTAATATGAAGGAAATTCTATGTAAAAAAGCTTCAAAACACTCCTATATATCCATGCAACCTTTATTGATACCATAACCAAGATAGTGGTCCAGTTGAATTACTACAGTCCTAAGATGATGACAAATGGCAACATCAAGATCATCCATCTTGCCAAGTCACCAATCCATGTCAACTTCAATCGACCAATCCAAGCATATCAAGCCACTCTCCAACCCATATAAATTAAGACCCACCCCCACTTAATAAGGGTCTACTCACTTTTTTCCTTTCTTATCACAAACCATTATTTAGGACATAACATTTCTAGAGAGCTTGAGACCTCCTTTGATGGCCGAAGAAGAAGAAGATGATTTAAACGTTTGAACATAAGGACCTTTAGAAATACGTATTTGCATATTGATTTCGTCCAAGATTTTTGGACTATAGCAAAAGAGTTGACTCGTATTTTGCATATTTACCATTGGACAATGGACATTGCATATGTTCTTGAATTACATATCATTTGCATATGAAAGAAGAATGACCTTCCTTTAACTTTAGACATTTTGGCATTTGTGACTTTTTGGATTTATATTATTTTAATTATGAGTATCTTTGGAACTGTAATTGAATTTTTCTCTTCCAAAATATTTTGGAGTTAGGCCAATAATCAATTTAACATTTTTGGTGCTTCTAATAATAGTTGATCTCAAGGCTTTGATTTTCATAAATGTCCAAAATATCCTTAATTTTGAAATAATTTAATTTTAAATTATTTTATTTTATGATAATTCTAAAATGTCGTAAAAACCTTTGTGAACACATTAGTCAAAGAATTTGTCAAATTGGACTATAATTGAAAAGGATATGAATTTTTGAAAGATTTTAAATTAAAAAGTCAGAAAACTAACTGTTGGCAAATGAAATTTGTAGGCGATCATCATTTGAAAGCTCCCCCTCAACATTCGACAGTCCTCCTTCATCATTCGACAACTCCTCCTCATCATTCGACAACTCCTCCTCATCATTCGAAGGCTCAATAGTCGCTTCATCATTCAAAAACTCCCCCTAATCACTTAAAGGCTCAATAGAAGCTTCTTCGTTTGACAGCCCCCCCTCATCATTCGAAGCTCAATAACAGCTTCATCGTTTGACTGCTCCCTTTTATTGTTCGATAGCTCCTCCTCATCATTCAAAGTCTTGATAGCCGCTTTCGATAACTCCCTCTCATTATTTGAAGGCTCAATAGCAGCTTCATTGTTCAACGACCCCCCTTCATCGTTCGATAGCTCCCCCTCATCATTCGAAAGTTGCACCATCTTTAAAACTCGAAAGCTCTAGCTATCTTTTGTCCTTCGATAGCTTTATTTCATCTTCAACAAACCAGCGGCCTTAACTCGTGACAGCCCGCTTTGACTTGCAAAAGCTTTCTTGAGAAAAATAAGCGAGAAAACTATGATCATTCAAATTTCACCATTTCATGGTCATCTCGATTAATGGCAAATTCGGCAAACTAAATCTTAGGAAATTGCCAACAAAAAGAGCAAACCACCCAAGGTAAGAGCCCCAACCTTCATTCATCCACCATCATATGACGTCGCCTCGAAATATTGATGAACGCTAGGGTTTTCAACAGAAAAATTAGGCATGATCGAAGTTGAAATTATCCACTTACAATGCTTATGACGACCTGCAAATCCGTTACCCTTTGAATTGACAATAAATCACATATGCTCGACCCAAAAAGCACAGACTGACGAAAAGTCATGAGAAAGAGAAGAAGAGAGAATAAGAGAAGAAAGAGAGAACCAACAAAACAATACAGAATCTCACATCGCAGCGGAAAACATATAATATCATATCAATGATCTTTACAAAACAGAAATTGTATATACATACATCAATCAGAGTTCAACAATCAATCACTAATCATCAGCCTGGACAGCTATAATAACATGTCCTCACAATTGCCGATAATATACAACAACAACAGTGCGCAAAGCAGAAAATCAAAACAGATATGTGTACACGAAATGAAGATCTCCAGCTCTTCTGCTGATGCTCCAAAAGCACCAAATCTGAACCTGTAAATATACTTGGTCCGACCCGAGCATTGAAAGGGAAGAATGCCTGGATCAATCTGGTAAACAGCGTGAGAAACACACTCAACTGAATTTATTACAATACTAAACTTTTCCTTTTAAAACAAAAGTATCACGTAAGACACGCCCACACATAAAGACGGACATGTTTTTACCTTACGATAACTAAAACATTTCATATCAAATTCTATTATATTATAGTAGTGTCTATTGCACAAATAATATTAATCATAGCCGAAATTGTTACGTTGATCAAACTTCCAGCACATAGACCAAAATGGTAATACAATCAAAATGGCAGGCACGTAGTGGAGTTTGGATTTTCATACAAATGACCAGGTGAAGGGACTACCTTCTGATGGGTACACATTTAGATGGATGTGCTGAGGCACATAACATCTTCGCTCTACCAACACAAGATCGGCCTACCTCTATAACTGGATAGTACCAAATATGTCATCCTTCGGTCATTACTAAGCTTTCCCAAGGGCCCTCATAGCATACAAACCACATTAATTTACATCCCAAATGTCATAGCGGGAAGAAATATATCTAGAAGAGGGTGATCATATCCTAATGGGAGAGACCCACTTAACCTTGCTGCATCTAACCCTTTTTTGGTCATTTTCGGTTGATGGGCCTGAGGTAACGATTACCTTTCACATACACATATCGCATCACTTTGAATGCCGCATGGCCATTTCCGTTGACTACTAATTGCCTTCCACAAAAATACAACCTTTAAGCTCATACGTCTCAAGGAGGGTGTTAAGCTAAGAGAAGTTTCCTTCTTCGCCACCACTGATGTACGATTGTAAAAACCAATGTATGTAATCTTAGAAATGCAATGTTAGAGATACATCCATACAAGTTGTCCAAGAACAGGACAAACCGATGGTTCTTTCCTACCACATCCTGTCGGGAAATCCCTAGGATTAGTAGCGAATGGTCCTTGCATTGGATATTTCATAACGAAGTGACTATTTCTACTATATGTATATTGGGATTTTAACCCCAAACGATCAAAAAGCAGTTCTCCACAATTAATATCCTGAATATCAATATCATCACAACTAACCTGCCCAATGGAACGCATATACATTGGTCCAAAGTGGTTTTTGGATAAACCGATCCTGATCTCTTTGCACCAACAACGCAAAAGCGTTTCTCAACCTCACACAGAAACAAAGTCTCATAGACTTAACACGTCTCCAACATTCAACTTGCTATCCCTTTGCCAAGAAGGAAGCTTAATAGATTGGCCCTTTTAATTAATCTTTTATTAATTAAATCACTTTCCAAATATTCACTTAGAATTGTCTTTTAAAAGATATAATCTTAAACCCATTTCAATATTTCAATATTGGAAAACATTTCCATATACTTATTTAATAATAAATAATTCATAATTCAATTTATTTTCAACACTTAGAAAATATTACATATACTTAAATCACGATTAAGTATATATTTTATTCTTTAAGAAAAACATTCTCATAAAAATATTTATCTAGGTCAAAACGAATGTTACGTAAAACATTGTTACGACAACCTAAAATCACTAGTATAGGGTTCGATAATTAGATATATAAATCCCATATACTATACAAAACATCTTTTTTCGAAAATCATTTATTATAATAACAATGTTATAGTCCATCATTTTCTTGCTTCTCGAAAACATCTATTTCAACAATGAATGTTGAAGTCTATGCATTCGATACTTAACACATTTTAAAACATCTTCAAACCATTTAACTCCATTTTATAATGTCACTTTTCAAAACCTTCATTTAACTTTAAAAGATTGTTTACTGTTCAAAATCGTAAATATAATTCTCTAACCAAATTCATTATTATTGCACATTTAATTTAAAGGATAATCCACTGTCCATAATCGTAAATATACTCCTTTAATAAACTTCCATATTTAACTTATGAAAATACAATTGATTTGAATTTATAAAACAATGTTTATAAATTCACATTTCTATTTTATAAAAACTTCCATGTACAAAATTCCTTTATTAACCAATTCCATGTATCTCTCATTTACATACCAAAGTCCGATTATAAGTAATTTACTTGTAAATCATTTTTTATAACTTCATAAATTTATGAATCATATTCACTTAAAAAATCCATTTATAACTTCATTTTAACACTTACAAAAACTCCTTTATAATTCTGTTATTTTGATTTATAAATTCAATTTTATAAACCTTATACATAGGCCATTTATAATAAATCAAAAATCCCAATTTAAACTATTTTATCAAATAGTTAACTCCATATTTCAAAAACCACGTTCTGATTATATTTCACAAAAATCATAATTTTTATAACATCAAAGTTATAACTTTTATTTGTTTAAAATGAATCCATTTACTTAACAATCCAAAAATTAACAAAACATCTATTTTCAAAATCACTTTGAAATTCCTCTTTAATTTGAAATCATCACTTTAACATTTTTAAATTTCCATAAATAGGCCTAATGCTGCGACAGCACTAAATACATCAATCATGACATACAAATCATCATATATCACATGATGACAACATATATCACAATATCTGTAAATAAAATCAACACTTGTGAGGAATCCAGTTGGATCCCTCCAATCTGTCACCTACAACAAATACATATATTAAAAAATATGTACAATGTCCGCTTGGAGGCAGACGCGCGTACAAAGAGTCATCTACTTATACATGAGAACGTATAGGGTCTCATCTGCTCCAATAAGCATGAATATATCAAAATACCAATCAATATATGTATTATATATCATATATCATCCAAACAATCATCAATCAACATAAAATAAATTTATTCTCGCTTATATAAAAGTATCAGCGAGTCAGAAAGAGTGAGTTGTACTCAATTTGGTTCCAATAGCAGTTGTAATGTTTTATTCCGAATAAAATTAAATAAGCGTTTAATTTTATTCAAAACTTTCACTAGATCTAATCAAATCCAAACCAACTCTAAAATATAATGCTCGTTAATACGAACCCAAAGCAACTTGTTTCGTCAAAAACGGACCTTGTATGAAGAAGTTATGACGTTTTAAACATCACACGATTTATAATATAATTTAATTTACAAATAATTTTTTTAATTATTTTAAACTAAAAGTCATCTCACTCGCACGATGTGCTAGATCAAATCTGGATCGCCCCTTTATTTCTTCCTTCTCCGTTCAAAATCGTGAGCACGATCCCATCGGCCGCCATACCCCTCTGATCGTCGCGCCACTAATAGTCCACTAGAGATCGATCAGAGCATTCCAAACGAAAGCTCATGCTCCACTCTCCCTACGCCATGAATCCGATCAAACTCGGTCATGTGTGGACCTCAAAAAACGTGTGCAAACGTGTTGTGTTCAAACTTATTTTGTCGTCGATTGACTTCGCCAGAGACGATCATCGCCGTTGAGACTGATGATCTCGCGATGCTCTACTACTTTCATTTAGGAATTGAAGGCTAAAAGTGCTAGGACCAAGAGAAAATTGAGGAGCAAAGAAACAAAATTATGGCCATCGAATGGAAATGGCAGCTTGAGTTATAGATATTAGGGTTTTAGTGAAAAAGGAAATTATGAAGTCCTTTTATAGAAAATTTCGCAACACTATTCACCCGAAATTTTTTCGAACTCCAATTGAAGCGTGCCGCCTGGCGTTTATATTGTTTTACCCCTATTCCGAACATAATTAATATATATTGAGAGTCAATTCGATCGTATTTGGAAGATAGGTTTTCAAATTGAATTATTTAAATTAAAATTTACTTAAACAAATTTCTACGCGTTTCAGCTTCGTACGGACAAACCGAAAATCTGATAGACACGAAATTTGAAATCGTACAATAATATAACATTACGGATCCAATGAAACTCGTTTCGTAGAAATCCAAGACTGTGTCAAAAATGACCATTTTTGCACCTTAATTAAATGTTAAAATATTCAATTTCTATAAATTAACTTTTAATTCAATTTTAAAAGTTCTATAACATCATTTTAAAATGAAATTTAATTCAACTTTATAAAACATTTTCATTTACATTAAATTCAATTTTCAATTATTTCCGCAATTTCAAATATTAAATTAACAATTTAATTATCCAACTAAATCAAGATATTCGAAATATAAGATATTCGACTTATAAAATTTACTTTTGAATATTTAAAATCAATTAAATATAAGTATTTCGAATGACTAAAATTCTGGATCGCTACAGTGCTTTAAAATTTTGATGACCACCACCACTGAAGCTATATCTCTCCTCTACCCTATAGTGATAGTGCAATGGCTCAGAAGTTCAACGGCGGTGATTGGAAAAATCTAAAAATGAAGGTCATTTTTTGTCTCACCTGAATTCCGGTGAATTGGCGGTGAATTAAGGCGGTCAGCCACCTTGAATCGACTTTATTCATCGAGGATGTTCGACGCCATATAATTAATTTGAAAAACGACGCCACAGATTACAAGTTGCAAATGAACGACTATAATTGGTCATATCTAGTTGCAAAGATCCAAGCAGAGGTAGCTTTCAACGAAATTGATACCATTGGAAAGATCTAGGGAAAATATAAATAACGAAGTCTATTCGTTCATATCTGTTAGTATGTCGGAGAAATTACCATTTGAAGTTCAATAGATTAAATTACGATCAATTTCAAAATTCAAAAATTTAAACATTTTGAAGATTCAAAATAATCAAATATGAACTAATATGTAAAATAAAGCAAGGAAGACAATTGAGTTTTAATTAATCTCTTTGAGAAATAACATAAAAGATATTGTAATAAAACGACTTCGATAAAAAATAGGGCTGCGAGAACAAAATTGTATAATTATAAACTATTTATATCCATAACAAACATACTAAGTGTTTGCTATTGGTGTGCAATTTCTATTGTATTATAAGCTAAGTATATATGTTGATCGTTAGCATTAAAAATTTCGTTGATCCACTAATAAGGAATCTGAGTTTCTCTATAAGTAAAAACAGGGACATGAAGCTATAAGATTCTGGATTATTTATCAAACACAAATAACGAAGCTTATAATATCATTCTCTGAATAATTGAGTTAAATAATGAAGCTGGAGAATCTCCATCTATTATTTATGAGCATGGATTCAGATTTCTTATTAAATAATGGTGGATTTCTATATTCAATAGTTTCATGTCCATCTTTATTATAATCGAGTGGACCTTTATTTTTTAAGAAAGTCCATGGGAAGGAAATAGGAAAAGGCTGTATCATACCTTGGACAAATCAAAGAGAAAATGTGGTATTCTTATTATTACTACCAAATGAGAATCTTTACTAAAGCTTGGATTTAAATTCCCTTCTATGTAATAAAAGAATTTGTTATGGACTTTTGATTTTGTTATTATTATTATCCAAATGGCAGAACTCTCTTTATTGAAGAATTCCATCTTTATTCATGGTTGATATAATTCTCAAAATAAAATATTATTATAGTTTCCAATAAAACTTGAGTCTAGGCTCTCTTCTATGTGTGATGAGTATCTTTACCATATGGGCATCTAGTTATCTTATCATAATTATTTGTACTGTAAAACACATATTGTTTCATTTCATTATGATCAACAAATTTTTTAGGATAAGATGACCTTATAATCTCTTATTTCAGAATCTTCAGCCCATTACACCAAAAAGTATTTTTTACAGCGCATAAAAAACGCTACCGTAATTACGGTAGCATTTTAGAGAACGCCGTTAAGAAAAGTGCAACTAAAAATCCAAGATTTTTTGTTGCGTTTTAGTAAACGCCATATAAACTCTACTAAAAATCTTTATTGTAACGTTTGGTTGTCCACCACAACAAAATATTTTAGAGCGTTTTTTGTGCGACCATGTATATTTTGGTAGCATTTAATAAACGCTGCTAAAAATTATTGATTTTTTGTGCAGGTTTCCCTCGCTGTGGTGGCTCGTTCAGTTTCCACTTCATCTTGTTCACAACATATATATTATATATAGTAATAATTAATATATTTCAGTACGAAACCAACAATCACTCATACAATTATCACATTCAAATAATTGAAAACACTTAACCTTATAATGCAATATGGTACACAAACACCTCGATATAGAATATTTTAAACAAAATAATCACATTTACATAAAACTCATAATCAAATTGCAAATCATTGTCCACTTAAAGAGGGACTTGACTCTTTATCCTCTTCAAGGGAAGAAGAATAAACAAAGAAAAGGGCCTAAATGAGTCTGAACACTCCAAGTAAAATGGTTCTCTGCAACATTTCTAGCAACAAATTAAAACATTAACATATTGTATGAAATGAGAAGCAAAACGAAAATCTTACACATACAAATTTGAAAGAGGGAGGTCTGCGAAGGACTTCTACAGTGCTAGTAAACTGATTATTTTGCATATATCTGAATCAAATCGAAACAACTCTCGCTTATAATCTGATTTTAACACATTCAAAGAAGAAAACCACATATCGCCCAAACCACTATATCAATCATATACAGCTACATTTAAATCACTTGCCATTGACGTATCATTCTCATATGAATCATCATCCAACCCATCTAAATTAATATCTTCTTCAACACATGGAACATAAATTTAATACAAATGTCAAATTTTGAATTAACATTATTGCGGAAATTGTAATATGTTTGGTGTAGTTTATTATTATTATTATTTATAAAATTTAATTAGTTGACTTTTATAAACTTAGTTAATTCATCATCATTATCATCATTATTTATAAAACTTTGTTATAAACATAGTTAATTTCTGATTCACATGTCAAAGAAAGTAAGAATGCAATCAAGATACTAAAATACAGAGGTACCCAAATGGCTCAACGGTTAACTATCTATACCAAGTTGTAACATTTTTTGGGATTACCTGTCTTATTTTCTCTATTCCAATAGCAATAATAGAATCTAGAAGTTGAAATGATTGCTTCTCTATACTACACTTTCACTACATCATATAGAGAATTCCGATAAGATTTATATAAATGAGAAGAACACTAGGGTTTGTTAAGTAGATGCAAGTGGATCCTACATTGATGAAAACCCATTAAGAAGTTATATCCTAGATTGACAAAAGTACGGTATATATTTTATTAAACTACTAAAAAAAGATTTACTTAATTTTATGCGCATGCAAAATAAATAAATAAACAAGGACTAATATCGTTGGAGAATGAATTATGTGAGCCTCATTGCATATGAAGATTAATTTTTTATTATATGACCTAGCCTATGATCTACATGAAATTTGTGCCTTTTTTTGAATTAGATCACCATAGGATCTAAACATTCCGCACAATATTAACAAAATATCAAACTAAATTTTAGAAAATGCCATCGGTCCTCACTTATGGTTTTATAGCTAGCTCTCTACAAGAAGCACATAATATATCGATACATAAGAAGGATAAAAGTTTTATTAACTACCATTGTATAACACTTAAAAAGACCATGAAATTCATGCATGCAAAAAAGAACGATGTTGTATTCCTTAGTAAAGATGTACACTTACAAGATTACCTATAAAAACTTGCGCTTTTGAGACCTATGCCTAGGATAAGGAGAAGTATTGCGATATGAATTAAGAAAGACAAGAAACATTGGATCTTATACGGTTGCATCCTACACCTTCAGGCAAAGAAAAACAATGTCAAATTTACAGTAGGATAACAAAACATATTATGCCCTAATTTACATAAGAAATTGGGGTACATGAAATAGAGAATTTATTTAACAAAGTTATCTAAACTTGGTTGGCTAGTACTTTCTATCATCATATATCAATGACAACCTTAATATTTATATGAAAGGCCACTGTTTGACACCAAACATTTTTAAACAATATGTAAAGAAATCATGGAAGAAACCAAACATGAATATGAATATCGTATAATATAAAAAGAACTTCACAAAGCCCGAAAACACAACTTAACCGTTGAATGAAATCTTCTACACAACTAACATTTGTTATAATCAAACATTCATATTTTAATTCAACTAAACCAAGCTAAAAAAAATTGTTGTCACTGACTAGGTATAAACAATTAGTCTTGTATCCTTATTTGAAAACTGATTGATAATAATCTCTCTGATCTCACTAGTGTTTTCTAATCTGACTTTAATTTTTACATAAATTTGAAATTATGTGTGTGAGTTGAAATAATTTTCTAATATAACTTCAATTTTTGTGTATAACTTGAATTTATTCGGGAAAGGCATACATCCCTCAAACCTAAAGCAAACCGTTCAAATTCGAAGAGAGCATCAAAGGCAATAGGCAGTGACTTCTTTCAAATGGCTTGAGTTCCAGGTAAGCATGGCAACGAAAATGCACCTCCAGCGACTCCCTAGATGACGTGAATTTTAAATATCGACGGACAATGATAATCTCTTAAACATCTATGATTCCACTGGTGATGACAATCTCTCGAGTGATAGAGGCACTCGATATTAGTGATGGCATCAAAATTTGAAGTTAGCAGCACAAAATCCTCCACGGTAGCAGTGAACTCATTCTTCAGGTCTGGGTAATAACTCCACTATGACGGTTCCATTTTTCGAACGCTCTACGACTTTGGGCGACAACGGTGACTTCATCATGGCATTATCGTAGTTGATCAATTTAGGGTAACAAGAAGAAGGAGGAAATTATTTAGGGTAGGGTAGATAGAGAAATAATGTTTAAGAAGTGGATATGATTTCTAAGATGTAATTTTTATGTATAACTAAAGTAGCATGGCGAAATAAAAAATGGGCGGGCAAGCTGAATTTTTTTTGGTGGCATTAAAGCTTAATAAAAATAAAACTAAAAATAGAATATAGTTGCGTTTATCTTTAAATGCCACCAATAAATGCTACTAAAAGTATATTTTATTGTAGTGGTTTATGAATATGGGCTTAGATTTCTTATTGAGCAATAACGGATTTCTTATTGGACTTCTAGTTTTCCTGTTCTTAGTATTCTATTAGTAAAAATCCTATTGATGAAATTTCAGGAAAAAGTAAAGGCAAGAAATACCCATAGTCTAAAGAAATATACCTTATCATCAAAATAGTGAATCTATGAAGTTCCACATTATCTTACTAAACGATGATTGTTGTTTAATAATGGAGCTTGGGATATCATCTTCTGAGTTGTTTGGTAAAATAAAGTCTTGGATTATGATTTTTGAAAAAGAGCTTAAGTTGCATACTATGTAATGGTAGATCTCTTTACTGAATGGGTTTTGGGATTATTTATTACTCCTTGGATAACAAAACATCTGCTATTAAAATGCATGTGACCAAGCGTTTTAACAAACGGAATTAATAGAATATTGATAAGACCCCCTGTTTCATTCAAACTCTTGAAAGTGTGAAAGAAGCATAAATTACTATTTATCCAGACTTATAAATCCCATCATCAAGGTATGAATACTCATTTTGTACAAATGGGTATTGAGGATTTTGGGTTAAGAAATCGTCATGGGAATTATTTACAAGGATTGCATACTCCTTAAAAAAGACTCCATTAAATTCCTGGATTCTTTTATTGGAAATAAATTATTACTCAATGGTGAAATTTATGGCATAGCTCTCTAAGATTTTAATGGTACTCATCAAAAAATGAATAATCCATCCTCACATAATCATTGTGATAGTAAGATTTTCTGATAAAAAAACATAGATCCCTACCTAACAAGGTTCAAAAGTATCATTTTTTGGTTCAATCTGACATGAGGTCTAATTTTCCATTTTGAAAGTAAGAACCGAATCATCCGCTATAATGAATTTTTAAATGGAAAACATACTCTATGAAGACATACCACCCCCAGCATAGTGATCAACAAGGTTTGTTAGGAAAATTGTTAACTCGGTTCTCTTCTACGGATAAGTTTCCAAGTAAGTAAGAATCATGTGTTATTCGATGCCCAAGATTCCATTGATTAAAGGAATAAATCTATGGGAGTTTGGATTAGTCAATTTTGTATCTAAAAGGCGTAAGCATGAAAGAAATAGATATGACTAATAATTGGGATTCAACAAAGGATTTCATTGGAAAGTATGCCGATAATGTGAAGAAAACAAAGAAAAGCAATGAGATGAAGACATAAGTCACCCTAATCTATTTAACTTACACCATTACTTGGCCTTTTCGACTAATAAGTAGCAGGTTTGATAAAAAAATCTGCCTATTCCAACATAGATCTCAGACTTGCAAACCAAAAGCGATTACCTATTTTACTAGATGGGAGATGGGACTATCCCTAATTTGTGCTCATGTAAAACCCAAACAATAGTAACCATTGGACATACCCTTTTTCACATCAACATAAGAATTTGAGGAGATGTTACTAAATAAAGTTAAGGTTCCACCATGCCAAGAAATCACGTATTCTTGAGAACCAAACTAAAAACCTACAAAGAAGCCCTTGGGTTTAGCCAAAACCATATTGTGAGTCATGGAATATCAACAAAAAAATTCCAAGTATCTCAGTCCAAGAAAACCTATAAGGAGAATGGTTTAGTGTTAAAAGGTAAGGGCAAGAATAAAAATCAAGGCAAGTGGCCTCCAAATTCCATATTGAAATAATCGTTATTTCTAAACACTTATTACAAAGAATATAACCCAAATAGTTTGAGAAAATAGATAAAGGATTTTGAAAGATTCATTCTAACAAATAGCCCAAGGTCTGAGATGCGATATGTTTGACTTAGCTCCTAACCTGTTAAGGTTAGCAAGATTTGTTAAGCAGACGAACATCTTATACCTAGAAGATGTCAAATAAGCCTTTGGTCCCACCGCTAGGCCTAACCAAAGAACACATCCAAAGGAGATGGACGGGAAGCCTTCGGTTCTGCCATAAGGCCCAACCAAAGCAACCATCCAAAGAGTGATGGTCAATTAAACCTTTGATACTGCCGCCGTGCCCGGTCAAAGCACTTATCCAAGGAAGATGGATGAGAAATCTTTGGTCTCATTGTAGGGCCTGGCTCAAGCAATCACCCAAAGAGTGATGGTCAGTTAACCCTTTAATCCTACGGCCAGGCCTGGTCAAAGCATCCATCCAAGTGAGATGGAAGAGAAGCCTTCAGTCCTGCCACAAAACCTAGCCGAAGTAACATCTACAGAGTGATGGTCAGTCAGGCCTTTAATTCCATCGTCGGGATTGGTCAAAGCGCTCGTCCAATTGAGATGGTCAATGGACACTTTGATGATCAAATAACGTCGTCTAAAGCAACCATCCAAAGAAGGATAATCAAATAAACTGTTAATTCAATGAATAATAAAACTCAGAATAGGCAAAGAACAAAGTGTATTCCCACTGGGCTACGAGAAATTTCCATATTATGGAAAGTCACGGTCTTTAAGAAAAAGTTACCGTAAGTCAATAAACACAAACGATCAATAATGAGAGATATTAAGAGGAGGGGAAATAAAGAAAAAGTAGAATTTTACTTAAGCTAACAATAAGAAAATTACTTATCGGTGCGGGGGGGGGGGGGGGCTATTGTTACACCTAAATTATCAAGGATAAGTAAAGTGTGATGCAATCAAAATTTGTAAATGTTCGGACCATCGCAAGTTGGCACGATGATGTTATCAAAAGTTTAAGTACTCAAAGCCGTTGAATTATAAAAGCCATCACATGTCGAGTCATCAAGTTGTCACATATTATGTTTGAGGAGCTATCACATGATGACTAATCAAGCTATTAAGTGATGATGTTCTCCAAGGTTATTACATGTTTGAAAATCAAGCTATTGGAGGACAATAATTCTCAAAGCTATCGAAAGATAATACATTTAAGCTATCGATGATTAATAAATGAAGCTATCAACGGTAAATAAATGAAGCTATTAAAGGTTGATAATTTCTACTAAAGACTGATAAATGAAGCCATCGAAGGTTGGTAATTGAAGATATTGATAGTTAATAAATGCAGCCATCGAAGGTTGATAAATGAAGACATCGATGGTTTATAACTAAAGCTATTGAAGGTTGATAAACGAAGCTATTGCAGGTTGACAATTAGAGCTATTGCAAATTGACTGGTTGAGCTATCAAAGGTTATGTTTACATAGTTATCAGGCTTTGATGATTGAAGGCAACCAAAATTTAAGAACAAGCCATCACATACTGGAAAGCAGAGCTATCATAAGTTGATGCAATAAGCCATTGTAGATTGATGCTATAGGCCATCACAAGTTGAAGTTATAAGCCATCACAGGTAGGCCCATCGCATGTTGATTGTAACGACCCAATTGATTGACTTCCGAAAGTCGACATCAATACGTCCACTGTATCAAATGCGGTACAATCGAATGCTAGAAAACCTAACCGTTAGGGTTAAGGAAGAAGAAGATAGAAGAAGAACAGAAAACAATAACAATCTCACATTCACAGCGGAACAATATATAATAGATGAATGCATAATCTTTAAACAAAAGCACTATATCAGTTTATACATACATCATCAGAGTTTACAACAACACAATACAACACTGCCAGTCATTATAACTTGCTTACATGAAATTAAACTTGCACCAACCCATACGCAACAGATAATACATAGAATAAGTGATACACTTCGCCATCCAGCTTGCCTTCTGATCTCCATAGAAACTTCTTGACTTCGTTCAGGAACACCGGTAACCTGACTCTAGGCTGCCCGTATGGAAAATTATAGTCGCCCAGAGTTTAGAAAGGGAACAATAAACTCCAGGTCAGTCGTGGGACTGGTGTGAGATCTTAAAACAGTTATTTTTTCACAAAGGAAATAAAAAGAAATCTGCTATGCTTTTGGAAAATGAAACTACCATAAGGCCTCCCACCACACACATAATGCAAATGCACAATTGGAGGAAATTTCTCCTTATGATAGTCAAACATGCTTGATATGCAAAATCTTTTTGATATTATTATTAATGCATAGTGTGGAAAATATTTCAAAAGTATAATATTAATCTTAGCCAACATACACATTTCGTAGTATGCCTACTATAGCTACCACTTAAACGGCGGGTCACCACCATAAGTAAATGGCAGGTTATAAACTAAAACCGTACAGGGCGCGTATTGGTTATTAGATTTCCAACAAATGGTCAGGCTAAGGAACTTCCTATACCACATGGGTACGCCTCTGGAGGGACGCCCCGAGAACCTAACTGGATCTCTGCCAACACAAGGCCGAGTTACCTCACGCTGTAATGAAGCAGTAACTAGGTAATTACTACACGAGTATGCCATCCCCCGGTCGTTACTGACCTTTATCCGAGGATTCTCAACCACAAAGCAATAAATTTGCAGCAACCGCATAGGTTAAATATCATGGCTCCATACCATGATACCACCTTTTTCTAGAAGGAAATGGACATACCCTAAGGGCGCGACCTTTAAAACCCCTTGCTGCATTCTTCCCGTTCGACCATTTCTAGGTTGTGAGGTCCCATGAGGTCTCGTCCACAAAGCTATGCTTTTCACAAAAGCCATGCTTCGATCAAAAAATGATCAGCAACACTCAGCATGCCACATACCAAATTGGGAATATAACACTAATAACAATCAACTACATAACCTCTGAGCTCATACGTCTTAGAGAATGGTGTTAAGTTAAGAGAATAAATTCTCCACCACCAACAGATATGTATTTGATAGAAACCATCTTTATATCTCAAAGTGTAACGTCAGACACACATCAATACAAGTCTGTTCCGGGTTCGAACGGAACCGAAGGCACTTCAAAGAAGCCCTTGCAAATCTGGATATTCACTAATCACATCTGGACTCCCCATCACAAAGGGTGAAATCTCTATACCGGAGCAACTCAGTGCAGAGACATTCGATAGGTAATCCTTTCGTTTCCGAAAATACCCGGTCTTCAACACCATCTTCAAATGCAATCTCTTTTCGTC
Organism: Allium cepa; assembly: GCA_030765085.1. Lineage (NCBI taxonomy): Eukaryota > Viridiplantae > Streptophyta > Magnoliopsida > Asparagales > Amaryllidaceae > Allium > Allium cepa. The sequence goes on from CM060932.1 coordinate 178,650,472, forward strand.
GTATCATTATTTGGAATAGGTTTTATGACACAAAGTGCTCTCTCGGCTAATCCGAATAATGAGCGCTTATTTTTAAAAATAAGCGTTACATTCATATTTCAAGTAAATCACAACAAATTTCCACTTTGATTTTTTAAAACAAAAGATCCATCACAAAGAGTCGATGTGGTTTTCAGATAATTATTTGGAATCCGACCCCCGGTTGCATCGAAATTCAAATGCCATTTAAAGGCCAATATTAATAGCCGGTTATTGAACATCAATCAATATTCACACAATCACCAGATTTTAAATAATTTTCCCCCAATTATTTATTTTCAAAATATCTTCGTAAGATATATTTTCACACTTCAACCTTTTGAAAACAAATTTCAAATCACTTTCCTCACGCGGAATAAGTTTCCAATATTATTTATTTTCACTAAAAAATTTTCCTAGTCCGAATAATTTAAAATAATTTAAATCACATATCCACAAATATATACTTGGAAACATTTAGAATAAAAAAAAAATTTAAACGCTTACTCAAATATTAGTTATGAAAATATTATACTAATATCTCATATAAACTTCAAGCCCAAAACTAATTTTGAAAATAAAATTATTAGATAGGGTATAACTATTTAAATAACCATTTTCTAAAACAAATATCAATTAAACCTTTAAAATAATTGCATCTATAATTAACTAAATAAACCTTTACTTTAAAGATTTAAAAAAACAACTTAGGAAAATAATTTCTCCAAAGCATCCTTTCTAAAACCATCCTTAAAAATTTTCAATTTATATTTATAAGATACTTTGAAAACATACTCGGCTTTCCAAGGAAGAATACTCTTTCCATTTCAAAATGGTCCATTTAAATCAATTAATAAATCTTTCTTGATTTATTTCAATTTACATTCCAAATCCATAAATTTCTTTCCACGCTTTTAAAAATAAAACAATATTTATTTTTAAAACAAATTCCCTTTCCCTTATAAATTCCTATTGTGAGTTTAAATTTCCAAATATCCACTGATATACGATTTCCAAATCGATTTCCAAATATTCACATTCAAACACCAAACCAAATTCCAAATTGATTTTCTAAACATTTATTTTAAACACCAAATCAAATTCCAAATTGATTTTTAAATTTATTTGAAACACAAAATCAAATTCCAAATTGATTTCCAAATTTATTTCAAACACCAGATCAAATTCCAAATTGATTTCCAAATTTATTTCAAACACCAAATCAAATTCCAAATTGATTTCCAAATTTATTTCAAACACCAAATCAAATTGCAAATAGATTTCTAAACATTTATTACCTTTCAAAATAAATCTCTTTATTTCTTCCAAACTATTTAAAACCCGAATTTCAAATAATTTCTTCAACTTTTAAATAGTATTACTAAAAATCCATTTATTAAAAATCTTTCCCCATATTTTGGAATTTATTCAATAGGATTTCAGAAATCAATCTTTACTCTTTTTAAATTCTTTCTTTTAAATTTATTCAATTCTCTAAAATTAATTTACTTAAAATCTTCTGCTTTAATTTTCAAAAATCCAATTTTATATTTCTGGTGTCCTAGGATACCAAAAATTTATTCAACTAAACCATAGCTTTCAACAAATTTCAACCACCAATACAATCATTCACACCAATATAATCATTCACGGTTATCACATCACAACATATACAAATAAATTCAACAATGTGAGGAATTCATCTGGATCCCTTCAACCTGTTTCCCTGCATCTACAGACGTTAGCACAACAATTTAAATACCAATTCCACTTCGAGGTGGAACATCGCAGTATATGGGATTATGTAATATCATCCGCTATTATGCAGTGCATAGGGTCTCATCTGCTATATAATGCGGGAAATCAACCACTCCAATAGACACACACACACACACATACACTACTATATATACTATCACAATCAAACAATCAATCAATAACTGAAATTCTAATTTTTCAACGGAGTGAGAAGATCTCACCTTTGCTTTTTTATTTTGCAATCCATTTCCAATTGGACTTGATCCTCTACGATTTTTTAGACCTTGTATAACAATTATATAAAATTTCATTAATATTCGGATAAATCGAACAATTAAATTCCATTTGATAATTTAATTAACCAGTGATTTTATTTTAAACTAATACTTTTAATTTAAAAAAATTCCTTTTAATAAATTTATTTAACTAAAGGTTAAATTTAAAACTGAATTTCCTTTAATAAATTATTTTTAGTAACTAGATGAATTAAATAAGCTTATCAAACAAATTAATTTCCATATTGATTTAAAACATGAATGTTTTTACTATTCAAAATAGAACATGCATGTGGATATGTGTGTGTATATATATATATATATATATTAAATTAAAATAAAATTATTTTATATCGTATTGTTAAACTAAAATTTCATCTCCATATAAATTTCAAAAATGCATGTATACAAATCTTCTTTTCAAAAATGGATAAAAAATATTATATACCTGCTGTAAAAAAATTTAAAACTTTCTTTTCATACATACATCTATATATTTTAAAATTTTAAAACTGCTTAATTAAAACCTTACTATTTACTCTACTATTTTAAAACCTTATTGCATAATTTCAATTTTTAGAAAAAATTTCAAACTTATCACTTTATTTAATTTAGTTAAAATAAACTGTTAATTACCTTGCCTTCACTCGAATTGAGGAACCCAAGACCGTGTGCCTCCCTTTTCCATTGAATTCGAACTTGCGACATCCCTACTTCTTCCACCACCGGTCGCCCATCGTGAATTTCAAACTACGACCTCGCCAACTCGATCGAACCCTAGCTCATGATTGGAATCGAACGCCGTCTTGATTTGATCGATTTCGATCGAAATTAGTTTCGATCTGACAGTAGGAGGAAAAGTACACCGCGACTCTTCCCTCAGACCACGCTAGCCACCACATGCTCCATGACCCTTGTTGATGTGCCATCGCGTGTACAGTCCACCATTGCAACGTCGTCTTGCGAGCCTACTCGAGCCCACGAGATCGCCGACCCTGCTCACACGAAACATTTGAGATTTTTTCATCTTTGAGTCGATCGCGAGCTTCCGAAGAGCAAGAGGGATTTTGGTTTGTATTCTTTTGTTTTCGACCAATGATTTATATTTTCTTGCAGCAGCTGTTTTAAATTTTGAACGAAATGATCTCGTTGTTTTTTATTTCTTTGAACGAGATAGTTGTTTTTGTTTTATAAAGAAAAATGAACGCGTGTAAACATTTAACAGAGAAAAGTAAATACGTGTTAAATTTTCTCAACGTGTCAGTTTGCTATAATATTTGTACGTATTATTTATATTCAAAATTATAATTCAAATTTAAATCATCTCGGTTTTCACAATTCAAAATCTCGATCTCTAATCGATGCATGCCGCTAGGCGTTTATAATGTTATACGCCTACTCCGAACACAATGGAAAAAATTTCGAGTTCAAATTCGATTGTATGGAGAACATAGCTTTTTAGACGAGTTAGAACATTAAATTTTCAATTTAAATTTCAGCGCGTTTGCTTATCGTACGATCACATGACAACTTCGAATGCTATGGAAATTGAAATCCAATAATAATACACTATTACAGATCCAATAGAACCGGTTTTGTCAAAATCCAAGACTGTGCCTCGTAATGCTCTTTTTTAAATATCGATTCAAACGATATAAATTCAAAACTGAACAAAAACTTCAAATTTCAAATTTCAACACTTCCCTTATCTTCAGTATTATCAATATGAATTTTCCAAGCCTTTAAAATATTTTTAACAAGCTTAAAATTTGAAGATACTATATTTTACCCAATTTTGAATAATTAAATTAAAAAATTTAATTGTCCAAATAAACTCTAATATTTAAAATTCAAGTTAAACTAACTTCCAAATAACTAAAATCAATTAAATATTTCGATTCCAAATGTCTAAAATTCTGGATCGTCGCATTCTTTCCCCCTTAAAATAATTTCGTCCCGAAATTACTAGTTAAGAAGAATAATCCTTAACCTGTTTATTATTTTCCCTAAACCAAACAGTTTCAACTTTCCAAAACAAATCTTTTTATTAAAGAGCCATTATCACTTCTATTAACTTTCCAAAATCTTTCATAGTTCCAAGCAACATTGTTTTGTTAAGAATTCAAATTTAAATTCAAATTTTAAATTATCCCAATTTCTCAAAAAATTTCTAACTCCCTAAATTTTCGAATTTTTTTGCCAGCATCTCATTTGCCCGGCTAGCTCAGTACGACTACAAAATGCCACAATGAGCCCACATATTTCAAAAGAAAAAAAATACCAAGTGGATAGACAAGAAAATCATCAAATTTCATATAGAAATTTAAATACATACCTTTTATCGAGCAATTTAAATTTATCTTCAAAATCAAAAATTCAATTTCCTTTTCCTTTATAACACCTGTATATCTTACTTAGCAATAATGCCCAATTACAATATTCAAAATCATTTTGCACATTTCTTTACAAAAGTTTGAATATTTATTCATTCAAATCCGTAGATGTACTTATATCATTCGTACGCAATATCAAATTCGATCGCTCACTCGATCACACAATTTCACTACTGAACTAGTATCGTCCACCCAACTTCTTAGTGCAGACTCGGATCTGGTTTCTTGATCAGAAACCGACATTCTCCTTGCATAGCCGTAATGTATGATAGAGAATTTCCAGAATCAACCAAAAATCCATATCCAGAGTTCGCCATCGAAAATCGAGTGAAAAATTCCAATTTGGATCGATTTAATTATCTCGAAATCCGTGGTCGAATTCTGGATCAAATCGCTATGCGAATAGAATAATATACGTACATCCCACATATTTATTCCAATTGACTTTTATCTATATCAATTTTCTTTTCTTTTATTCACATTGATTTTCATTCCCCTATTCACAATTTTTCCAATTCACAACTTCCAATTTAACCTTTATTCAATTATTAACTTAGTAAATTATCCAGTACCAAATTTTACTTAAGTACTTTGCCATTTATTTCTTAAGTTCAATGCAATATTCCATATACTTCTTATATTATTTCACTTCATCACTTTGGTTTTATCTATACTTTTATTCAAGTTGAATTTCAATTCCATATAATTCAATTTACCTTTCATTTATAATTATTGAATTCAATTCATTTCAAACCATATTTAAATTTGTCATTCCTTCAATTTGCTTCACTTACTAATTTAGTTTCAATACTTTGCTTCGGTGTTTGATATGGTGTTTGAAATAAATTTGGAAATCAATTTGCAATTTGATTTAGTATTTGAAATAAATGTTTACAAAATCAATTTAGAATTTGATTTGGTGTTTGAAAGTGAATATTTGAAAATCGATTTGAAAATCATATATCGGTGGATATTTGAAAATTTAAATTCATAATGGGAATTTATAAAGGAAAGGGAAATTTGTTTCAAAAATAAATATTGTTTTATTTTTAAAAGTATGGAAAGAAATTTACGGATTTGTAATGTAAATTGAAATAAATCAAGAAGATTTATTAATTTATTTAAATGGACCATTTTGAAATGGAAAGAGTAATCTTCCCTGGAGAGCTGAGTATGTTTTCAAAGTAGCTTATAAATATAAATTGAAATTTTTTAAGGATGGTTTTAGAAAGGATACTTGGAGAAATTATTTTCCTAAGTTTTTTTTCTGAATCTTTAAAGTAAAGGTTTATTTAGTTAATTATAGATGTAATTATTTTAAAGATTTAATTGATATTTGTTTTAGAAAATAGTTATTTAAATAGTTATACCCTATCTAATAATTTTATTTTTAAAATTAGTTTTAGGCTTGAAGTTTATATGAGATATTAGTATAATATTTTCATAACTAATATTTAAGTAAGTGTTAAAAATTAGTTTTTATTCTAAATGTTTCCAAGTATATATTTTTGGATAAGTGATTTAAATTATTTTAAATTATTCGGACTCGGCAAATTTTTCAATGAAAATAAATAATATTGGAAATTTATTCCGCGTAAGGAAAGTGATTTGAAATTTGTTTTCAAAAGGTTGAAGTGCGAAAATATATCTTGTGAAGATATTTTGAAAATAAATAATTGGGGGAAAATTATTTAAAATATGGTGATTGTGTGAATATTGATTGATAATTAAATAACCGACTATCAATATTGGCCTTTAAATGGCATTTGAATTTCGATGCGTCCGGGGGTCGGATTACAAATAACTATCCGAAAACTACATTGAATCTTTGTGATGGATCATTTATTATAAAAGATCAGAGTGGAAATTTGTTGTGATTTACTTGAAATCTGAATGTAACACTTATTTTTAAAAGTAAGCGCTCATTATTCGAATTAGCCGGGAGAGGACTTTGTGTCATAAAACCCATTCTGAATAATCATACGACGAAATGGGATTGCATTTGAAGACGGTGTTGAAGACCTGGTATTTTTTAAAACGAAAGGTTTACTTGTCGAATGTCTCTATACTGAGTTGCTCCGGTATAGAGATTTTATCACCCTTTGTGATGGGGAGTTCGGACGTGATTAGTGAATATCCGGATTTGCAAGGGATTCTTTGAAGTGCCTTCGGTTCCGTTCGAACCCAGAATGGACTTGTATGGATGTGTGTCTGACGTTACACTTTGAGATATAAAGCTGGTTTCAATCAAATACATTTTTGTTGGTGGCGGAGAATTTTCTCTTAGCTTAACACCCTTCTCTGAGACGTATGAGCTCAGAGGTTATGTAGTTGATTGTTACTAGTGATATATTCCCAATTTGGTAATGTGGCATGCTGAGTGTTGCTAATGATTTGTTGATCGAAGCATGGCTTTTTTGAAAAGCGTAGATTTGTGGATAAGACCTCGTGGGACCTCACAACTCGAAAATGGTCGAAACAGGAAGAATGCAACAAGGGGTTTTAAGGGTTGTGCCCTTAGGGTATGTCCATTTCCTTTTTGGAAAAAGGTGGTATCATGGTATGGATCAAAGATATCTAACCTATGTGGTTGCTGCAAATTTATTACTTTGTGGTTGTTGCTTTGTGGTTGAGGATCCTTGGATAAAGGTCGGTAACGACCGAGGGATGACATACTCGTGTAGCAGTTACCTAGTTACAACTTCATTACAGCGTGATGTAACTCGGCCTTGTTTTGGGAGAGATCCGGTTTGGTTCTCAGGGCATCCCTCCAGAGGCGTACCCATGTGGCATAGGAAGTTCCTTAGCCTGACCATTTGTTGGAAATCCAGTAACCAATATGTACCCTATACGGTTTTAGTTGTATAACCTGCCATTTACTTATGGTGGTGAACCGCCGTTTAAGTGGTAGCTATAGTAGGCATACTACGAAATGTGTATGATGGCTAAGATTAATATTATACATTCGAAATGGGTTCACAGTATGCACTAATAATAATACCAAAAAGATTTTGCGTATCAAGCATGTTTGACTATCATAAGGAGAAATTTCCTCCAATTGTGCGCTTGCATTATGTGTGTGGCGTGAGGCCTTATAGTAGTTTCGTTTTTCAAAAGCATAGCGGATTTCTTTTTATTTCCTTTGTGAAAAATTAACTGTTTTATGGTCTCACACTAGTCTCATGACTGACCTGGAGTTTATTGTTCTCTTTCTAAACTCTGGGTGTCCATAATTTTCTACACGGGCAGCCTAGAGTCAGGTTATAGTGTTCTGGAACGAAGTCAAGAAGTTGCTGTGGAGATCAAAGGGCAAGCTGGACGGCGAAGTGTATCACTAATTCTATGTATTATCTATTGCGTATGGGTTGGTGCAAGTTTAGTTTCATGTGTGTAAGTTATAATGACTACCAGTGTTATATTGTGTTGTTGTAAACTCTGATGATATATATATAAACTGATATAGTGCTTTTGTTTAAAGATTATTCATTCATCTATTATATATTGTTCCACTGCGAATGTGAGATTCTGTTATTGTTTTCTGTTCTTCTTCTATCTTCTTCTTCTTTAACCCTAACGGTTCGGTTTTTCGGCATTTGATTGTACGTCATTTGATAAATTACAAGCTATCACATGATGGTGATATTATAGAAATGAGCCATGTGAAGAATTAATATACTAATATGAAGGAAATTCTATGCAATAAAGCTTGAAAGAACTCCTACACATCTATGCCACCTTTGTTGGTACCATGGCCAAGATAATGATCCATGTGAATTACTGTACTCTTGAGGTGATGACAAAATAGCGTCATCAAGATCATATATCTTTTCAAGTCACCAACCCGCATCAACTTCAGTCGTCCAATCCAACCAAGTCATGCCACTCTCCCACCACCATATCTAAAGCCCCACCCCCACTTAAGAAGTGGCTTCTCTCTTTTTTCTCTTACTTAGCACAAATCATTATTTAGTACCTGACATTTCTAAGCTCCCATAAGAGCTTGAGACCTCCTTTAATGGCTGCCGAAGAAGAAGACGACTTGAACTTTAAACATAAGGGCCTTTAGAAATAGGAAAATTTACTTCATCCTAGATTTTTGGACCATAACAAAAGAGATGACTTGTATTTTTTGCATATGTACTCAAATTTCATATCATTTTCATATAAAAGAAGAATCACCTTACTTGAACTTTGGACATTTTTGGAGTTTTATTATTTTTATTATGAGCATATTAGGAATTGTATTTGAATTTTATCGTTTTTGAAATATTTTGGAGTTTGGCCAAATTTCAGTTTGGCAATCGTTAACAAATCTTTTTTGCAAAAATCCAATTTTACTATTATAAGTGATACCCAGTAGTAATGATCATTTACAACCAATTCTTTTCATCAAAACTATATCTCTTTATGACCTATTGAATTTGGTTTCGGTCAAAACTGCAGTACTGTCCAAATTCAACTTAGTTAGTCCAAACATAAAATCCTTAGTTCAATAATAATATTTACTATTAACTATACTTCTCTAGCTAGAAAGTTTGACTTTGAGTTGATCACAGTTGACTATGATACTAATCTCTTATAATCGAGAAGATGGATTCCTTATTGAATAGTGCTTCACATCTAATGCTTCAACTCGGACCCAACTATAATCGCTCGGCGGAATACCATGCCATGATTTAATTATAACCAAAGTGGAATATCCATAATTAAGTTTCATGATATGCTCAAATCAAGGGAAATTTTTGATATCGTCGCTTCAAGGTCTCCTGTTTGCCTTAGAAGTGACCAATAGGAAACTGCCGAGTGAGTCCTTCCATAGTTGTCCAATAACTATTAGTATGCCACCAATTGGTCCCCCTAGCAGCCATGAGTAATACAGTGTCCTACATTTGGAGAGGGTTCCATACTCTCGTCTTAAAAGACGAATCAATATCATTTCTTAAAACATCTTGGCTATGAATATTTAAAATAATTTGTTATTTTACGGTGTTGAATTTCTCATGATTACAATATATTGTAATTACTATCACATAACATATCATTTAAGGATTTTCTAATTGATATACTTTAAGCTAATTACTTAATAATTAGATAACAATATAACAAAGTATATTACAAAAATCAAACACCTTTACTGCGAATAAGATATGTTATCTAGTTAGATATATGTAACAAATTACATAATTGCTCCTAGGGCATCCCCCTAGCTCTATAAAGAACAAATGCATTAACTATCAATCCATACTCCCCTTGACTACCTAAATATTTTAAGAAACCAAATTCAGGCTAATCAACCCACCTACTGGGTTAGTGACTATTAATGAATTTCTTCGTCAACCTTAAAAAGTGTAAGGAAAGAGGAATGTGGTTGTAGAAAGGATCAGATATCCCTTGTAAACCTCAATGAGTGTTGGAAAAAGCGGTACTTGGTTGAGAAAGGGCTTAGGTAATTAGGCCTGGCATGTTCAAGTTCATGATGATGTCATGAGCATGCTCATGTCAAAGCTATGTCAATACATGTAGAGCAACCTTATGCAGGCAAAAATCAGGATTATGAGTGCTTTTGGAATTCAAAGCAAGTTATGATTACAAATCACAAGTGCTTTGGAATTTGAAAACAAGTCATAATTGAAGTCCTCTTTTATTCGTATGTTTTGTAAATGTAATTGTTGAATGTACAAGGTCCTATGTACAAAAGTACAATTGGCACTAGGATCACCGAAGTAATTTAGGGTTACAAAGTCTAAAATGCAAGAGATAAGAAAAGAATCATTCCCTTTTCTTCATGCCCCTAGGTCCATATTTAAATGGGTTAAGGGATGCTGCATGGCTACCACATGTCCATGTGGCATGCTGGACCTTCGACATTAACCATGTTGATAGCGCATGGTACTATGCCTTGGTTAATGTTGAACTTCCGTATACACTTGCACAATGGTGAACTTCGGTGCTTAGCATCCATCCCGCCTTGATAATCTTCATTGGTGACATTCGATATCAACATTGTATTGAGGAAATGTGGCATCCTTTAAAGTTTGATGAAGTACGGCCTTACTATGGCACAACATTAATAAGTAGTGACATTGATAAGTGGAAATATTAGCAATGATCATCATTGATAACATGCAGCGTCGATAGAAAACGACATCGATAACAAGTGGCATTGATAATAGACGGCATTGACAATAGGCAGCATTGATGATAAGAGACATTAATAAGAGATAGCACTGACGGTCAGCGACATTGATAGGAGATGGCATTGGCAATAAGCAGCATTTATAGGAAACGACATTGGCGATGAGTGGCATTGATAGGAGATAACATCGATGGTGAAGCGAAATTGATGAGATGTGACATTACTTTAAAGGGTAACATTAGAATAAGGCGGCATTGGAGAGATGCGATATTAATTTTGAGCAACATCGATTCTTATGATCCCATAGAAGAAGTGCTTCATTGATGGAATGCGACATCAATGTCTTATCATGTCATTATAACACTGATGACTTTTGACATAGAGCTTTCCAGTGTTGTCACTCTCTTACTAACATGCAACACTGTTTTCAATTTCTTTGGCACAATATCATTTATTCAACTTTATAAACAGTACGCGGCACTGACAACATTCGGTATTTCTGGCTTCCTTGATGACCTATGACATTGCCTATTATTCCTTATTGATAAGGGACGACACTGTATGATTTTGGCATTAGTTTATCTTTAAACTTTCGACATTTCTTGTTAATGCAACATCATGCTTATATCAACATGCCGTATGCCTTTGGGATTGATAATGATAGTAACATTTGCGCCTAGTATAAAGCAAGCATTGACTTTTCAAATCAATAGCTTCAGCATTGGCTCGTTACCACCTATTAGTATTCTTTGCAGATCCAACCATACATTTAAAATTGATCCAATGGTAGCTGCATGTCTTCTTTTCCTCTATACATAGTTAAATCTTCTCTTTCTTCCTCTTTTACCTATGTTTTAATCTTAAGCAAAAGATATTCCTAGATTCTCAAACCATTAAAAATCTCATATTTCAGACATCCAAGCCATCATTATGGTTCGATTTCTGATTCTACTTGCATCAATGTACTTGAATTAAAAAGTTTTATATCAAAATTATTATTAGGGTTTCATCTAGGTTTTATCGATTTCGTATTAATTACGTGATTTTGACGTTGATATGAGTATTATCGTTTAGATTAATGACCAATTGTGCTTTTTAATTAGCAAAGAATTTCTATGTTGCTTAAATGATTTATTCGAATAAATAAAAGTTGGGCTACATCGATTTGAAAACCTGGGTGTTTCTAGTTTAATGATAAAATGGATAGTCTATTATAACCGAAACCCAATATTGCCTTGCTCTATAGCAATATTGACACCTTACGACGTTACTAGGATATTCGATATTGACTAATTTACCCTCTTTATTTCGTCATTTATATTTTTACCCTGATGTTTTATTGCTAAATTGGATAGTATATACCACTCTGATGTTTGGCATCAATTGAGTTTTCTCTTTGCATATTATGCTGATAGTCAATTCCGAAGCTTAGAAAACTTATAGCGTAAAACATTTATGTCATCAATAACTGAAAAGAGGTGTGACAACCTATTTGGAAATATAAGGGTTGTTGTCATGAGAGAGTTTATGTCGATCACTAACCATAGATGCGACACACACAAATTCGTCATTAACTGAAAGCATTGCCACTTAGGTTCGATATTGATTTATGGGGCTATCATATGAAATCTGTAACCCTACTGCAGGTTATTATCCTTCTTCGGCAATCATTTCCAGCATTCTTATGTGGACCTTATACAACATTATTATTTTATGACATAGTCGTTGTAGTAATTACATGGATCACATATAAAAATATCTTAGGCCTATGTCGACATTACTCATCGATGCCGGTACTTCATAATTTTGGCATTGACCTTAGCCGCGGCATTATTTTGTAATTTACAGCGTAACTAATATGACATTCAACTTCTAATTCATCCATTCAACATAGATTTAGTGATGCAACATAACACTTTGGTTACTCTTGTGATAATTCTTACTTTAAGTTTCTCGTAAACACCTATAGGCATACTTTCTTATCACTAGTCCGATGTTTTTTTGTACACTCTTAATTGACTTAGGAGTTTAAGTTTTCGATAATTTGGCGTTGACTATGCAACGGTCATTGACTTGTTGTAAATATTATGTGGGGCTATAAATTTTCCATATTTTGCTACCATAATTTAGGCAATCAATTAGCTATTCCTTCTTTAAGAAAATAGTGTCCCATTTTATATCATGAGTATTCTAATTATCACTTTTCTAATTTGGAATAACATCACCTGGCAGGTAAATGGAAGGCAAGAATACAACTCATAAAGGGATCAAGAAGACTAGTAAAGGTCCAAAAGCTTCTCCATCTACTAAGAAAGTAGATCATCTTCTTAATCCATCGTACATTATCACTCAAGAAGAAGTGGGTTCCAGTCTTAACCAGTTTTGAATCATAGGTATAGAAGTTATTCTTGCCGATCATTATGGAAGAACTGACAATCCCTTGGAAGGATTTTTCGCCTTCACCCCAGTACATATATGTCACTTGGGATATCTTCATGTCCCCCACTTTCTTTTGAGATTCCGAGAGAACCTAAACAATGCTCCAATTTAGTTAACTCCAAATTCATATACCTACTTGACTTGCTTGGAAGTTCTTGCTTGGGAAGGCAAGCTTCCCTCTCTCAGTGCTGAAATTCTTCAGACCATAGCTAGCCCTACCAAGATAGGTGAACAGTAGGGTAATCCACTATATCATAGTTGTCCCCCTTTGAAAAGCTAGATCATCAATACCGTTAATAAGACCAAGGGATGGGAAAATCAATTTTTCTATGTCAGATGTTATTCTAAGATCAAAGGAACTTTCTATGTTATAGGTAAGTTTCTCTGTTTCCAGTTACTTATGTTATATTGTTATTTTTCTCACAACGGGTGTTTTCCTTTAGGTCCAGCTCCTAAGAAGTTAAGCTTCTCTGATAGCAAGATTGTCAAATCCCTGATTCTGTCATCTAAGAGCATGGGTAATGTAATTACTCGCCTTTTCGACCATCAAAAGTTGGCACCAAATACATCTATGGTATTCCAATACCGAACATCCAATCGTCAGAAAGACAGATTGTTAGGGTAAAATAAAAAGAAAAGAACAATGGAAAAAAAATATCACAGCGAAAATGACAATATATAATATAACAAAGATTGTATAGAATATCACTCTAAGATACAAGGTACCTCAGATTTGAAAACAAAACTCATCAGCTGGATAGCTATAAATCATCACCTTATAATTGCTGATAGGTATACAATATAATACAGTGAAAAATTAAATACTATGACAGCTGAAACTCCGGTTCTTCTCCAAGAGCCCCATATCACCAAAGCCATCTTGGGAAAATACTCGGCCTGACCCGAGCATTATAATAAAATAACACACGGGTCAGTCTGGTGAACCAGTGTGAGAAAACTCAAGAAATATGGTAAAGATGCGATAATTGGTGGGACCACATCGCCAAACACGGAACGAGGTTTCACCATACCAAAACAACATCCATATATAAGAGAACGGACAAATAACAAAAACAAATCCAAACATAAAGATGGACACAAGTAGGAACAAATCCCATACTAAAAGAATGTGCATTAATAGGATCAAAATCAAGACTTGAAAGAGTTGACACAAATAATTAAACATAGAGAAGTGCACAAGGGGTTCTCAATGCAATTAAGAAAACAATTCAAAGATTTGAATTAAACAAGGAAAGAGAGTTTTCCAATATTGATTAGGAGGGTGCCCCCTCTTTATCGAAAGTATATCTCTAGAAATATACTTGAGAACTACGATGGCTCTCGGAAAACTCCAAGTCGGACCACGCTAACCTTATAGAGTATCTGAGTATTTCACATCTCCGTGCACGTACAACCGAAACCAATCCAGAGTAGATATGAAAATACCCTAATGGGAGCAACCTCTTATAGCTTGGCCCCTACTCGCTCTTTGGATTTGGTTATTTCAAGCAAAGGATATCAAAATCAATAGTTTGTAAATCAACCTTCGGAAACAAACTGATACCACTCTAGGTAAAAGAATAAAGCCATACAAGCTAGAGAAGTATTACTATCTATCTTTCCACAACATCATTCTTAACTTTAAGAATAACAAGAGTTTAAATGCCCAAAACAAGCAACAAAATCGTCTTGAATCAATGAAACACAGAGAAGATAGCAGAATTGAAATCGATAGTCAATAAATCAACTATCGCGGACGGCAAAATGATTGTAAATGGAAATTGGATCTCTTAGACTTGTCATCAATAAATGAATCAAGCTTTTAAAACATTTGACTCACACTTGTGCTCGATTATCACATTACAAATATTTTTAAAAACACTTTTTAAAAATATCACTTTAAGAACTAATTATATTTCCAAGTGTATTAAAAAAATAGGTCAAAAATAAACGTCATAAAAACATTGTTTACTATAAACCCAAAACAATTTACACTTAGCTTTATTTTTAAAACAATTCCTTTTAAAAGATTTCCTCGTTTATAAACTACCATTTATAAATTTCAAACAACATTTATTATACTAAAAGATAATAAATAAATTAATTTATTTTATAAATTAAAAACCTCATTAATTATCTTGAAAGAGAATTAATCAATCTTATAACCCTTTTAATAAACCAATCAATTATCTTTGAACACCTTATTAAAGCAGATAATTAACTTTAAAAATCTTTCTTAAATCAACTTAGTTAACTTTAATCATCGTTTATTAAATTAATAAATTAACTCTATTTTGATTAAATAATAATTAAAAATATATTTAACCTTAAGTTCCTTTCCAATACCTTAAATTCCTTTCCAATACCTTAAACTTAAATTCCTTTCCATTTGAAAACAATTTACAAAATATTTAAGGTAAACGACCTTTATAAATTTAAAACAATGTTAGAATCATATATTATCCTGAAAGATAATAAATCAAACCTATAATTTTCATAAATTTAAACCAACATTAATTATCTCGAAAGATAACTAATCAAATTTATAATCTTTATACAAATTTAAAACAACATTAATTATCCCAAAAGATAACTAATTGAATTTATAACTTCTTTTATAAATTTTAAACAACACTTATCCTTTATTTCCAAATTCCCAAAATTACTTGAATATATAGTTCAAACAACTTTCGAGTGCAAAAACATGACCAAATATTTATTTCGTAAAAATATAAGTCCAAGTTCAACGAACAAAAAAGGAAATGACTTTTCATAAGTGAGGGTATATCAATAATTGCTATAACGACACTTACATAAATCAATTAGTATGTCATGAATATTGCAACCAAAACATCAACATAGAAAACATAAGAATAGAAATAACTCAGTATTGGCAAGAAGCCTATTAGGTCTCTCTACGAAAGTCCCTTGCAAAACAATGGTTATGGATAATATATATAATCAAATGGGTTCATTGCAAATCAGATAATATGTCCTTCGCTTTCCGTAAAGGGAATCCACCCAAACAAACAATCAAACAACAATATATAAACTATCATCCAAGCATTCAACAATAATCTATGGCAATACGAATATCATGTAGTTTATTAAAAGGTGAGTGAAATCAAAAACTATTGCATTTCATAAAGCATAGCCACACGCCTCCAAAATCCTCCCACATGTTCTCCTTCGCTAAAGAAAATCAACGCCCTTGACGCCTGGCCTATCTCCACTCTTAGCTCCGACATGACCAAGTCCTAGGCATGTTTGCTCAAGACGAGCACATTCAACGATAACCGTTGACAAATTGACAGATACAGAATCGATACCCTCACTCACAAGAACCCAGTGGATCCATAATCATCAAATTCACACGTCTCTAGCTCTAGGCTTAATTAATTAAAGAGGTGGTGGGTACTTTTCTTTGTTATGGAAAAATAAAAGAGGAAGAAAAGAAGAAAGAAAGAAGTAAGGAAAAGAAAGAAAGTGAAGGGGCTATTTATAGGTTTACGATTAGGAAGCTTATGGTGTAAGCTAGGAATAAGTTTAAATATAATATTATATGGATAAAGTATAAAGATTTAAATATAACATTATATGGATAAGCATAAAGATAGAAAGATTCCACTTTTATTCTATTAAAATAATACTTTTAAATTTTCAACAATTATAAAATAATAGTTTTATTTCTAAAATAAATCTCAAAATTCTTCTAAGTGGTGGAATTTTTGTAGGGATGGAGGAGTTTACTTAGGATTTAAGAGCAGTAGTAAGTTAAAATAAAATGGTTATGTTTAGGATATGCTTGAATGAGAATGATTATGCTATTTAGTTTTATATTATTTTTATTAGGCACGTAATTATTATGTTCTATTTTATTAAGCAAATCATTATGCTGTATTGTTTTATTAGGCATGTTATTATACTATTTTGTCTTATTAGACATGTAATTATATTATTTTGTTTTACTAGGCAGGTTATTGTAATATTTTGTTTTATTAGGCAGCTAATTATACTATTTTGTTCTATTAGACAGGTTATTATAATATTTTATTTCATTATATTTTAATTCTCTTAAGTAAATCATCGAACATATCGAGCTTGCATGATCACAAAGTGCATCGGATTGTCACGAAACTCATCGACGCACATCTACTCAATATTTCGGTTTTGATGACCTAGTTTCATTCAACTCTAAGGCAGGCTCTAGAATGATAATTTCAGGCCTTTTGAAGTCGTTTAGGCCACCAGATCACCCCACTCCAAATACAGTGATCCTTGTGCTTATTTGGATTCTCAACATCGATCCGGACTCAGTGGATATGGTCCTTAGACCTAAAAAATCCATCTGTGAAAAATGATTTCTTAGCTCATCGATAAAATAAATGAATTTAATATTTAAATATCCATAATTTAAATATTCAAAGCATCCTAAAAGTATGGGTTGTTACAGGTGATAAGCTCATACTTCTGACGGAAGCGAATCTTCGTCACTACTCACAGATTCTAGATCATCATATAATACTTGGGGAATCCACATTGACGGGAAGAAATGCCCAAGGGAAACGGTCGCTGGTAATCAATAACCATAATGCTTTCTCTACTTCTTCTCTAGTTTAACTTAAGCCCAATGGTAAGTTTTTAATATAACTAAATTGGAATTCCTGATGTTATTGTTTTATTGACTTATTTTCTTTGTTTTAGGCTCGTCTGCTCTTGTTGTCGGTTTTAAAGAGACAGGGGTTAAAGATGGTGCACCCAAAAGGAGGAAAAGTAAAGATGAAATTCCCACCTCATCTCAATTAAGCAAACCTGCCTCCATTGAGGACTCTATTGTCAAAGCAATCAAAGCATTAGAAAAGGAAATATACGGGAGGTTCTTGCTGATATTCCACCTTCTTCCCCAAACAGAAGGCCTACGCTTATAAGTGATTTTACTCCTACTACTATGGATAAGGAGGAACATATGACCATTGACTCAATCCCTGAGGTTGACAATCAGGAATCTTTTAGTCATAAAGCTCAAGAATCCACTAAGGTGGCTTGCTCTCCGGATCCCTTCCTTAACATTTCTTTTTCTACTTCCTTGACATCCCTTAGTTGTTTATACGCTAATCTTTTGCCGTCTCCTTCCTTAAAAGGTCCTCTTCCTTCAGAGGCCTATATCTAGTCTCCTGTGGCCAGTGTTAATGATCTTGTTCGATTGGCTATCTAATCTCTATCTATTACTTCCCTTGGGTCATCGCAACCCTTAACTTATTCTAGGGATGATCTTTTCATTATTCTTAAGAAGCTTTAATTAGTGGGAAAGAACATGTTTCTCGCTGGTTAATTTTTAGTTCCATAGATCCTGTGGTGACTTAAACTTGTCATACATTCTAGGTGGGAAAGAACATGTTTCTCCTTGAAGAAGCTTCTCAAGGCCTTCTAATGAAGTAGTTGAGCTCAAAAGAAAGATCTCTTCAATTAATCACAACATGATTGATATTGTGTCAAAAAGAGATAAAGTCATTACTGGTAAAGAAAAACTTGTCTCCTTAGAAGAAAATTGTTAAACAATTGCTAGAAAAGGAGGTCGAGGCATTAAAAGCAGACCTTGAGAAGGTCAATAAAGAGAAAGCCAGGCTAATTGAGAAGGAAGTGAAAATGATAAAAGCATACCTTAAGAGGGCCAATGAAGAAAAGACCGAGCTATTTAATAAGAACCAATCTTTGGATGACAAGTTATAGGGAAAACTAGCATCTTGGCCTGCTCAAATAATATAATCAGTGATGCAAAAAAGAAATTCATCTCTTTCCTCAATGATATTCTTCCTGAGAAATGTTATGAAGAAGCCTTATTGATGGAATATGCTAATAACATTCGAAAGTGCCCAGACTTAGATTTTCCATCCCTCCCAAATTGGAACAAAAAATTTGAAAGAAAGTTTAGTCTTAAACTGCAGAAAGATAAGAAGACTCTTTAGCAAGAGTTTCTTGCCGAAGAAAAGGTTAACGTCGAAAAGTGGCTAACCTTTGTTAATCCTCCAATCGATGAAGAAATGGAATCCGAGGAGAAGAAAATGATGATGGTGAAGATGA
Organism: Allium cepa; assembly: GCA_030765085.1. Classification (NCBI taxonomy): domain Eukaryota; kingdom Viridiplantae; phylum Streptophyta; class Magnoliopsida; order Asparagales; family Amaryllidaceae; genus Allium; species Allium cepa. Next base: position 178,669,572 of record CM060932.1, read on the forward strand.
TGACAATGATGATGATAATGACGGTGATGGAATCGGTCCTCGAGGACCAAAAGATGGGGGAGATGGGTCAGGTGATCCTAACTTATATTGGCCAACTCATGACGCAGGCTTTACTGAAATCCCTGATCCTCAAGTTACCACAAAGAAAGACACTACTTCAAAAGATAGCACTCCCCTTAACTGTTAGCCGAAGGAGAAAAGTCATACTCTAGTTCCGGCTTCATAGGTATGTAGTTCTTTTTTTTAGATGTTTAAAGTATTTGTTTAGCTTTTAATTTATAAGCGTACTATTTTATTTGTGGAAAAGAACAAACATTATTACGAGACTCTTTATGAAAAGTGTTAATAGGGAGAATCAACTGAATTTGGAATTTGAAAAGTTAGTTAAAGAATATAATGCCTTATTTGGCAAATACAAGTGCATATCTGGTGATCCCGATCATCAGAGTATCGACAACTTCAAAAAAAATGAAATCGAGCCTTCGAGCATAAAACTAGTACCAAACCCAACCTGAAAACCTTTGAATCACAAAATGTCGATCAGCAGAACGCCTATGCCTCTTGCCTCATCTTCGCCGACCATAACGCCATCAATTCCCACAAATTGGTGAAGCTCGGTCCACCAAAGGGAATGGGATGAGCATTTCTGACCAAACCCAAAAACTAGGGTTACAAACGAAAATCAGTCACCGCCACCATCTCAATGATTAGATTACCTATCTGACAATTTTGCCGACTTCTCCGATCACCCCTCTATCACCAGTGACGACCATGACAAATCCGATCACTTAGATCGTCAGAGACAACCGCAAACACAAATTATAAACAAACTCGAATTTCTCATTCAAACTCATGCTAAAAATTTTGATTTTTCTTCCAAAAATCAATTTTTTTGATAAGGTTTCAGTTTATATACCTGAATTTATAAATTAAGAGGTTTGAGATTTTACTTATCTTGAACTTGCTCTGTTCTTTTGTTATTCCAGAGCAGTTTCCAATTTTATTTTAACTTAAGAAAAATTTCACCTTTTTTATGATAGAAAAAACAGTTTTTGTTTACATCCTAAATCCAAATAGCAAGTAGATCAAGAGATAATGATTTTTTTTATCAAAATCATGAGCTAGGAAACACAAAACAAAGAAGACATATTCAACAGCATGCACACTATTCATTCATATATATACACAGCAGATTGCACACACAATACATATTTATCACAAAAATTAACATGCAACCATATTTTTTTAACTTAAGTTATTTTAAAAAAAAATGTTACTCACTATTAATTTGAAAACAGAGCCTATCCCTTTTGAAACAACTTTTAAACTTTAAACTTTGAGTTGCTTCTTTGATTAATAAAGTTGAATTGCTGTAGAGTGCTCCTTTGATCTTAAAATTTTGAGTTGCTGGAATGCTTATCAAACTGAAATGCATGCTTGTTACTGGATCTTGGTTGATTAAATCTCAGGTTTGCATGCAGTAGATAAATTTCAGGTTGGTGGTTTGAATCTGGTTTGCATGCTTGAATTTATTTCTGGTTTTGAGGAAGTGATTTACAGATTTGGTTTTAGCTTTGAAATGAATTACAGATTTGGCTTGATTTTGAAAAAATGATTTATAGTTTTGATCTGAGATTGCTTTTATTTTCTTTGTTTAGGAATGAGATTAGGAAACGAAAAAGAAATGATAGATGTTTGTTTATATAACTTAATTTATGGTTTAATAAAAATCAAAGAAAAATGAAATTAAAACATGACACTTGTCAAAACTCTTGTTTATTTATTTACACTTGTTTAAACAACTTAATATACATACACCTGTCTTTTTAAGTAATTAGTATTGATTTTAAAAGTAAATAAAAGTCTTTTTCTTTATTTATTAAGTACTTATCTATATATAAATTATTTTAAAGAAACAAAACTAATTATATTTATAAATAAAAGCTTATTCAAATATCTTTTAAAACCCAAATATTTTTAAAATGTTTACTTTTAAATTTCAACTAATTCAAATTCAAATACAACTTTAAATTTAAAAATCCACTTTAAAGCCAATCTATAACAACACATTCAATAAAAATTGCATTTTTTTTAAAACCTATCTATAACTATACATTTATTATTATTTGAAAATAACAACTTATCAATTTGAAATAATTTATAAAAGAAATTATCTCTTTATTATAAATTACTTATCTTCTTATGAATTAATGTTTCATTTGTAAAATTGTATTTTAAACTTACATATATTTCAAATCATATTTATCAAGCTATATTTAAAAAGAAAATAAAATAAACCTTTTATTTAAATTTAAACTTAAGTTCAAATATATTTAAACCATTTAAACATTTACCTTATGTATTTAAAATCATATAGTTATTTACTAAATAGTTTTAAAACGCTTAATATCAAATAAATAAATTTCCAAATTATCAAAAATATTAGAATTAGAAAATATGCCTTTTTAATTAAATTTAAAACAAACCTTATCTATTTACAATATATACAAATATATATACATTATAAATAGAAACCAATTTATTAACTTTTAAAAGATAAAATTCACTAATTAAATATTTATTAAAGGAAGATTATTAAATCAATTCAAATTTTATTATCAAAAATTATCAAATCAATTTAATTTTTAACACGGATTATTAAATTTATATTGCCAAAAATTCCGGGTCATCACATTCCTCCCCCCTTAAAAGAATTTCGCCCCGAAATTTAAAAGCAAAAGTAATTTAATAATCTCATTAAAGGTTTTAATTTTAAATCATAAGCTTATATTATCAATCATATGCTAACAACCATAGCAACCAATTCATACAAACAAACAAAACTAACTATTCAGAAAAATTCTGGATAGAATTTCCTAGAGTTTCCCAGGTATAATTACCGAAATGCTAGCTCTATAGAATCCAAACAATCTATACTACTAAGCTACAGAGCTCTACTCATCTAGATCTACAATTGAACATGATATCAGACTACAGACAAGTCTGACTCAATAACTAAATCCTCCAGAATTGCTGGTTCCAAAACCAGAGATAGACCATACACGTACTCCCTCAGAGATACGTGAAACTCACTGAATTCCAACCTTCCAAACCGGCAATTCAATCTTACAGATCAAACACTCATCCTCACAAGGACACAGAAAGATCCAAAATACCTCGGAGCTAGCTTCCCAGTTTTACCCTATCTTATAGCTCCTTAGATCATAGAAAACTTATCCAATATCAAATCTCTGATTCCGAAATCTAAATTCCTTCGTCTCTTATCCACAAAAATCTTCTGACGATCCTGGGCTGCCTACATCCTTACTGATCAGCTCAATCCTTGCTGATGCCTCTAGAAACAAACTAGACCAAAAACAACCCATCAAAATGATCCTCTCAGGATCAACCAGCAACCAAGGACACAACTCTACTCCACAAACAACAGAAGACTAAACTAACTTCTCCTTATCCGAAAAATACAAATAGAAACACTCCCAAACTGCTTCTGCTGCACAACTTTGATCTAAAGTAGATGAAAATGCTGATGATGAACACGAGCACAAACTAGACAACCCACTCTAGAAATATGGTTCAACATATCCATAAGAGAAAAACTCAAAAACACCAAGAAATCCTGAGCTGCTTCACCAACCTCTATCTCTAGGAACCATCCTTCAAGTAACTGAACCACCGGAATCATTCCTGGAATCCAGTCGATAAGAAACTCAATCTCCAGATGCGGAAAAACCTCCCTGAAGACATCCGAAAAATCTGATAACCCAAGAGAACACTCAAACTATCGCAAGTCACTTTCGCGATCAGCCCAACCTAATTCCAAAGAAAAACTGTCTTTACCAATCAGAACCGCTTATGCTTATCTTACCAATCCGTCAAAGAAATGGATCCACTCTGCTGCTTCTAAACTTCACCTCCAGAAAAACTGCTAAGACAGAAGACCTTCTTGCCGGTACACAGAACACTCTGAGCTGCACTGCTGACACAGATGCCAAAGACTTCCTAATCTAGAAGCTCCTCGAGAAACTCAGGCCTCAAACCAAACAAAAACATCCTGCTGAACTCAGCCACAACACCAAAGCAGACACACTTCCTTAAAACTTGTTCCAAAGAAACATCTTTGAACACAATCCATAGTCACTTCATCTCATCACGCAGGTACTAATTCCTGAGGTTGTCGAGATACCATCACTCGCTTCTGCCCAACCGACAGATCCAAACTCTGCTCATCCAACTTCAAAAATGGACTCCGAACATTTTAAAAGGTTTCCTTCAGAGATCAATGAAATCCTAAACCCACTGCAAAGCTCACTTGAGATGGTATTAGGTCCATAGTCTCGACAAATACACTTCCAACCTCAAACATTCAAACTCCAACCAATGGTAGTCGTGTTACACACACCACTACCCTATCTACCTTTATAACTAATTTTAGAAAACCCGAACAGGTAACCCAAAAAAGAGGTAGAAAAGATATATATATATATATATATATATATATATTAAAATTACAAATATGCTCTCTCAAGAATGAAATCATTCCAAAGCCTAGGTATTCATTCAACCTAGCGCTCTGATACCAACTGTAACGACCCGCCTTTCTCTACACAGAGAGACGCATCATCAATAGGAAAGAAAGGGATAGAAAATAGAAAATATAGAGAAGAAAGAAGAAACAACATCAGAATCTTAACAGCAGAACGAATAAATTATATTAATAACATAAGATAATACATAGTATACAACATCAAACAGAGTTACACAGATAATACATCACATACTAGACAGTTACAAACACCTATCCAGTTATTACAAACAGATATACCAAACACAGCTGAACACTATAAATATCTACAAACGCTAAAACCTCCTGCTCCATTTCTCCTCCAAAATTCGTCAAAGCTAACCTGAATCCTTTGGCTACTCGTAAAAATTTGAGTACCCAAGAGTTTAAGAAAAACAGAAAATAAACTCCGGGTCAGACATGGGTCTGATGTGAGTAACAGGTTAAGATTGCTTAATTTTTAAAAACCTTTGAAAGAAAAGGTATCACGTAAGACTCCCCACACATAAAAAAGGGCAAATTTTTACCTTACGCTAACCAAAACCTTTGATAGGAAATCTAGTGATATTATAATAGGGTCTAGGGTTTTCAAGTAAATAGAAAATAGCCGAAATTGTTACATTCATTAAATTCCAGCTACTAGCCACAAAAGTGGGTAATATAATCAAAACTGTAAGGGCACGTAGGAAGAATGAGTTTCCATCAATGGCAGGGCTACTGGGGTATCGCCCGTCACAGTACGGGGCCTATATCACCGTACCGAGGATTACTTCCAATCCCCTGCAACACAAAGCCGAATAAAAAGACCCCTCTAGACAGGGGAAAAATCTCGTCCTCCTTTGGGCATGACCCACTTAGCCTTGCTGCACCTTCCCTGTTTTAGCCATTCCCGGTTGATGAGGCTTGAGGCTACGATTACCTTTATAGAACACATCTATCTTAAAATGCTCATCGTCCACCTGACGATGTTCTAAAAACATTGAATCCATACAAGTTCGTTCCGGGTTCGAAGGAAACCGAAGGCATTATCTCGTTACACTCATTTCAGAATCACCCTCTGAGTTAACGACGATAACCCTTGCACTCTGAATCTTCATCTCGAATCTGAAAGTACTACTCCGTTAAACTCGTATTGGAATCACCCTTAGAGTTTTAACGACGAATAGTCCTTACACCTCTTGTCTTCACTCCTCACTTGAGATTCATGAACTATCGTTAATTTGGATCGATGTGGTTTTCGAATATCTAAATCTGGAAACCCGATCCCGGTCTCATCGAAATCCAAACGTATCTTTTAAGGCCAAGTTGTTTTAAAGTTTAAAGCAATTAAATTCTATTATCTATATACACACAGATAAATAATTCTCATATCACAACTGATAGTCTACATTACCATCACAAATAGATAATCCACATCATCATTATAAACAGATAATCCATATTATCATCACAATGCAACCAAAGTATCCATATCGCACAGCATTAATTATCTCATATCTGAGATTTCAAACCATTCGAGGAAATCAATATCATCCATCCATACATAAGCAATGATCTATAATCATAATTAATTTAAAATGAATTAAATTAATTACTTCGGTCTCTAATTAATTTAAAGTAAATTAAATTAATTACTTCATCAATATAAATCTTGCTTGCTTAACCATTAATTAATTAATTGATTATCCTCTAATTATTCACCATTATTAATCATCCTTGATTAATTATCCTTTAATTACATTCAAGCAATTATCTTTAATTAATTTCACAAATTAATTATACTTAACCCGAAACAGTAATTAACCTTTAATTACTTCATAAATTAATTAACTATAATTAATTATATTAATCCTTAATTAATTACATTAATCAATTACTCTTAATCACCTATCATTGATTAATTAATCTTAATTAATCAACCCTTAATTTCATCATTAATTATATAAATTAATGATCCCTAATTACATTTTAATTAATTATCCTATTTTAATTAATTACATTTAGTAATTAATCTTAATTAAACCATAATTATTAATCACTCTTGATTAATCACATTCAATAATTAACTACCCTTAATTACTTCATTAAATAAATTAATAACTCCTTCATTAATTTCTTAATTAATCCCTTGATTAATTACAAAGTAATTTAATCCAAATTACTTCCATTTTTAAACCATCTTCAATTAATTACATCCACTAATTATCCATTAATTACTTTATTAAGTAATTACACTTTATTAATTACATTAAGTAATTACACTTACCAAATCGTCCAGTGATTATCTTAAATTAATTAAACTTAATTAATTAACTTAAATAAATCACATTAACTCAATTAATTACAATGAGTAATTAATTCCTTAATTACTTCCATTAAGTAATTACACTTAAACATTTTCACAAATGATTGTCTTTAATTAATTAATCTAATTAATTATTAAAATTAATCATATTAATTAATTATTAAATAACCTAAGTCATTATACTTAAAATAATCATTATTAATTACAAATAATAAATCTATAATAATTCATTAATTAATCTCTAATTATTTAATTAATTAAGTGCTTAATTCTAATTTAATTAATCTTTAATTACTTGATTAATTAATTTCTAATCATTACTTAACTTATTTAATTAATGATCCTTAAATACAAATTAATTATTCTTTAAATAATTAATCTTTAATCTTATTTAATTAATTTTTAAATCCTTAGTTATTGAATTAATTAATCCAAATTATTAATTAATTAAATTAATTAAATATTCATTAATTACCTTAATAATTTAATGAATTACAAATCATTAAATCTTATTTTTCTTTAAGATAAAACATTTCTTATTTATGACTAAATTGTCATTAACCAAAAACATTTGAAAACATTTTACTTTTGATTTACTTTCAAATCCCATTCCAAATTAAGATTCAAACTAAGTACATATTTAGCTTTAACACAATTTTAAACCAATTTAAAATCCCTTTTAAATCACATGTTAAAGAAATGCTTATTTCATAAAAGAAATTTAAAAGAGTTTAAACCAAATTCAATTTTAACTCAAATCTTTTAAAATATAGCTTAAGCACTTTAAAGTTGTTAAAACAATTTAAATTTTATAAAACATTAATTTATATGAAAACTAGGATACAAATTTAGATTTGAATCCATGCTTAAACTTGATTTAAAACTCTGTTTGAAATCTTACTTTCAAATTTTTAAATTCATTTCAAAAATTAAAAGTCAGACATGTTAAAACATATTAGCAAACTCACTCACGAGTCACTCGAGTCATATTCTATCAACTGCTTCGAGAAAACCCCCCTGATTACACGAGCCAAACCCGCATACAACTCGAATTCAAACCGAGTTCAAATCATCTTCCCCATAAACAAACAAGACCTGATACCTAGACTTTCACCATGCACATGCACCGACCAACTAGCCTCCTCCGATCACCCACGAGGACTTCCTCAAGTCGACGATCAGCTCCTCACCTGATCCCGATCATCAGAGTATCGACCACTTCACAAAAATGAAATCGAGCCTTCGAGCATAAAACTGGTACCAAACCCCAACCTAAAAACCTACGAATCACAAAATATCGATCACCAGAACGCCTATGCCTCTTGCCACATCTTCGCCGACCATAACGCCATCAATTCCCACAAATTGGTGAAGCTCGGTCCACCAGAGGGAATGGGATGAGCATTTCTGACCAAATCCAGAAACTAGGGTTACAAACGAAAATCAGTCACCGCCACCACCTCAATGATTAGATTACCTATCTTACAATTTTGCCGACTTCTCCGATCACCCCTCTATCACCAGTGATGACCACGACAAATCCGATTGCTTAGATCCTTAGAGACAACCCCAAACAAAAATTATAAAAAAAACTCGAATTTCTCATTCAGACTCATGCTAAAAATTTTGATTTTTCTTCCAAAAATCAATTTTTTTGATAAGGTTTCAGTTTATATACTTGAATTTATAAATTAAGAGGTTTGAGATTTTACTTATCTTGAACTTGCTCTGTTCATTTGTTATTCCAGAGCAGTTTCCAATTTTATTTTAACTTAAACAAATTTTCAACTTTAGTTTATGATAGAACAAACAGTTTTTGTTTACAGCCTAAATCCAAATAGCAAGTAGATCAAGAGATAATGATTTTTTTTATCAAAATCATGAGCTAGGAAACACAGAACAGAGAAGACATATTCAACAGCATGCACACTATTCATTCATATATATACACAGCAGATTGCACACACAATACATATTTATCATAGAAATTAACATGCAACCATATTTTATTAACTTAAGTTATTTAAAAAAAAAAATGTTACTCACCTGTTAATTTGAAAACAGAGCCTATCCCTTTTGAAACAGCTTTTAAACTTATACTTTAAGTTGCTTCTTTGATTAATAAAGTTGAATTGCTGTAGAGTGCTCCTTTGATCTTAAAATTTTGATTTGTTGGAATGCTTATCAAACTGAAATGCATGCCTGTACTGGATCTTGCTTGATTAAATCTCAGGTTTGCATGCAGCAGATAAATTCCAGGTTGGTGATTTGAATCTGGTTTGCATGCTTGAATTTATTTCTGGTTTTGAGGAAGTGATTTACAGATTTGTTTTTAGCTTTGAAACGAATTACAGATTTGGCTTGATTTTGAAAAAAAAATGATTTATAGTTTTTGATCTGAGATTGCTTTTATTTTCTTTGTTTAGGAATGAGATTAGGAAAAGAAAAATAAATGAGAGATGTTTGTTTATATAACTTAATTTATGGTTTAATAAAAATCAAAGAAAAATGAAATTAAAACATGACACTTGTCAAAATTCTTGTTTATTTATTTACACTTGTTTAAACAACTTAATATACATACACCTGTCTTTTTAAGTAATTAGCATTTATTTTAAAAGTAAATAAAAGTCTTTTTCTTTATTTATTAAGTACTTATATATATATAAATTATTTTAAAGAAACAAAACTAATTATATTTATAAATAAAAGCTTATTCAAATATCTTTTAAAACCCAAATATTTTTAAAATGTCTATCTTTTAAATTTCAACTAATTCAAATTCAAATCCAACTTTAAATTTAAAAATCTACTTTAAAGACAATCTATAACAACACATTCAATAGCAATTCCATTGTTTTTTTTTAAAACCTATCTATAACTATACATTTATTATTATTTGAAAATAACAATTTATTAATTTGAAATAATTTATAAAATAATTTATCTCTTTATTATGAATTACTTATCTTCTTATGAATTAATGTGTCATTTGTAAAATTGTATTTTAAACTTTCATATATTTCAAATCATATTTATCAAGCTATATGTAAAAATAAAATAAAATAAACCATTTATTTAAATTTTAATGAAGCTAAAATATATTTTAAACCATTTAAACATTTACCTTATGTATTTAAAATCATATAGTTATTTATTAAATAGAAAGCTTAATATCAAATAAATCAATTTCCAAATTATCAAAAATATTAGAATTAGAAAATATGCTTTTTTAATTAAATTTAAAACAAAGCTTATCTATTTACAATATATACAAATATATATATATATACACATTATAAATAGAAACCAATTTATTAACTTTTAAAAGATAAAATTCACTAATTAAATATTTATTAAATGAAGATTATTAGATCAATTCAAATTTTATTATAAAAAAGTATCAAATCAATTTAATTTTTAATACAGATTATTAAATTTATATTGCCAAAAATTCCAGGTCATCACATTTTAGTATTGCGTGAGTGGGTTTAATCACTCACCTTTGATTTATAGCCAATTGAAAATCCAATAAAAGCCCAAAATTTCAATGGTCTTCAAATGCAACCATACTAGTTTCATGTTGTCCAGAATTTTGATATGAACTCAAAGGAAGAAACCGCGCATTAATCGGGTTCATATGCGGAAGATATTCAAGTTATAAGAATATATTGGAAATGAAATAGAAAACCATGTACACATATTTTAATAATAAAATAAAACACATTAGTTACTCACATTAAGAATTTTGAAGCCTACTCTTGTCTCTAAATTTTGGAGAATCAACAAAAAAAGACATGATGGCTCATACATGGAGGAAGGAGGCTTCAGGAAATGGATTTGTAAACAAATGGAAAAGATTGGCTTCATGAAAATATGTTGCTCACATTTGTTTGTTTCTTTTTAGAAGAGAATGAAAACTTTAAGCAAAATAAATAATGGAAGCATGTTTTGGAAATCGAAAGTTAGAGGAAGAGATTTATGAAATAGGAAACGAATAAGGGAAAAGCACATTTGGAAATTGGAATATGAAAGGGAAAGATATAATAAGATGTAAATTTACAAAATAAAAAGACCTAACATGCAGGTAATTAACAAAAGATAAAAGACACACGTTGAAATTTGATAAGACATGTTTAAATGGTAAGCAAATCTTTTGGTATAAAATTTCAAAACATGTGCTACCTCAATTAATTTCATCAACACGCATGAATCAACACACATGAAACATTTCAAGGTAAGGCTCGTGTGTAAATAAATAAAACTTACTGGAAGACCAAAAGAGGCATGTATTTAATGAAAGAAAGTAGTAATAAAATAAAATAAATGAAAGCGACGATTTAAATTTGAGAATGTAGTCCGTACATAGAAATCACAAATCTAATATACTAAAAGAACAATTCGTTTTAACATATTTTATTAACCCTAATACGCTCAAATTTACACACATATATGTATTTTTATTTAGTAAATAGTAAATAAAATTAAACACTACAATTAACATAATGAGGACCGCCACCCCACACATTAAAAGATGAACTAAGACTCCAATGTCAAATTTGAAACGGAATAAATCTCCTATGTTAATATGCTAACGATTCCAAATCAAAAATTTAACCAAACCTTCAAGTTGTTTTCTTACCATTTTATTATTGTTATTTTTTTTATAAATTAAATTCAAATCAAGTTGAATATTTAAATAAATCAAATATTCCAACTAGAAACATACAACAAAATTCAATTCTTTTTTTTAATGAAATTAAGTTAACATTCATAGATGAAATATTTACTTTATTTGAGAAGAATATTCTTTTCAAGAAACCATCCTTTTCTTTTACTTTTATTGAAACATATTTCTTTTTATTACATATTAATTTACAATTAACACTTCCCCTTTAAAACCAACTTATATTTAAAGATTATCCCATTAAAGAGTCACAGAAATAATACTTTGTACAACCACATCATTTCTTTATCAATTAATTTTATATTATCATTATATTTGTAACAAATTTAAGTGCTCACAATTTGAACGTAATATTTCTCAATGAAATTCTCATTATAATTTTAATACAAAACATATGTTGCACATATCATTAATTAATTACCATTTACTTCTATCTCTTATATATGGCAAGATATAATTACTATTAATTACAATGATTAAATCTCAAAACATACTCTAATACAGGGAAGATAATTAATCTAATTGTTTCCTTTGAAATCCAATTTTCTATGTTAAACCCAATATCTATATACTATTTTAATTCCAACATTTAATTACAGCTGTAATAAATCCTGTTCATTATATATTTAAATTCCAAACAAATCCTTTTATTTTGATTTACATTCTTATTATCAAATCAACTATTCCCTTATGCAATTGATTAACAAAAGTTTTACACTCACCACTCAACAGTTAACGTTTCTTCTTATATCAATTGTAATATTTCAATTACACTAATTCTCCGTTAATTACCAAATAAATTTATGATGGATTTAATAATAAGAAAATAAATAAAGGAATGGTTATATGTTAATAATCCATATCTATTAACTTATTGTTTACAAACAAAGGTTAATAAATTTACATACAAAATAATTTATTTCATACTACATATTAAAGCCAATTGCAATTAATAACATAAGATTACATCATTTGTACATCATATATTCTATTCCTTATTAGCCTTTATTATTTAAATTGATTGAAATTACGTTAACATAGTATAGCAGTCAATTACATTCAATCAATATTAGCAAATTATATGTTTTATCTCATTAAAATTAGTTGTTTTAAGATTTACCTTAAATTCAAATTTCTAATCTAATAAGATTCAATTTAATAAATCATAAAATTTAATTTTTGACAATATTAAAGCCCAAAACCTTATTAAATTTAATATTTTTAATTATCAAAATATGGGTTGTTACAGATTGTACCGTTACCTTATCGGTCAGGTCATTTGAAAAGGCCAAAACCTGTGTTTCGGAACTTTAAGAATTATTTGAATGTTCAAATATGGAATTGTGATGTACTTTGAATTTCCTTGTTGTTTGTAAACTTTGCTATTATTAATGAAAGAGCTTATTTTTCATGTATTAATTTTCATTTCACTTATACTAAATAGGTAAGCTAGTTAGCGCTTTCATTTGGTCCTACAGATGCTTTTTCTCAATTGAATGTTATCAAGGATAAAATGATAGCCGATATCGAAAAGAAGCGGTCTTCTCAAGACTCTCCGGCCTTACGGTTTCTAGGCAATCCAGATTCACAAGAGTGGCATAGGAAATGTAAACAATTTAGATCGATATTTAGAAATTATAAAGAAATGACCTCTAGCTTAGAGAATCAAATAAAGAGAAGGACAAAAAATTTATGGTGTTGAAAAAGAAGATTGACAGGGTACTAAGGTTTGGGCCTTCAGTTGATATAGATATTGAAATGGCTAAATTACATCAATGAATAATGATCTTAAGGTGGATTTAATAAGGAGTCGAGAATCCTGCCATTCTTTGGAACTCATTGCAAGCGAAGGCTATTTTAGCATTCCTACTCCCACTCCTAGGAGGATGACAAGATCTCAATCTTTAGTTAGCCAAGAATTTCCCACTTTATTAATCCCACCTCCCGGTCTAAGTAATAAAATAATCTCCAAGTGAGGTAGGCAGGTCAAATTTGAATGCATGCGACTCTTTAATAAGAAATGGAACAAAAAAATTTCTCAATGCCTTAATGATTATGAAAGTCAGGTTGATAAACTTGAGCATGAGAAACACACTTTCAGATAGGAGATTAAAGATTTAAAGATCATGGTACAAATCTTAAAAGGAGCAAACAAGACTCTTAAGCGTGCATTGAGGACTGAAATTGACTCGGTTGATGATGTACACACTTTTAAGGAAATAGAAGAAACTCAAAGAACTTTATGTGGCTATTCACCACATTACCGATTCTTCGTCGGTTGCTGAAGGTCTAGATAGAATGGTACAACGCCTTGAACTTTATTAGAGAATTGCTTGTAGGTCTTTAAATAGAACCCTTTTTTGTAGTTCAATTTATGTACCTATGACTTTTGTATACAACATAATTAGATAACAAATGAATTTCTATTAATATGAATGTTACCCTGAATGTACCATATGTACTTTTGAATGTGCTGAATTATTTGAGATGCATATCCTACTTTTCAATATTTTGAGCTTTTACCATATTAGCCAGTAATCTACCTATTAAGAGATCCAGGAACCTTACTGATTGAGTATTCATCACTTTAGTCGATACGAAGACCATAAATTTTAATCTTGATGCAAGAGTCCGCCTCTCGACATTGTAATGGAGATTCCCATTATTTTAAGAGAGTTAAGTTCTAATATGAACTTAAAGATCGAAAGTCGATTTAATGAAGCCCATTCATAAAGTAGGATGGTTTACTTTTAGCGTCGGTTATTTTCCTTATTTTAGAAAATCTTCTGATAGTAGACCAAAAATGTAACTGGCAATAATTGAATCCTTTTAAACAAAAGGCTAGAAAACGACTTGTCATAATAATAGAAATCCATAAAACCATCTCGCAATAATGATAGAGGAATAGAAAACCTATCTGCTATAATAGAAGACTAAAGAATCCATCTGGCAATTGAAGATTTCTATTATGTTAGAGCACAAACGGCTCACATTTGATAGATCTTCCTCTAAAAGATCGATTGACTTTGCTTCGAAGCACAAGCGGCTTTTTTTCGCAGATTTTTTGTGACGACCCGGAATTTTGAGCAATATCAATTTAATAATCTTTGTTAATAATTAAATTGATTTGATCATTTTATATTATAAATTGACAAGTTAAATCTATTTTAAAGGTTAATGATAACAATTTGGTAATATCTATTAATATTTTTTTTTTTCTAACAATATAAATAGGCAAGATTAATTCTTTTGAAAGTTTATAATAATCTGATTTGAAAATATTTATTTTGGTAAATAAGAAGTTTTAATGTAATAAAAACTTTAGATTCAAATTGTAATATATATGAATGTATATATTGTGATCAGATATTTGTTTTAAAATTTAATTTGGAAATTAATAAATTTAATATTAGAATGTTTCTATTTGAAATGTGTATATATATTTGTATATATATATTTGAAATAGGAAAATTATTAATTTGAATTTAATAAGAGTTTTCAAACTTGAATATATTTAGTTTTGAATTTAAAATAATAATTTGTTTTAAATGACTTTAAATTGATAATTGAGATTTAAATTTAAAATAACAAAGTTAATTCCTTATTTATGATAAATATGTACTTTAAGTTTTTAAATAAGATCTAATTTAAAATAGAAGTTTCAAACATATAAACATGATTGGATTAAAATGTAAATTACTTGTTTCATATGAATATCTATTAAAATATAAGTATGTACATTTTATATTACATAAATATATGTATATAAGGATTTAATAAATTATTAAAGATAAATACATTTAAAAGAAAAACATTAATAAAACAAGTATAACACTTGTAAGTATATTAAATTATGTAAATTACATTTGTAAGAATATAAACCTTTAAAGGGACACATGGCACTCTCTTGTAAATATAATTAAAAATTTAACTTGTAAATATAAAATATGAGTTTTATTTTCAGCTGAAATATTTTCTTTGAACTCAAAACTGTAAACTTAATACAAAAGAAAAATGCAAACCAAAACAAAGATCAAAATACAAACAAATCAAAGATGAGAACAAATCTGAAATCCAGGAAACCAAAAGGAAGTAAAATCTGGAAAATACAACAAAGCAGAAATTCAGATTTTCAACAGCTACAAGATTTTTAAATTCAAATTACATGCAAGCTCATTTTCAAGAACAACTCAGTAATCATGCATTAGGATGTACATCTTCAACATGCATACTGGAAATAAAATCATCACTTCAACTTGCAAAGGGAATTGGAAGTCTGGAAACATACAGCTTCTGTTTTCTGGAAAATTGTACTGGTGAGTAAATGAACTTTTAAAAACAGTTTTAAACCTGAATTCTACCTTGTTATTGTGAATGAATATCTGATGGTTTTCTGAATGTTTGAATTTAATTTGGATGCATGTTGAATTAAGCATTTCTGAATGCCTGAGTGTTTACATGGTCTCTGTGTGATATTTACAGACATCAATTCCATAATAAAATCAATAACTTGATAATGTATTCGAATTTGACTTTGATTTGTATATAAAAGATGTTTGTAATCATCTAACTTTTCATCTAAAAATGCTTGTAGGTTTTAAAATTGAATAACTAGTTTAAAATATTCAAATTTACAGTAAAATTTCAATTTGGGTCAAAATTTGATGAATTCAATTTCAAGCTTTGATTGCATGATTGAGTTGCAAATGAAAAATGATGATTTTTAGTGCTTGAATCACGAATTTTAATGGAGTAATTTGTGGGCATTTTGGGATTCCTTGATTTGGGGTTTTTGGCCAAATCACGGCGAACGGCGGTGAATTGATCGCCGTGGGTGAACTCGAAGGTGGAGTGGGCTGTAGGGAGCATGCGAAAAATGCTTCTTGAATTTTTAATTAATTGGGTTGGCCATGGATCGAGGAGATAGGGTTTTGTAACCTGATTGTACCGATGTTGTTCTTGGAGTTGTCGCGATATCACGTTGCTTCCGGAGGTTGTCGCGAGCATTGCAGAGGGTCCAGGGGGGTAAGGGAAAGCTATGGTGGTGAAGGCGTGGTCTCTGGTGAAGGAATTGGTCGGCGGTGGTTGATGTTTGTTGTGGGTGGTTTTGAAATAGGTTGGGGTTGAAGGTCGAATTCTCGTTCTCGATCGAGTTTCGGTGTTCTGGGTGATGTTGCTGGATGTGGAGGACGAGGGTGACTTGGGGATGGTCGGCATGGTGATCGCCGGCGTCCATCGGCGCCGTGCACGTTAACGTGCACGGTGACATGATTTGGTGGTGGGTTCTGGAATTGGGAGTGGGTGAAGAGAGGGAAGACTCGAAGTACACTCCGTGTTTTTGCCGTTCTGACTCGAAGCTAGGGGGTAGGTAGGGGAACTCGGGAAAGTCTTGGGTGTTTGCTAGTTTTACTCGGGGTTAGACGAGTTTTAGCTGGGTTACTCAATTTTTCAGATATCCAGGCTTTAGAGCTTAGTGTTGAAGTTAATAATGCAAAGAATATTTGATATTAGAAATAAAGTTTTTTTTTAACAAAGAATGGACAAGTTTCAAATTGGATTTGTTTTCAAAGTTATGTTTTAAAGCAAGTTTATATATTTTAACATGGAAGTTTTAAAATGAAATAGGTGGGTTTTTAAAAATAAAATTTGTATTAAACTTTATTAAACAAATTTGGAAATGTGTTAAAGATTCAAAATTCAATTTAAAATATGTTTGAATTTAATTGATTTCTAAATCATTATATTTTATTTAAATAAAGTTAATGATTTAGAATTTGATAATCAATTGAAATAAAAACTATCTTTAGTTATCTTGAATTTGATTTATTTAAAGATAATTAAATTTGTAAAGATAATTGAGATAATTAAATCATTTTTAATTATCAAGTTTTAATTGTGAATAAATGATTTAATTAAGATAAGGTTTCTTAATTAAGAATCTTTTTATATAATAAGTTAAGAATCATTTAATTAATTTTAAATGATTTAGTTAAATAGTTAATTAAGTAATTAACTTGTGATTAATTAAAATAATCACTTATGGATTAATATAATATAATTACTAGGGAAGTAATTAAAGTAATTAAGTGATTAATTACCAAAGGTAATTAAGTAAAGAATAATCACTTTATGAAAAGTAATTAGGTAAATGTGATTAAGGAATAATCATTTTAGTTATTAATTAAAGAATTAATTATAATTAGTTAAAGGTTTAAATTATTTGATTAATGATTAATTACTTGATTAAGAGTAATTAATTAAGATAGAATTTTAATTAATGAGTAATCATTAATTAATGAAAATAATTAATTAATTGTTAATTAATAATTTAAGAATAATTAATTTATAATTAAGTTTTGATTACTAAATGTAATTAAAAGTAATTAATCAAAGGTGATTAATTAAAAGTAATTAATCAAGTATGATTAATTAAAAATGATTAATCAAGTGTAATTGATTAAAGGTAATTAAGGAATAATTACCAGAATAATTAGAGAATAATTAATCAAGGTTGATTAATTTAGAAAGTAATTAAGAGGTAATTACTTAATATAATTTGGAGATAATTAATCAGGATGATTAATTAATATGGTAATTAAGTAATAATTACTTAAAGTAATTAAGTGATAATTAAACAGGGAAGATTAATTGAAATGGATAATTAAGTGATGTTAATTAATTTGTAATTAATTAATGAATAGTATTGGATTAGAGATAATCCAAGTATTTAATTAAGGATTAATTTAATTTAAGGATTAATTAAATTAATCAAGGTTGAATCAAATTTGTTTATGAATGGTTAATGATTGGATGATTTATATATCATTGGATGAGTTAATGATATTGATTGTTGTTGGATGATATTGATAGATGTGATGATGTGATTATGCTATATGTGATATATATATGCTGCTTTGTGATATGTATAGATGCATGTGATAATAGATGCTCATCTATTTGTGTTGTGAATACATCCATTTATGGTAAGTGATATTTCTAAGTATCTATTGTTTAAATCCCTTAAGTACAACTTGGACATTAAAATGGCGTTTGGTTTCGATGAGACCGGGATCGGGTTTCCATATTTGGATATCCGAAAACCACATCGATTCCAATTAAACGTTAGGTCGTTTATCCAAGTGGAGCAAGTGAAGACTCGAGGTGTAAGGGCTATACGTCAGTATAACTCTGTGGGTGATTCCGTAATGAGTTTGACGGAATAGTGCTTATAGATTCGAGATGGAGAATCAGAGTGCAAGGGCTATGGTCGTTGACTCTGAGGGTGATTCCAAAATGAGTGCAACGAGATAGTGCCTTCGGTTTCGTTCGAACCCGGAACGAACTTGTATGGATTGAATGCTTTCAGCACATCGTCGGGCGGACGATGAGCATTCTAAGATAATTGGTCCTATAAAGGTAATCGCAGCCTCAAGCCTCATCAACCGGGAATGGCTAAAACAGGGGAGGTGCAGCAAGGCTTCGTGGGTCGCGCCCACTGGAGAGCAAGATACATCCCTGTCTAGAAGTCCCTTTATATTTCGGCTGTGTGGGCAGTTGGTCTGCAGCCAACTGCGGGGTGGTCTTGTTCGGGACTGTTCAGTAAGGAACGGTGCCGGCCTTGTGTTGCAGGGGAGTTAGGGTGGCTCCTCGGTACGGTGATCTAGGCCACGTACTGTGACGGGCGGTACCCCGGTAGCCCTGCCATTGATGGAATCCAAAATCCAATAAGTGCCTGTACGGTTTTGATTGTGCCCAACTATGTTGGAACGTGAGATGCAAGCGTTCCAGCTATTTCTGTATTTTATTTTGAAAACCCTAGACACTATTATAATATCACTGGATTTCCTATCAAATGTTTTGGTTAGCGTAAGGTAAAAACTTTTCCATGTTTATGTGTGGGAAGTCTTACGTGATACCTTTTGTTTTCAAAGGATTTTCTAAAGTTAAGCAACTTTTAAACTATTTACTCACACCAGACCCCTGTCTGACCCGAGTGTTTATTTTCTGTTTTATTAAACTCTTGGGTACTCATATTATGTATGAGTAGTCAAGTGATTCAGGATTGCTTTGACGAGTTATGGAGGAGCAAATGGAGCAGGAGGCTTCTGCGTTGTAGTTATCTATTTTCCGCTGTGTTGGTATCTCTGAGTCATCTCTCTGAGTTGTATCTTGTACTGTTTAGAGATGTATAACTAGACAGGTGTTTATAACTGTCTAGTATGTGTTGTATTGGCTGTAAAACTCTGATGTATATGATACTATGTAAAGTATTATGTGATATATTATATTTTATTCGTTCCGCTGTGAGATTCTGATGTTGTTTGTGTTCTTCTTTCTCTTTCTTTTCTTCTTCTATCCCTTTCTTTCTTCTTAGCGATGCAATTTCCTGGAGTTTGGAAGTTGGGTCGCTACAGTTGGTATCAGAGCGTTAGGTTGAGTGAATACCTAGGCTCTGGAGTGGTGTCTATCTTGAGAGAGCGTACTTGTAATTTTTTTATAAATATATATTTATATAACTACCTAATATGTTGGATTATCTGTTTGGATTTTCCAACATAGGTTATAAAGGTAGATAAGGTAGGAGTGTGTAGAACACGACTACCACTATTGGTTGAGGCTTATATGTTGTGGTTGGAGGTGTGTTTATCGAGATTGTAGACCTGATACTGTCTCGAATAAGTTTTGTGGATTGTAGAAAGGATTTCTTTGAGTCCAGAGGAAGTCTTTTTCCAAGAATTGGAGTATATTCTTGTAGTGTGAGGATGATTTGCTCTCGAGTGAGCGGGATTTCCAAGAGTTGAGTTTGTCAGCTTAATAGAAGCGAGTGGTGACTTCAAGAAGGAATAGCTGTGTGATGAGATACAGTATCCACAGATGGTTCCGAAGATGTTTCTTTTGGAGCCAGATTTAGATGGTGTTGGAAGAGCATTGATGTCTTCTACAAGGAAGGTTCAGATGTTCTGAGATTTTCTGGATCTCAAGTAAGGGTATCTTATCTTTATTGAAGAAGGAGACTAAGGTCGATGAGTTACCTCATTTCGGACATGGTCTCAATTGTTTTCTTGAGAAGATAAGTAGCTGGTGTTTGATTTGGAGCCGAGTTTCTTGAGGAGATGTTTACTCATCTCAAGGATTTTTAATGAGATTGGATGATAGTTTTGAGTTTCAGGAGATTGTGGTTAAGGAAGACCTTTGGTTTAGCTGTATCATTGAAGTGAAGTTTGGAAGCAGCAGTGTGGATCTGTTTCTTCGATGATTCAGTAATCTGTGGGATTCTACTATCGGCAGACCAGGCAGATGGTGAAGACTTATTCATTTCTTTGGAAGGCTCAGCAAAGCGAGATATTTGTTGGAAGGGATCTATCAGTTTCTGATAGGTGAGCCATTCTTGAAGATTGATCTTGATTTGGGAAGCTGTTCTAGTTGGGGAGACAGTTCTTTGGAACCAGAACTGAGTAGGATCGCAAAAGTGACTTGCGATTAGTTTGGGAATTTCGGAGTATTCTTGGTTTGAGATTGAGGCATCTCGAATAGAGGTGAAAGATATGGAAGCTATGAAGTAGTCGGAGATTCTCAAGATGCTTTTTGAGGAAATCTGAGATATCCAAATATTTTGAGGGAGTTCAGGTGTTGACTCAAATCGGAGATTGAGTTCTCTTATCAACTTGGATTTCCTAGAGCACTATTGATGGTTCAACCATATAGTAGGATGACTCTTGGAGCGAGAAGAGTTTGGAGAGGCAGCTCAGGATTCTTAGGATTGGTCATCTTATTCTAAGTTGAAATTCTGCTAAGATATTTTGACCAAGTGAATGGTCGTTGAGATTTTTATGAGTCGAATGAGCTATGTTTGGTGGTAGATTGTGTTTGTATTCTGTGATAGCATTCTTATCTGCTCTAGATCAGAGTTGTGCAGCGGAAGCAAGTTGGGAATTATTCTAGTATGGAGCAACCGGATGTTGCAGTAAGGGATTTCTACAGGAAATTCAAGTATGAAGGATTTTTCTGGATTTGGTAGGTTTGGTTGTCTAGTGCAACTATTTGGCTATTCAGATTTGAGATATAGGTCTGGAGTCCATTGATGTTTGTGGTATTGAGTTGTATTTTGGATCTCAGCGAATTAGTTTTGGAAAGCCATTTTGTTGAGTAGGACCTGGAGATTTGGTTTGAGCTGGTGCTGTTGTTTCATGGAGCAGTCAGCAAGGGTTAGGCTGATCAGGAATATTGGAGGTGACTCAGAGCATCTGAAGAGTTGTGCAGTTAAGAATTGTGAAATTTTGGAATGTGCAGTTAGAGTTTGGGTATTGATTTGGTTTTATCCAATCAAAGGAATTATAAGAGACTGGGTAAAATTGGAAAGCTAGCTCCAGAGGTATTTGGAGTTTTATCTGTGATTTCTAGAGATTTGATTTTGATCAACAGGATTGAATTGCCAGTTTGAATAGCTGGGAATTCATTGTATTTCACATATCTTTGAGGAATATGTGTATGATTCTTTGAGTGATAGAATCAGCAGTTCAGAAAGGAATCTGGTAGTTGAGTTGGTTTTGGGATTAGTCTGGTATCTTGTTCAGATTTGTAGAATCAGATGAGGGAGTTCTTGGTTTTAGTAGTGTAGTTAGTTAAGATTTGTAGAGCAAGTATTCCAGTATAGGTATCTGGAAACTCTAGATAATATTAGAAGGTTCTATTCAGAATTTTTCTGGAATAGATAAATTGTTTGTTTGTTTGAATTGGATGCTATTATTGATAATATATGATTGATTGTTTGATTGCTGTTTGAAATTTAAATTCTTTAGCTGGGTTATTAAATTATCTTTGCTTTTAAATTTCGGGGACGAAATTCTTTTAAGGGGGGAGGAATGTGACGACCCGGAATTTTGAGCAATATCAATTTAATAATCTTTGTTAATAATTAAATTGATTTGATCATTTTATATTATAAATTGACAAGTTAAATCTATTTTAAAGGTTAATGATAACAATTTGGTAATATCTATTAATATTTTTTTTTTCTAACAATATAAATAGGCAAGATTAATTCTTTTGAAAGTTTATAATAATCTGATTTGAAAATATTTATTTTGGTAAATAAGAAGTTTTAATGTAATAAAAACTTTAGATTCAAATTGTAATATATATGAATGTATATATTGTGATCAGATATTTGTTTTAAAATTTAATTTGGAAATTAATAAATTTAATATTAGAATGTTTCTATTTGAAATGTGTATATATATTTGTATATATATATTTGAAATAGGAAAATTATTAATTTGAATTTAATAAGAGTTTTCAAACTTGAATATATTTAGTTTTGAATTTAAAATAATAATTTGTTTTAAATGACTTTAAATTGATAATTGAGATTTAAATTTAAAATAACAAAGTTAATTCCTTATTTATGATAAATATGTACTTTAAGTTTTTAAATAAGATCTAATTTAAAATAGAAGTTTCAAACATATAAACATGATTGGATTAAAATGTAAATTACTTGTTTCATATGAATATCTATTAAAATATAAGTATGTACATTTTATATTACATAAATATATGTATATAAGGATTTAATAAATTATTAAAGATAAATACATTTAAAAGAAAAACATTAATAAAACAAGTATAACACTTGTAAGTATATTAAATTATGTAAATTACATTTGTAAGAATATAAACCTTTAAAGGGACACATGGCACTCTCTTGTAAATATAATTAAAAATTTAACTTGTAAATATAAAATATGAGTTTTATTTTCAGCTGAAATATTTTCTTTGAACTCAAAACTGTAAACTTAATACAAAAGAAAAATGCAAACCAAAACAAAGATCAAAATACAAACAAATCAAAGATGAGAACAAATCTGAAATCCAGGAAACCAAAAGGAAGTAAAATCTGGAAAATACAACAAAGCAGAAATTCAGATTTTCAACAGCTACAAGATTTTTAAATTCAAATTACATGCAAGCTCATTTTCAAGAACAACTCAGTAATCATGCATTAGGATGTACATCTTCAACATGCATACTGGAAATAAAATCATCACTTCAACTTGCAAAGGGAATTGGAAGTCTGGAAACATACAGCTTCTGTTTTCTGGAAAATTGTACAGGTGAGTAAATGAACTTTTAAAAACAGTTTTAAACCTGAATTCTACCTTGTTATTGTGAATGAATATCTGATGGTTTTCTGAATGTTTGAATTTAATTTGGATGCATGTTGAATTAAGCATTTCTGAATGCCTGAGTGTTTACATGATCTCTGTGTGATATTTACAGACATCAATTCCATAATAAAATCAATAACTTGATAATGTATTCGAATTTGACTTTGATTTGTATATAAAAGATGTTTGTAATCATCTAACTTTTCATCTAAAAATGCTTGTAGGTTTTAAAATTGAATAACTAGTTTAAAATATTCAAATTTACAGTAAAATTTCAATTTGGGTCAAAATTTGATGAATTCAATTTCAAGCTTTGATTGCATGATTGAGTTGCAAATGAAAAATGATGATTTTTAGTGCTTGAATCACGAATTTTAATGGAGTAATTTGTGGGCATTTTGGGATTCCTTGATTTGGGGTTTTTGGCCAAATCACGGCGAACGGCGGTGAATTGATCGCCGTGGGTGAACTCGAAGGTGGAGTGGGCTGTAGGGAGCATGCGAAAAATGCTTCTTGAATTTTTAATTAATTGGGTTGGCCATGGATCGAGGAGATAGGGTTTTGTAACCTGATTGTACCGATGTTGTTCTTGGAGTTGTCGCGATATCACGTTGCTTCCGGAGGTTGTCGCGAGCATTGCAGAGGGTCCAGGGGGGTAAGGGGAAGCTATGGTGGTGAAGGCGTGGTCTCTGGTGAAGGAATTGGTCGGCGGTGGTTGATGTTTGTTGTGGGTGGTTTTGAAATAGGTTGGGGTTGAAGGTCGAATTCTCGTTCTCGATCGAGTTTCGGTGTTCTGGGTGATGTTGCTGGATGTGGAGGACGAGGGTGACTTGGGGACGGTCGGCATGGTGATCGCCGGCGTCCATCGGCGCCGTGCACGTTAACGTGCACGGTGACATGATTTGGTGGTGGGTTCTGGAATTGGGAGTGGGTGAAGAGAGGGAAGACTCGAAGTACACTCCGTGTTTTTGCCGTTCTGACTCGAAGCTAGGGGGTAGGTAGGGGAACTCGGGAAAGTCCTGGGTGTTTGCTAGTTTTACTCGGGGTTAGACGAGTTTTAGCTGGGTTACTCAATTTTTCAGATATCCAGGCTTTAGAGCTTAGTGTTGAAGTTAATAATGCAAAGAATATTTGATATTAGAAATAAAGTTTTTTTTTAACAAAGAATGGACAAGTTTCAAGTTGGATTTGTTTTCAAAGTTATGTTTTAAAGCAAGTTTATATATTTTAACATGGAAGTTTTAAAATGAAATAGGTGGGTTTTTAAAAATAAAATTTGTATTAAACTTTATTAAACAAATTTGGAAATGTGTTAAAGATTCAAAATTCAATTTAAAATATGTTTGAATTTAATTGATTTCTAAATCATTATATTTTATTTAAATAAAGTTAATGATTTAGAATTTGATAATCAATTGAAATAAAAACTATCTTTAGTTATCTTGAATTTGATTTATTTAAAGATAATTAAATTTGTAAAGATAATTGAGATAATTAAATCATTTTTAATTATCAAGTTTTAATTGTGAATAAATGATTTAATTAAGATAAGGTTTCTTAATTAAGAATCTTTTTATATAATAAGTTAAGAATCATTTAATTAATTTTAAATGATTTAGTTAAATAGTTAATTAAGTAATTAACTTGTGATTAATTAAAATAATCACTTATGGATTAATATAATATAATTACTAGGGAAGTAATTAAAGTAATTAAGTGATTAATTACCAAAGGTAATTAAGTAAAGAATAATCACTTTATGAAAAGTAATTAGGTAAATGTGATTAAGGAATAATCATTTTAGTTATTAATTAAAGAATTAATTATAATTAGTTAAAGGTTTAAATTATTTGATTAATGATTAATTACTTGATTAAGAGTAATTAATTAAGATAGAATTTTAATTAATGAGTAATCATTAATTAATGAAAATAATTAATTAATTGTTAATTAATAATTTAAGAATAATTAATTTATAATTAAGTTTTGATTACTAAATGTAATTAAAAGTAATTAATCAAAGGTGATTAATTAAAAGTAATTAATCAAGTATGATTAATTAAAAATGATTAATCAAGTGTAATTGATTAAAGGTAATTAAGGAATAATTACCAGAATAATTAGAGAATAATTAATCAAGGTTGATTAATTTAGAAAGTAATTAAGAGGTAATTACTTAATATAATTTGGAGATAATTAATCAGGATGATTAATTAATATGGTAATTAAGTAATAATTACTTAAAGTAATTAAGTGATAATTAAACAGGGAAGATTAATTGAAATGGATAATTAAGTGATGTTAATTAATTTGTAATTAATTAATGAATAGTATTGGATTAGAGATAATCCAAGTATTTAATTAAGGATTAATTTAATTTAAGGATTAATTAAATTAATCAAGGTTGAATCAAATTTGTTTATGAATGGTTAATGATTGGATGATTTATATATCATTGGATGAGTTAATGATATTGATTGTTGTTGGATGATATTGATAGATGTGATGATGTGATTATGCTATATGTGATATATATATGCTGCTTTGTGATATGTATAGATGCATGTGATAATAGATGCTCATCTATTTGTGTTGTGAATACATCCATTTATGGTAAGTGATATTTCTAAGTATCTATTGTTTAAATCCCTTAAGTACAACTTGGACATTAAAATGGCGTTTGGTTTCGATGAGACCGGGATCGGGTTTCCATATTTGGATATCCGAAAACCACATCGATTCCAATTAAACGTTAGGTCGTTTATCCAAGTGGAGCAAGTGAAGACTCGAGGTGTAAGGGCTATACGTCAGTATAACTCTGTGGGTGATTCCGTAATGAGTTTGACGGAATAGTGCTTATAGATTCGAGATGGAGAATCAGAGTGCAAGGGCTATGGTCGTTGACTCTGAGGGTGATTCCAAAATGAGTGCAACGAGATAGTGCCTTCGGTTTCGTTCGAACCCGGAACGAACTTGTATGGATTGAATGCTTTCAGCACATCGTCGGGCGGACGATGAGCATTCTAAGATAATTGGTCCTATAAAGGTAATCGCAGCCTCAAGCCTCATCAACCGGGAATGGCTAAAACAGGGGAGGTGCAGCAAGGCTTCGTGGGTCGCGCCCACTGGAGAGCAAGATACATCCCTGTCTAGAAGTCCCTTTATATTTCGGCTGTGTGGGCAGTTGGTCTGCAGCCAACTGCGGGGTGGTCTTGTTCGGGACTGTTCAGTAAGGAACGGTGCCGGCCTTGTGTTGCAGGGGAGTTAGGGTGGCTCCTCGGTACGGTGATCTAGGCCACGTACTGTGACGGGCGGTACCCCGGTAGCCCTGCCATTGATGGAATCCAAAATCCAATAAGTGCCTGTACGGTTTTGATTGTGCCCA
This sequence comes from Allium cepa, assembly GCA_030765085.1. Taxonomy (NCBI): domain Eukaryota; kingdom Viridiplantae; phylum Streptophyta; class Magnoliopsida; order Asparagales; family Amaryllidaceae; genus Allium; species Allium cepa. The sequence goes on from CM060932.1 coordinate 178,696,698, forward strand.
ACTATGTTGGAACGTGAGATGCAAGCGTTCCAGCTATTTCTGTATTTTATTTTGAAAACCCTAGACACTATTATAATATCACTGGATTTCCTATCAAATGTTTTGGTTAGCGTAAGGTAAAAACTTTTCCATGTTTATGTGTGGGAAGTCTTACGTGATACCTTTTGTTTTCAAAGGATTTTCTAAAGTTAAGCAACTTTTAAACTATTTACTCACACCAGACCCCTGTCTGACCCGAGTGTTTATTTTCTGTTTTATTAAACTCTTGGGTACTCATATTATGTATGAGTAGTCAAGTGATTCAGGATTGCTTTGACGAGTTATGGAGGAGCAAATGGAGCAGGAGGCTTCTGCGTTGTAGTTATCTATTTTCCGCTGTGTTGGTATCTCTGAGTCATCTCTCTGAGTTGTATCTTGTACTGTTTAGAGATGTATAACTAGACAGGTGTTTATAACTGTCTAGTATGTGTTGTATTGGCTGTAAAACTCTGATGTATATGATACTATGTAAAGTATTGTGTGATATATTATATTTTATTCGTTCCGCTGTGAGATTCTGATGTTGTTTGTGTTCTTCTTTCTCTTTCTTTTCTTCTTCTATCCCTTTCTTTCTTCTTAGCGATGCAATTTCCTGGAGTTTGGAAGTTGGGTCGCTACATTTTTCACCAGCAGATTTTTTTGATCCAGTCTTTTGGATAGAGTTTGATTGACTTAATTGATTGCTTTGGCACCGTCTTAGGTAATGATCTCAACTTGAATCTAACCCTTTATCAACGTCCTAGGTGATGATTTAGGTCTGTTGTCGGTGCGTTTGGTTAGCTATCTTGCAGGACAAAAGACTTAACCAATTTTCCTTTAGGAGGCGCTCTAGTAAGGCCTCAAAGAAAGTACTAAAGGCTAGTCCGATGCCATAGGTAGCTATCTTAAGCAGAACAAAGGACTTACCCGACCTCCCTCTAGGAGGTGCTTTAGTAAGGCCTTAGAGATGGTACAGAAGGTCAATTTGGTGCTTTTGTCAGGTCATCTAAGACGGGACTAAAGGCTTACTCTGTCCTCCTCTAGGAGGCGCTCCGGCCAGACCATGTAGGTGGGGGCAAAAGGCTTGAAGATGCTTTGCTCAGGCCTTTTCAGACGGGACCAGAGATTTGCTCTAACCTTCCTCTAGGAGGTGCTTGACAAGGCCATCTTAGCGGGGACAAATGCTTTTCACCATTTACTACCATCTTAGGTAGTTGCTTAGGCTTTTCCTATTATTTTAGGAGATTCTTACTCCATAACCATGTAGATACACTTATTTTACTTGTAAAACCTTTCTTTATTATCAACTTGTTCAATATCTTTGTTTGTACAAAAATTGGGAACAACACTTTTCGGATGTGTTTGAGAGATAGAATGAAGAAAGTAAATGTAAAATGAGGTAGATCTAACAAAAACCAATCAATAGAGAAGAAAAAATGCGGAAACATGAAAATTTAGAGTGGTTCGGCGTATTGCCTACGTCCACTATGAAGTGATTGATATTTATTGAATTTCACTCGCTGAATACAAGAGATTACAACAGTACAACTGAAGTATACTGATGATTTCGGTGGAGTATCAGCGTAGAGAAGCCATAAAAAATCCTTTTTCTATAGGTCCAGGGTCACTATTTATAGACGTAGGTAGTAAATATCTCGTCTAGACCTCGAAAGACTTCTTCTCCTACGTGGGTGGGCCAACGAGATCGAGTTTAGGTGATTTCGACTCTATTCAGGAGCAATACGAATTGAGTTTGTATCAATCCATAAATGGTCCTTTTGGGCTGAAATTGGTCAGGTACATTCTTGAGGTTGTAGGAAAACTTCTGTGAAACTTTAGTGGCATTTGGACTTGTAGTTGGTGAGATATGATCGATGCAAGTTTGGATCTGCAAGGCATTGTCGACCTCGTATCGATGCCATTCATATCGGTATCTTCGTATTAGTCGAAGGCACGTGTTTGCTAGGTGATATGGCGCTACCTTCTGGGGTTGATCCACTTTTCACACCAAGTGATCGAGTCTTCCTTCTTTTATGTAATATCCCGAAATTTCAAGGAATTTACATTGTGATAATCTCCTTATTAAATTATTTAAAATTTGTAAAATGGTTATTTCAAACAATAATAATAATGTGATGTTTTTAAATATGAATTTAAATAGATTTTAAATAGAATAATTATTTACAAATTTAATTTTTGTTTGTTTATATATATATATATATATATATATATATATATATGTTTAAATTGATTTTGAATTGGATTTTAAATTTAATTTGAAATTTAATTTGGATTTAAATTTGGAATTTAAAGATATATATCTTAAAAATATTTTGGATATAAAAATATATGAATAAGGTTTTTATTTAAAATCAGATTTGTTTTATATTATTTTCCTTAAAGAATTTTATTAAGAAAGTATTTATTTAATACAAAAGTTTTATATTAACATTTAACAATGGATTAAATAAATTTTATATGATTTTATTTTGAATCTAATTAGTTTTTATTTTATTTTCTTTTAAAGGTTTTATTTTTATAAATGTAGAAAAGCATTTATTAATTTGGAAATTTATTTATTAATTAGGAAGTTAAATATAAAAGCTTTTAAAATCATTTAAAGATAATTAAAAAAATGAATGATTACAAACGTTTAATTTTAAAGGCTTATGATAACATGTGTGGTTTAATTAAAGATAGTAAATGATAAATGTTAACCATTTGAACAAGTGTCATCCTTTTTATTTTCTTTTTCTTTAATTTTAATAAATCATAATTTAACACTACATAAGCATTCACCTTCTTTATTTATTTCGTTTTCTTATCTTCTCATTTTCAAAGCAAGTAAACACAAAGCCAGAAATCCTCAAGAAAACAAAACATGAAAACATTATCAATAGATCAAATTAAAAACCCTACAAACCAAAAACATAAACCCTATAAAAAAATTTCCAAATCAAAAGCCAAAACTGTAAACCATTTTTCAAAAAGCCTGTAACAAATTATCAAACAAAGAATCAAAGTTCAAGCAAGTTAATCGAGCAACTTCGGCTTAGTTTTAAAAGTCCAGATTCATCTCATCATCAAAATTTCCAATTCAACAAAGCTTTTAAGTTTCAAAAGAAATCAAAGCAATTCATTTTTCAAATTCCAGTTTTTAAAGCTCTCTGCCTTTTTAAAACTGGTTAGCAAACATTTATTAATCAGCTTAAGTAGATAATTATGTGTTGCATGTGAATTTTCCATGATGAATATTTTTTTGCATATGTATATAAATGTGTGATCTCTATATATTTGTATATGTTTAATATGCATATCTATGCTTCTCTGTTTCCATGTTACAGACTTTAAGATAAAACCAAAATTCAATATCTTTTTATTGAATCACTGTTAGGACCTATGTTTCAAACAAAACCTGTTTATTAAAGCATAGATTAAGGTTTAAAATTTTATTTAAGTAAGTTAAATTTGTAATTATCTGGAAAATAATAAGAAAAATAGAAGACTTAAGAATGTGCTGAAATCGATCATCATGGATTTCTGATTCATGTTCATAACTTGAATCTATTTTGAAAATTAGGATTTTTAAAAAGAAAATCACAATTTTTAACATTGTCTCGAGTATGAAATTTGGAGATGACCAGAAAGTAAGGTTTGGATTTTTTTTGGTGATGGGTGAGGCTGGGAAGGTCGAGACTTTGGCTGAAGCAAGGATGATGATCAGGGATGTTGGCAAAAATGGAGGAAGAGACGACTGTTCGTCGTGGCGGCGATGGTGGGTTGAAATAGTTTTTAATCCTAGTTTAGCTTGGGGTCGGAATCTGTGATCGTCAAGGGGTCTCTAGTTGATCGAGTGGCGTCGGACTTTGGGAAATGGTGGCGTGGAAGCTAGGCAAGGCGTGGCCGGAATTGCAGTGATTTCGGTGGCCTGAGGCATGGGTTCGAGGTAGCTTTTGGTGAGGGTTCTGGTTCCAGTGTTGTCTGTGGTGCTCGATTTTGATCTATGGCTTTAGCTAGTGGTTTGAAGGTCAAGATTGAAGGTTTGGGTGATGGTGGGTGTGCCGAAGATGTCGGTGGTGGTCATCATCGTCATGATCATCTGTGCAGGTGCACAGATGTCTGGCGATGTCAGTAGTTTGAATAGAGGTTTTTGCTCGAAGGAAGGATCGGGTTTCTAGGGGTAGTGACTCGAGTTTGTACTCAAATAGTTTGTGGGTGATAGGCCTACAGGTTTTTAAACTTAAAAATAAATTTTAGTTTTGAAAATGAGAAAGAAGAAGGGAAACTCGAGGATAGACCCGAGTGGCCTTCGGGTTGACCCCGAAGCAAAGGGTTAAGCAGTTTTTAAAAAGTTTTAAAATCTAGGTTTTTTTGAAACTTAAAGATAAGTTTAGTTCAAACTTTCTTATATAAATTTACTTTATACATAATAATTGTTTTCTTTAACAATTGGTTAAGAAGTTTTGTAACTTGTTTAATTTAAATTTTGTTAAGTAAAATTTAAAGTTATTTTAAACTTAAATAAGGAATGAAATTTAAGAGGTTTTTATAAAAACAAGTTTTTAAATAAAGTAAGTTTTAAATTTCAAATGAATCTTTTTTTTAAAATATATTCTTTATAAAAATAAATGTTTTAATTGATTTGAGAAAATTATGTAAAGTGTTTAACTTGAATTTGTTAAGTAAATTTTTAACTTATTTTAAATCTTAAATTAAGAAAGATAATTTTTAAAGTTAAAACTTTTAAGGTGTTAATGATAATTAAGCCATTAATAAGATAATGCTTTATTTTATGATAATTAAGGTTTTTAATGAGTTGAGATTAATTAAGTATAATTAATTGATTTAATTAATTATTAATTAAGGTTAATAAAATGGTAATTAAGGATTAAAAGTTAATTAATTTAAAGGTTAATTAATTTGTAATTAAAGATCATTAATTAGATAATTAAAGATTATTAATTAATGATGAGAGATTAATTAATTAAGTAATTAAGTGTAATTAAGAATTAATTAATCAAGTAATTAAGATTGATTAATTAAGTAATTAGAGAGTAGTTAATTAAGTAATTAAGGATTGATTAACTAGAAATTAAGAAGTACTTAATTTGTAATTAAGTTTTATTAATCAATAATTAGGTTTTATTAATTAATAATTAAAGGATAATTAATCTCTAATTAAAGATTAATTAAGAATTGGTTAACTGTTAATTAAGGATTGATTATAAAGTAATTAAGGATTAATTAATTTGTAATTAAGTTTTTTAATTAATAATTACGGTTTATTAATTAATAATTAAGGGATAATTAATTAGTTAATTAAAGATTGATTAATTTATTATAAAAGTAATTAAGAATTGATTAATTGTAATTAAGGGATATTAATTAATAATTAAGGTTTATTAATTAATAGTTAAAGGATAATTAATCTGTAATTAAAGATTAATTAATTGGTTGATAAGGTAATTAAGGAGTGATTAATTAATTAATTAAATGATTTGTAATTAATTAATAACTGATTAAGAAGGGTTAGGTGATTAATTCTTAGGTAATTAATTTGATTTAGATTAATTAAATTAGTTATAGCATGGGTTAATAATTCCTGTTTGTGGATGATTGTTTGAGTTGAATATCTAGATTGATTGATATCTATTGGATGATATTCTGTGATATTCTGTGATGTGATATTGGATAAAGTTGTGATAAATGTGTGATATTTATCTGTGTTAAATGCTATGTGAATTTAAATATTGTATTGAATTAGATTGTTTAAACTTAAACAACTTAGCCTTTAAGAAACGTTTGGATTTCGATGAGACCGGGATCAGATATCAAGTTTGATTTTCCGAAAACCACATCGATCCAAGTTAAACAATAGATCGTGACATCTCAAAGTGAAGATCGAGATGGAGTTTCAGAATGCTAGGGCTATTATCGTTAACTCTTAGGGTGATTCTAAAATGAGTGTAACGGGATAATGCCTTCGGTTTCGTTCGAACCTGGAACGAACTAGTATGGATTGAATGCTTTCAGAACATCGTCAGGGGGACGATGAGCATTCTAAGGTAGACGTGTTCTATAAAGGTAATCGTAGCCTCAAGCCTCATCAACCGAGAATGGCTAAAACAAGGGAGGTGCAGCAAGGCTAGGTGTGTCGCTCTCAAGTAGGACGAGATTTTCCCCTGTCTAGAGGTCCCTTTTTATTCGGCTGTGTGGGCGGTTAGTCTACAGCCAACCATGGGGTTGTCTTGTTCGGGACTATCCATTAAGGGATCGTTCCGGCTTTGTGTTGCAGTGGGTCGGGAGGGATCCTCGGTACGTTAATCTAGGCCATGTACTGTGACGGATGGTACCCCTGTAGCCCCGCCATAGTATGGAAATCCAATCTCCAATAAGTTCCCTCAGACTTGATTGTCTAACCCACTTTGTGGCTAGTATGCTGGAATTTAATTAATGTAACAATTTCGGCTATGTGAATATTTATTTGAAAACCCTAAACCCTATTATAATATAACCAGATTTTCTATCAAATGTTTGGGTTATCATAAGGGAAAAACTTTTCCGTATTTGTTGGCGGAGAGTCTTACAAGATACCTTTTCTTTTAAAGGTTTTTCAAGTTAAACAATTTAACGGTTTACTCACACCAGGCCCATGTCCGACCCGAAGCTTATTTCTGTTTTCTTAAACTCTTGGGTACTCAAATTTTTATGGGTAGCCAAGTGATCAGGTTTGGCTTGATGATATTTTGGATAGCTTGGAGCAGGAGTCCAGACGTAGCTACACCTATCTATTTCCGCTGTGTAGTATTGAAGTCTTTGTCTGTTGTATTGGTATGTAATGGATTAGACAGACCTTTATAACTGTCTAACGTAATGATGTTGTTGTATTTGTATAACTCTGATGTAATGACTATGTAATAGTTATGTGATGTGTTATATTTTGTTTCCGTTCCGCTGTGAGATTCTGATATTGTTTAGTTCTTTCTTCTATCTATTCTATTTCTACCTCTTTCTTTCTTATTGATGATACGTCTTTCTATGGAATGAAAGGCGGGTCGTCACATTTTAGTTTTAATCGTATCCATTGGCATTATTCCATTCATATCCATCGAGCGTGTATCACTGTGTATCGACTATGATGTATTCGGCCTCGTATCGATAATGTATGGAGATCGATACGAGGAGTATACTCAAAAGGGTCGATACGAGGCGTTGAATGTTTGATGGGCATGAAGTATGCTAATTTGATGGATATGAAATAAAGGAGTGCCTAGTGGACACGAACGAAGTGATTCTTCCATGGATATGGACTGGCTGCATTCCACTTGAGACTTAGTAGATACGGGTAGGATCATTGCACGATGATGGTTACGAATAGGATGGACACGAACGAAGTAGGTACGAATATATGGTTTCGAATTTAGTTGCCTTTCCCCATGGACGCGAACATTGCCATTGTAAGGTGATGGATACGGATTGAAGCAATCATGATGGATATGGAGTAGTGTTACCATGATGGATAAAAAGTGAGCCTAGTGATGGATACGAACCACTATTCACATTGATGGATACGAATTGTAGTTGTTTTTCCTTGAGTTGCAACAATCATATCTTGAATATACGAACTTCGATTGACTTGAAAATTGAAACGTTGACTTTCATAGCTTTGTTGGTCGTACCTTGTCAATTATAGCTTGATCCGGACCCAGAAAAAATTTGCCAGTATCCATAGTGAATCTTTGTAATTAACCGATCTTCGGGACAGAGTATCCTTGGTTTCCAGTCAAGTTCCTGGTGTCACGGCCTTACCAAAAGACGGGATAACATTTGCCCCCCAAAGTATGTCTTGTATGAACATGATGTGCTTTGAAGGGTTGCGATCTTTATCTTGAAAAGTTTTTCCTGATTGTTTGAAAGGTCATTGTCTTTTCGTCAAAAGATTTAACCTTTGATTTATGTCCAGTAATGTAAGTGTCGAATTGTTGATTGCCGATGATTATGTAGTGTATTGTTTTAATTGAGTATGGAGGGTTAGCAATCTGTTGTACACTGTTGTAATCCTCACTAGGTGAGCATTCAATTCCTGTGAATTTCGAAAATTGAATGTTAGTTCATTATGCTCATAAATGCATGTTATCCTGACTCCCGTTAACGTTTGTACGTTCATGAGTCATTGTCAGTTTTCTTGTATTGAATCCTATATCAATCCTCTCGTGAATCGATGCGAAATTTGAGTTGTTTTTAGTGTATCTCTTCTTATCGGTCCTCTTTTGGACCAACCTGAAAATTTGAAGAATTGCATTCATATCGGTAGTGGTCAACACGAATTGGTTGGGAGTTTTTTTACACACTTCATATCGATGGATACGAGTACTCGAAAACAGCAGAGTAATGGATACGAATAACTTGAATTGCATTTGCTTTGCCTCAATCGTTCGGTGGATATGAAATAGCCTACTCGTATCGATCTCCTTGGCGACTGTTTTGACCGCTAGCGATGACGGGGAGACGAACGATCATCACCTAGGTATATGACGGTTTGGTACATAGAAAATTTCCACTTTCTTGCTTCTAGCCTTCATCTCTATCTTCGTATTGCTCAACTATTTGAGAAAAGAAGATACTTCATCTTCAAACTAACCAACCCATAAAATCGTTGAATCACTTGCTCGAATTAGGTAGTTAACCCATAACAATTAACTTAGGATGAAAGGATTTGAACTCTTTTGCCATTTGACATGTATCTGTGACTGATTTTGGCGATGTGGTGGTCGTGGATGGCCGGAGTTTTATGAAGAGTGCTGATAGCCTTCATGTCGATTGGGGAAGAAGGCGTAGGGATACGAAGGGATTCGTGGAAGACAGATTGGCCTCAATATGGTATCGATAAAGGGATGGTCAAAATCTAACCTTGTATCGATTCCACGTAAGGGAGTACGTATCGATTAGAAACGCACTTGTGAAGATGAAGTTCGTATTTTTTTGGTGTGGAAGTACTTCGTATCGATTCGAAGTAATCGATATGAACTCAAGAAGCAAATGGTCGATGCAAACTTCATATCAGGGAGAGATACAAAACCCAATGTCACTTGATCGACACGAAGTTGATGAATCTCGATCAATACGAAACGACTCCTTATGAACGTTACAAACGATCTCTTATGATCGAAATGAATTATACTTCTAGGGATCGATCCGAGTTTAACTCGTAATGGACATGGAAACCTTTGCACATCTAATCACTTGACTTCGACAAGCTTCTGCCTTACATAATTTGAATTAACATTTCACTGCATATTTGACTGCCCTTCGAAACTCGTCGATGGAACTATAACCTGGATCGATCTCCAAAGTCTGGATGGCACGGCTGTGACGGTCAACGATGACGGTCACTCCGGTTGAATTCTGAAGTCTCGTGTTCAAATATTTTGTTAATCTTCATAGAATTTCTTAAGTTACATACCACACTGCACAACATGTTCATGCATTTCACACCGGGGAATACACGGGTTAATCTCACCAAATGATGGTTTTTGACGAGTTGATTAACTATAGAACTCGGAAGTTCACAGCAGCAAGAGGTTCAAAGTCTACCCATTTTGGTAATAGAGATGCTGGCCATTGCGACCGAGGTCATAAATCCAACTCCGAGCGAGTTACTTGGAGAAACCTTCATTGGAAATCCATAATATTTTGTACCGTCCAATGTTTTTGAAGATATTTTGGGGAGAATTTGCATGCGGCATGGATTATCGTTGCATGACGTTCTGTTACCAAGGTGAACGACGGGCCAAATACTCCGTCGAAAGGACACACCGCTTTTAACCGATTTTCCTGCACAGCCGGGACACTCCCACCACTCAATCAATATATTCGAAGGTTTTATCATATTTAGGGATTTCTCCATTATAGTTACATCTAAACGGGTATGCTCTTCTGAATAACTTATTCATCATCTTCACGGATCACATTTTTTGTCCTCGGGCTCCAAAGGAAGTCAAATTCTTATTCAACGTAAAGAGTCGAAGAGATAACCCCTCTTTCACATTTCTAAAGGGAGTCATAAACTGCCAAATTGTGATTGGAACTTGGACCAAACTTAGCTACTTCAAAACCGAGTGGTTTTATGTTCGGTGCCCACCAGGATTTGCTAGACGAAGGCTAGTTAGACGTAAGTGTTGCAATTTCTCTAGCGACTAACTGGTTAATCTCCACAGATACTAAGCTTTATTGTTGCTTTCTCTATACGGCTTTAATCCCTCGACCTGAAGGCGATCAATTTACGGAAATCGTTAGGATTCTCCAGGAGGTGCCGGGGAAGATTAGAGAGATGAAGCGGTGCTCATGGATGAAAATATGAGGGCTGTTGGGCTGATTAACAGAGACTAGAGTATAGGGCTTGAAGGAACTCTTAGGGAAGCTATGGCAAGATGAGCTAGGATTAGGGCATCCGGGATTGTAATTGCAGAGCAGGGAGATGAAGAGGATATGCCCACTGAAGACGAACCTGTAGCCGGGCCCTCAGATAGTCCTCAACATTTAGAGGAAAAAAGAAAAGACAAGGCGGTAGCTCATAAGCTTTGCACGTCTACGAGATGGAAATTTGTGGTCGTGTCCCTGCCAGCCGCCGATGTTATAATCTCGGAGGCTCCCTCCTCATACATGGAGAATCCCTTCGAAGCACTTGCATACATTCCAATTTCGAACTATGCTTCGCTCCAACAAGATACCGAATTAGAAGGGCTTCAAAGCGCTTTAGATCCGAGTGAGTCAATTCCTTCGAGTATGGCCGATATAACCGATTGGTCGGAGGGTTTGCACATGCATACACACACTTTACGGTACTACAAAATTTCCAGTCATAAGATATTCATCTCTGGAGAATACTTTGGTTCTCTATTCATTTTACAGATACGATGACGAGGCGGAAATCTATGGTTGGTAGCCTTCGCTTTGCACGTCGTTCAACTAGCTCATACTCTGAGTCTCGCAGACATGAGGCCGATAGAGACCGCGATCGCGGCTACTCCAGTCAAGAGAGGGAGCGCCATGAGAGGGAAAGGGATAGGGAGAGAGAGGGATTGTAGTCGTCGTTCCCGATCACAGTCTCCACCACCTCAAGGTCCAACACAACCTTCTCGTTTTGGTAAACAACCCCTTGAACCTTCGTGTCAAATACCACCTTCTCAAGCCACAAGGACCGATCCACAGCATCGTAGGATAGAAACCGAAACTCCCGTTTTCATTGTGCAAGTCATCATAGAGCCTACTGGGGACGGAGCGATTATAGTCGCTAAGCTGAAAAAAGATTTTCCAAATATTTGCTTTGATGGCTTCATCTTTCCCCCACACTTAAAGTGAATTACCATCGAGGCAGAACGGATAATGCACGACTACATTCATGATGTTTATGGTCAATACCGAGAATGGATGACAGCTGCGGACAAAGTATCAGCAGTGGCCTTTAAGCGGGCAAAGACAATTGAGAATTTAGGAATTAATCTCGCTCAGAAGGACCGCATAATTCAGATGTTTAATGATGAAAATGAATATGCGATAAATTCGAAAACAGAGGCTAATAAAAGAGCTGATGAGACAACCCAAAGGATGGAAGAGATGAGGCGAACAAACTTAGCTCTGGTTGAGGAAATGGGACATCGAACCACCATAGTTATGGCCTAAAGAGATGGGGCTCCTAAAGAGCTTGAGGAGCTTAAAGCCAAACTTGCTGAAGTCGACAAAGAGAAAGATGATGCAAATAAAGCCGCCCAGGAAGCATGCAAGCAGGCTGTGGTGCTCAAGGATGAGAGAGATGCGGCAATGCTTAAGGTTCAGGAAGCCAAAGCCTGGGTTGAGAATGAAGTGAGAGCGACAGAGACCAGGTTAGAGGTTGACATCGAAGATCTTCTTATTACGTATAATGCCAATGTTCTGAAGCATCAAAATCTAAGCTGGCTCAAAAACTATCCATCACATTTATACAATGCTCGGTGCCACTTGGTTGAAGATGAAAAAGCAGAGCACCACACTGAATTCATTGATGAGTTTGAATTAGAAAACCAGGTGATGAATGAGGATGAAAGAAGAGTTCTTCATGACGTCACTATCACATTTGAGAAAGAGAGACTTGGTACTCACCACCCGGAGATGGAGAGGGTTCTGGTATTGAGCACCTTGATGCGGGTTTCGAAATTCTTATGCCAACCCTGCCCGAATCTACACCTATGGTTGATCCTCAATCTATGCCTGCATATAATCCTGATCAACCGAAGTAGTCTCCAGCTCGTGAGTATTTCACTGAAGCTGCTTCAGCTTCACATGCAAGCCCTTCTAAGGAAGGTATTTTGAACATTTCTTACATTTATTCAAAGTTGGGAGCGTTGTTTGAAGTTACCACTAACACTTTTTCTTTTATCTTTATTCAACGATAAGAGCTGCATCGGTTGTGCCCCCTATAACTCAAGAGCCGCATCATGAGCAAGAGGCCTATATAACATAGGCGACCACAACCACGATCACTGCACCAACCGATGGAGCATAGGGGAGCACTTTTACTTTTGATGAGTAGATGATGGAGGAATTTGTTGGTCTTTAAAGCAACCATTTTGCCAACCTTTCATTTGTCATGGACGGAGACACACCCGTGGTTAGCTCCTCCGTCCTAACTGCCAGCATCCTCGCAGACACCCAAACTATCCATAAAGAAGAGATGATAGCTGAGATCAATGCTGAGATGGAAGCGGCCGTGTGGGCCAGCGATATTGGAGGTGGGATGGCAGGTCCAGGTCCAGCCTCTCTATGAATGATTTCTCTAGGAGGCACGGTTGTCGACACCAGTGTACCTCCCTCGCCTTCGAACATCGAGAGTGTTCCTATCCCTCTAACTCCACATTCGAAAAGTATCCAATTCTTGTGATTTCAGAGGAAGAGGTCACCATAATTCCCCTGGCTGGAGATCAACCATCAAAAGGAACAGGCTAGAAGAGGCACCCAAGCGATAGCTCCAGTGGGTCAACACCGAAGAAGAAGAAGAATAAGAAGAAGAAAACAAGAGAATAGACATGTCTTCTTGCCTTATTTTTGGTAGACGGATAGGAATTTCCTTTTGTTTCCTGTAGGTCGTGCATAAATGCGGGTTCGGCCCCTTTTAGTTGGATTTTATGGAATACTTTTGTACTTATCCTTCTTTTTCCAAGAATAGTTGAAATAAAATTCCATTTTGTCTTCAGCGTAGTTTCGCGTTTATTTGCTTAAGTATTTCAGTGCTCGAACTTCCATTCAATTTACTTGTGAAGTTTTAGTCTTTGAATCAGACCTGAGTTTAGTTGTTAAGTCCTGAAGCCACGGCTTCGGGTCATGACCGAACGTTAAGTTGAGTTCCAATACTACATTATCTCGATCAATATCTAGTACTTAAGTTTTGTCCCCAGTCCCAGGGATAAACTGAAAAGTTCGATCGGTAGTCGCTTTTCGCCTATAATACATCGAGCTTAACTTTGTTGAAACGAGTCTGAAACAAGACGAGTTCAGATGGTCGAATCACACCCACTCATTTATTGGTGATTGCATCCACACTCTAGGGATTGTACTTGTATGTCGACGGCTGGTCACACCCACTTAAGGTTTAGAGATATGTCCACGCTCCGAGGGCTTAAGTTATTTTATGGGCGATCAGTCACGCCCATTTGATATTTAGAATTTTGTCCACACTCTAGGGACTTAGAGATCGTGGTGGTCAGTCACACCAAATTAGCATTTATACTCCGGCCCACACTCCAAGGACTCGGAGTTGTCTTAAGAGTGGTCGTTTTGCACCAGATTTGTGTTCATGATCCAACTCACACTCTGGGAATTTGGAGTTAGCTGATAAGTGGTCGGTTACACTCATTTTGATATTTATAATCCAGTTCACACTCTGGGAATCCAGAGTCAGTTAACAGATGGTCGATCACATCTATTATACGTTTTAGGATGTCATTCGCACTCCGCAAACGATAGAACTATCAAGATCATGGATAGTTAGATCACATCCACCTTGAGTTAACAAGAGAGGTCGTTAGATGGACGGGTACATCCTCCTCGGACTTGGTTTAAACACGGGTGAAGTCGTTAGGTGGATGGTTCCACCCTCTTCGAACCTGAATTTGTAGGTTTATACTCCAGCTCGCACTCTGGGAGCCGAAGTTAGTTAGAGGATTGTCATGTATCAATCCTTTTTTTGGTTTCAGTGTGATGGCTTACCCCCGAGCTCGGGTTTCACTTAGTGAGTGATCGGTCGTGTCACAATCACTCTCTATTTGAGTAAGTCCTATTGTTTGTGGAACTTAGCTCTCTGTGCATGGTGACGGTCATACGACGCATTTTAAAAATCACCGCTCTGGCTCGAAGAGATTGCATTTTATTGCTGAAATAAGAAAATACGGCAAAGTAAGTTGCCTTATTAACAATTCAAATTTTGAAATGCATAAACATGTTGAAAATGAAAAGCAGAATGAATGAATAAATAAAGCCAGTTATGTGTAGTAGTGATGAAGATTCTTGCTGTTCCAAGCTCTCGGTAAAGTGAGACGTCAATGGTTGATAATTTAAAGGTGACGTCTCTGAGTCTTCGTTTGATAACATACGGCCCTTTCCATGTTGGTTTCATATGTGAAGGGACCGGGTAAATTATCTTAAGGACGAGATCATCGAGTTTAAAGGTTCGAGGTCGGACCTTGGCATTATACAATCGGGCGACTCGAGTTCAGTACGTGGCTGCCCTTAAATCAGCCTCCTCTCACTTCTCATCACCAAAGATTCGGCAAGTAATATAACATTTGTGTTTGGATCATAATATGTCACACGATGAGAAGGTACTTCTATTTTGACTGAAATAATTGCTTCTGAACCATAAGAAAGAGAAAATGGAGTGTGGTCGGTCGTGGATTTGTGGGTTGTTCGATAAGCCCATAGGGCATAGGAAGTTCATCGACCCATTTGCCCACAGCCTTTTCAAGTCTTTTCTTTAGAATGGACTCTATAACCTTATTAACAGATTCAGTCTGTTCATTCGCTTGAGGGTGTGTAATTGTAGAGAACTTCTTTTGGATGTGGAATCGTTGATAGAAATTCTTAAATTCGACACTGTCGAATGGGCCTTCGTTGTCAGTGATGATGGTATGCGGGAGACCAAATTGACTGATAATGTTGCATACAACAAAGTTGATCGCTTTCTTTGTTGTGATAGTAGCAAGGGGCTCAGCCTCCGTCCATTTGGTAAAATAATCAACTGCAATGAAGGCGTACTTCGCGCCACCTTTAGCTAGAGGTAGAGAACCAATAATGTCGATGCCGACTGATCATCTGAGTTATTTCGATAGGCGGGGCTCTTGGAATCTGAGCATGTTTCTGACATCTTTCACACATCCTGGCCTAATTAGATGCATCGTGATTTACAGTCGGCCAATAGTATCCATACCAGAGCACTTTCTTGGCAAGAGCTTGCCTCCTAGTGTGATCACCACATTCTCCTTCATGTAGATCATGCAATACTCGTTTGATTTCATCATGGGCGATACACCGGAGTAAAGGAACAGAGTATCTTCTTCTATACATGACTCCATTTTGAATGATGAATCGCGAAGCCTTTTGAAGAACTTGTCTTTTTTCGCTCTTGCGCTTTGGCAGGGTCCCATGCTCGAGATAGTTTCTAAACGGATTCATCCATGACTCCTTATCGGGAATGAATTCAAATACTCAGTCGGCCTCCATTTGATCAACACTTGGGGAAGATAATATCTCAACATGGACGAATCTCATTAGCTGTGCCTCGCCGGTACTGGCCAATTTTGCTAAGGAATCGACCTTCTGATTTTGTTCTCGGGGTATACAATATATGGCATAATAATCAAACTGATTTAATATTTTCTGAACCCGAGCGAGATAAGCAGCCAGCCTCTGGTCTCTGGACTGGTACTCCCCCCGAACTTGGCACACGACCAATTATGAATCACAGTAAATCTCCATGACAATAATTCTTAAATCTCTGGCAAGCCATACTCCGGCAAGCAGGATTTCGTATTTGGCCTCATTGTTGATCGCACTGAAATCAAATTTTAAAGCATAGCAAATAGATCGGCCTTCAGGAGTTTCAAGTACAACTCCAGCGCTTAAGTAGCGATCATTCAATAGACCATCATTATATAGCTTCCAGACATGTTTAGGAGGTTCACTAGTTTTGAACAAGTCCTCGAAGATAGTGAATTCAATGATGAAGTCTGCTAGCACATGCCCCTGCATAGCTCGCCTCGGTGTGTAAGCGATGTCGAACTGACTCAACTCGATATTCCATTTGAGTAACCTACAAGACGTCTCATCCCGTGCAAGGATCTGTCGTAATGGCTGGTTGGTGTAGACAATGATAGGATGAGCTTGAAAATACGGACGGAGTTTTCTCGAGGAAATGATAAGACAGTAAGCTAACTTTTCCAACTTCGGATAATTTCTCTCTACTCCGGTCAGCCGTTTGCTGATGTAAAAGACTAGCCGTTGTATTCGGCCCTCTTCCCGAATTAAAGCAGCGTGGATTACGTTTTCTGACACCGCCAAGTAGATGTATAATCTCTCGATATCGATGGGCTTTGACAAAATGGGTGGTGTGGACAAGTGTTGAACCAATGCTCGGAATGCGCCCTTACACTCTGCAGTACATTCAAAGTTATGCTTCCCTTTTCTGATCAGATCGAAGAAGGGAACGCAATTGTCGGTGGATTTTGAAATGAACCTACTAAGTGTTTCTACTTCCCATTGAGGCTCTGAACTTGCTTTATAGTTCTTGGAGTCTCAAGATTTCTGATTGCCCAGATTTTCTCGGGGTTGGCTTCTATTCCCTGGGCATTAAAAGTGAATCCAGGAATTTTTTAGACATTACCCCAAAGTGGCATTTCAACGGGTTTAGTTTCATTCTGTACTCTCGAAGGATGTTGAAAATCGTTTCTAGGTCTTTGATATGACTGGTGGAGAATCATGACTTCACAAGCATGTCATCCACATATACCTCCATGGTTTTTCCAATCTGTTCAGCGAACATTCAGTTGACGGGTCTCTGATAGGTTGCCTCAGCGTTCTTAGGTCCATACAACATCACTTTGTAGTAGTGAAGTCCTAGATCGATGACGAAGCTGGTATGCTCATGATCGAGTAAGTGTATAGGTATCTGATTGTAGCCAGAATATGCATCTATGAAGGATAAGAGTTTATGCCCAGCCATTAAATCTACGAGCTGATCGATTCAGGGAAGTGGAAAATTGTCTTTAGGGCAACCTTTATTTAGATCTGAGTAGTCAACGCATGTTCTTCATTTCCCGTTAGGCTTTCTGACAAGTACAGGATTGGACACCCATTCTAGGTATAACGCATCTCGGATAAACCCGTTCGACATGAGTTTATCTAACTTTTCCTTAAGGGTGGCAGATCTCTCTAGATCCATACTACGCCTTTGTTGCTTGACCGGGACATGTCACGGGTCAATATTCAACGTGTGGCTCATGTATCTAACGAGATCCCACACATGTCGAAGTGTGTCCAGGCAAACACGTTGAGGTTTGCCCGGAGAAATTCAACTAATTCCTCCTTCATCTGTTGGCTTAGTTGTGATCTAATCTTTACCATTTTAGAATTGTCGGTAGAACATCGATCGTCAGCTCTGCCGGAGAAGCCTGACTGTCTTTGACTTCATCTTCACTCTTGGTATCTCTTGGGTCAAGTTCTCTTGGGAATTGGTTGTGGTGCCTGGGCCTTGGCCCAGGCATTAACCATCAATTAGCCGGTAAGCGGACGTAGAGTGATTCCTCTACGCCCTTTCCTTTCTCTTTTCATTGCAATTCCCGTAGCTCATCAACATAACACGCTCGTCCAGCAGCTTGGTCTCCCCGAATGACTTCAACTTCATTGTCCGTGGGGAATTTCAATGTTAAACACCAATGGACGATAACGGCCCTGAACTCAGCTAGGGTCGGTCGGCCCAAGAAAGCATGGTATGGTGAATCTATATCCAATACAATAAACTGTAATATCCAGACTCTCCAACGTTCTCCAACTCCCAACTCCACTGGTAGCTCCACCATCCCAAAGGGTATAGTCGTACTTCCATTGAAGCCATGGATACGAGACTGACAAGGCTTCAAATCCTTTGCTTTCATCTTCATCTGATCGTAGGCTCACTTAAAGAGTATGTTCTTTGAACTTCCAGTGTCCACTAAGATCCTCTTCATCAAAGCAGGATCTGTTTAAGCTGAAATGACTAGTGGATCAATGGTTGGGGTTTCGACTCTATCGGCATCTTTGTCTCGAAATACGATGTCGTCTGTCATCGTTTTCTGTTGTTTGGCCGGAGCCCCGTCTACCAAATTACTACAACATTGGAAGCTCGCATGCCTAATAGAGCTGGCATATGACCCAATCCCTCCAGCTCCAATCTATTTGATGAGGACCACCACTAACAGTGTTAATCACTAGCCTCCCTCCAGTACGAGCGGGTTCCTTCGGTCTAACCTGATTTGCTATTTTTTTGGTTCGATTGGCCCACACTTCCAGATTGCGGTTCCCGTACAAACTGCTCGCACCGTCTTTCTCGTATCAACTTCTTGATAATATCCTGTAAAGATGGCATTCGTTCATGTTATGGCCATAACTATCGTGAAACCTGCAAAGCTTACCCGTGTTATCCCACTTTTTGGTCAAAACTGGAATATCAACAAATTGGTAAGGGATGATGGATATTGGGAATGGAGATCGATTCAAAGTAAGGCGGCGATTGATGTCGTCAAAATTTGGTTGAACCCCGATCGGGACGAAATTGATTGGAGATGATGATAAGGATTAGGAAAGGCTATGTTTCAAATTTCAGGTTAATCGGAGTTCATATGAAGGAGTTATGATCGATGCAAGGTAGGAAAGTCATGCTGTTCGAATCCATCAAGGGGCCAAGGTGGTGCTCGTTTCGAATCCGTCGGATTCGAACCCATCAGGTTCGCATCGATCGAAGGCACGGCGCAAGGATGGTTCGAATCGATATACCTCGTATCGATCAGGAAGTGATGGCTTCGAATCGATCAGCTTGCACACGGCTCGATGGTCTTCGTATACATCAGAAAGGGAGAACAGGGTGACGGACTTCGACTCGATGAAGGACTTCGTATCGGTCACCATGGATTCGGGTCAGTGAAGTTCGCATCGGTTAGGATGGGAAGAAACGTGATGCTTCGAATCGATACGTTCGTATCGATGGCAGGTGGATTTTGGCTCCTTTGTATCCATCAGGTTGTAGTGCTTCGAATCCGTGAAGACACCTCTCTTCGAATCCAACCAGTGCTGTCGTTTCGTATCGATCAGCTGAAGCAAGATATGATCGATACGAAAGAGTCTCAGTTCGAATCCATGCACGAGTAAAGCCTTCGAATCGATTAAGTCAAAGCGGCGAAGTTCAAGCGACGACTCTATCAACTCGGCGAAAAATTTGGATCGACTCGAAGAATGCGCGCCACGTCAACCTACTAGCGCGTGCTTGGATCGATTCGAATCAATCGATTCGAATTGATCGATTCGAACGGAGCGAAAAGTCCAGGAAACGCTAATTCGAATCGATGATATCTCGCGATCTATAAATCCAAATGCTATGAAATTTTCACAGGAGCTTACATACATGTTCAAGAATGTTCTCGCCAAATTTCAGCTCAATTGGATGATTTCTTTATCGATTCGAATGGAGTTCGAATCGATCCCGATGTGGGCCCGGATCTCCAGAATTCGGCCGTATGGGCCCCCTCACGTGCTAGAAGCGGTCTACCGGATTTTTAGGAGAAATATCAGCCTCCTACACCTATAAATAGAGCCCCTGGTCATTCAGAAAAGGGGTCGGAGAATTTGAAGAGAACAAGCACGCCCGGACGCTGCCAGAATCTTTCCATATCGTCATTTCTACCATTGATTTTGAATTTGGACTTTGTAATTGCTGTAATCACTTGTAACCAGCAAGGATAATTAATAAAAAGGATAAAACATTGGAGTGGACGTAGGCCGGAGATAGCTGAACCACTATAAAACTTGTGTCACTGCTCGTTATTTTTGATTTACTGCTTATTATTTGCCGAAATCTGTTATTTATGTTTGAATATTGTTGATTTGTATTCATACACTGGTGCTTTCACGGTATATGGGGTTTGTGACCAATTTTGGCACAAACACTTTGGCGCTTTCACTGAGAAGGACTAGCACCCGCTACATCGGATTTGAAAGTTGAATTTGAAGATTTTAAAGAGTTTGGATTCAAGCACAATGACTAGGCAAAATAGTAGAAGGCAAAGGGCTGAGAGAAGCCAACAGGAAGGAAGTCAACAAGCATCCTCCGGAGCTGGGGAAGGACAGGCTTCAATCTACATAACTCGGGATGAAATGGAAGTTATGACGAATTCTTTGCAGGAGAGATTGTTGAAGAGCCAATAGGAAATGATGCAGACTTTCTTCGAGCAAATGAGAGCTGCAGGGATGCAGAACTTAGGAACAGCTACAGCCGATGTGGATGCAGGACAGGGGACTGGGGTCGTGGAACCCAATGGAGGACGAGATACGGAGCCAGAAGGCAATCAACAAGGGCTTGGGGGAAGGCCCGCGGGATCCAACACAGGAGAACCTTTGGAAGGAGTTCAACAAGCTAGAGCTAACGTTGCTGCTAGTGAACCACATGAGGAATATGTACCAGAGTTCCCTCGAGGGCATGGGGGGCAACCCCTAACAGACAATACCAGATTAGTAGAAATCATCAGAAGAACTGTGCGAGGTGGTTTGACCAACGGAGACTTGGAAGGAGTGAATAGGAGTCTGTTTGCTCGGGAAATAAGGATGGCTCAGAATCCACCTAAGTTTAAGCTACCTAGCGTGGAGGTATATGATGGTAAGGCAGACCCAACTGATCACTTGATGAGGTACACCAGACACATGGAGGTGCTGGGGGCATCAGAGGAAGTGATGGCCCGATGTTTCCCTTTGTATCTGACGGACTTAGCTGCAATGTGGTTTAGGCAGCTGGGAGAAGGATCTATCAGGACTTGGAGGGAATTGGTGGAAATTTTTTTTGACAGTTTCGGGTTCACATCAAGAGGCCGAAGAATGTGATGACATTAACATCAGTAAAGCAAAGGATGGATGAATCGCTTAGAGCTTTTCTAACTCGATTCAGTGCGGCGGTCGCCTCGGTGGATCGGCCTGATCCATCGATGGTTTTAATGGCAGCAGTATTAGGAGTCAAGGAGGACTCGAATTTCAAGGTATCTCTGATACGAGATCCCCCATAGGATCTCGACGAATTCTTTCACGAGGCAGAAAGGTTCCTTCGGCAGGAAGACGCAAGTACGGATTTAAAGGTGAAAAGGGTTAATGCAACTCAGGATGTAGGACCATCCAGCAAAGGTTTGGATAAAGACAAAGGGAAAAGGAAGTTGGATGATGATTCTGGAAACGCTAGGAAGCGATGGAAGGATCCAAAGTTTTCCACATACACAGGATTGAACGAGACACTGGAGCGGATATACCTGGATACTCGGAATCGCCTTCCTTACCGGAGGCCGGTTAGGAGAGAACCATCAGAATGGGAAAGGACATCAGGAAGGCACTGCCTCTTCCATGATTTAGATGGACATGATACCAACAGCTGCAGGCACTTAAAGGATATAATCGAGGAGCATGTAAGGAATGGACATTTACAGCAATATATCGGGACTCGGAATGCAAAGATGGAGCAGGAGCAACCACTGACCACCTCACGTCGTGATGATGTGAGGCCCAGGAATGATGGTCGACTGATCATCCACTGATCAGGATAATGTGAAATAAGTAGTGAACTACTGGCAAGCAACCAAGTCATTTACACATGTATGGGGACGAAGATATCCCCTAGGCATGCTCTGAATGATGATAAACTGCGATGCTGTGGTTTGTGAAATTTATCTTTTGCTTTTTGGTTGGACACTGCTTTTCTTTTTGGATTTGGGTTTGGAGTTCGGATTGAACTCCTGGTTTTGCTTGCTTTTTCATTTGGGTTTTTCTTTGGATGGTTTTTTTGATTTTGAATGCTGCTTTGGATTTCTGGTTTTCTGGTTTGGATTTGGATTTTGGGTTGGATTTTGATTGGATTTTCATCTGGTTTTTGATAAATGGTCGTCGAGTATGGATTATTCCTGGCAAGGGGTGAGTCACTTTGCCCGAATGTGGTAAATTGACTCATTCAGGTCGTCGAGTGTGGACTATGCTCGGAAAGGGTCCGGAGCAACCAGGATTCGGCCTAGGACTTAGGCCCCATATTATCGATTATTATATCAGGTCGTTGAGTATGGACTATGTTCAACAAGGGTCCGGAGAGACCAGGATTCGGCTTAGGACTTAAGCCACGACATTGCTCAATGTCCAGGGACACTGGACCACGGTCGTCAGGTGGATTGTGCTTGGCAAGAACCCAGAGAGGTTAGCTCAACGTCCAGGGACACTGGACCACGGTTGTCAGGTGTGGATTACGCTTGGCAAGAACCCAGAGAGGTTACGGATTTGGATATCGACCCGGAGAGGTCCTGGATCTGGTTATTGGCTATTGGATAAGGATGGATTAGGACTCAGCTGTCGAGTTTGAATGGATATGGAATTGGCTAAGGCTTTGGTTACGGGATTTGGAATTGGGCATCGACTCGAAGCAGTCAAGGATGACATACTCTGGCGATATGGCTATGGACTTTGGATATTGGAATCGGAACTATTCAAAACACGCCTTCTTATCAAAAGGCATGTTTTGGGGGCAAAGTGTTATCCCACTTTTTGGTCAAAACTGGAATATCAACAAATTGGTAAGGGATGATGGATATTGGGAATGGAGATCGATTGAAAGCAAGGCGGCGATCGTTGTCGTCAAAATTTGGTTGAACTCCGATCGGGACGATATTGATTGGAGATGATGATAAGGATTAGGAAAGGCTATGTTTCAGATTTCAGGTTAATCGGAGTTCATATGAAGGAGTTATGATCGATGCAAGGTAGGAAAGTCATGTTGTTCGAATCCATCAAGGGGCCAAGGTGGTGCTCGTTTCGAATCCATCGGATTCGAACCCATCAGGTTCGCATCGATCGAAGGCACGGCGCAAGGATGGTTCGAATCGATACACCTCGTATCGATCAAGAAGTGATGGCTTCGAATCGATCATCTTGCACACGGCTCGATGGTCTTCATATCGATCAGAAAGGGAGAACAAGGTGACGGACTTCGACTTAATGAAGGACTTCGTATCGATCACCATGGATTCGGCTCAGTGAAGTTCGCATCAGTTAGGATGGGAAGAAACGAGATGCTTCGAATCGATACGTTCGTATTGATGGCAGGTGGATTTTGGCTCCTTCGTATCCATCAGGTTGTAGTGCTTCGAATCCGTGAAGACACCTCTCTTCGAATCCAACCAGTGCTGTCGTTTCGTATCGATCAGCTGAAGCGAGATATGATCGATACAAAAGAGTCTCGGTTCGAATCCATGCACGAGTAAAGCCTTCGAATCGATTAAGTCAAAGCGGCGAAGTTCAAGCGACGACTCTATCAACTCGGCGAAAAATGTGGATCAACTCGAAGAATGCGCGCCACGTCAACCTACTAGCGCGTGCTTGGATCGATTCGAACGGAGCGAAAAGTCCAGGAAATGCTAATTCGAATCGATGATATCTCACGATCTACAAATCCAAATGTTATGAAATTTTCACAGGAGCTTACATACATGTTCAAGAATGTTCTCGCCAAATTTCAGCTCAATTGGATGATTTCTTAATCGATTCGAATGGAGTTCGAATCGATCTCGATATGGGCCCACATCTCCAGAATTCGGCCGTATGGGCCCCCTCACGTGCTAGAAGCGGTCTACCGGATTTTTAGGAGAAATATCAGCCTTCTACACCTATAAATAGAGCCCCTGGTCATTCAGAAAAGGGATCGGAGAATTTGAAGAGAACAAGCACGCCCGGACGCTGCCAGAATCATTCTATATCGTCATTTCTACCATTGATTTCGAATTTGGACTTTGTAGCTGCTGTAATCACTTGTAACCAGCAAGGATAATTAATAAAAAGGATAAAACTTTTTAGTAGACGTAGGCCGGAGATAGCCGAATCACTATAAAACTTGTGTCACTGCTCATTATTTTTGATTTGCTGCTTATTATTTACGGAGATCTGTTATTTGTGTTTGAATATTGTTGATTTGTATTCATACACTGGTGCTTTCACGGTATCTGGGGTTTGTGACCAATTTTGACACAAACAACCCGTTTGAATCTGTTTCTCTGACGATTGCTTCAAGCAGGTTTCTTATATTGGATAGTATTGCAAGTCTACAAGTCACATTTTCCAAAGACGTATTTAAAGGAGTATAAGTGTCAAACATGGGAGCCTTACATCATCGTCCGTGATTCTGATCCCATTTTCTGCATTGATTTCCATTGCCTTTCTATTGATTATGTTTATTATATATGTTCAACTACACCTTTTTGGAACTCTCCCCGGTTTGTTTTACAGCGACATTGCTTTGGATTCCTTCCACACTAGGTCCTGCATCATCCTTTTTCCTAGAATGTTTTGCGTCCTCTCTTCTCAAGAATTGAGCTGCCTTGGAATAGAAATGGTCCAATGATGCAAGGGGTTTTGTGGCCAACCAATTTCCAAATTCGAAATATGGATCGAACTTCTTAGTCAGGGCCATCAGAATTGAGTTGTCAGTAGGATTACTAATTTCACCGCACATAGCATGAAACCTCTTAAGATAACGTGTGAATGTTTCTCCGGGAGGTTGAGTGACGCTGGACAAGGTATTAACATCTTTGGGCCTTGTGACATGCATGCGAAACTATTCAACAAACTTCGTTGCCAACTGGTCGAAACATGAGATAGATCGAGGTGGTAGGCGAGTAAACCACATAGTCGCGATACCCCCTAGGAAAATTGGGAAACTTTGGCACTTGATCGCATCATCAGCCCGTGCGGCATTCATTAATCATTCATGCTTTAAAATGTGCTGGTTAGGGTCAAAGCTTCCTTCATAAACAGGTAAAATTGGTATTCTGAATAACCGAGGCGGTTCAGCATAGAGGATGTCATCGGTAAAGGGGGTATGAGTTTGGGAGATTCCCCAGTCATCATTGGTGAGACCTTGACTTTCACGGATCATATGACAGATCATTATCGGGATGTATGGCATCTGGACATTCTGGGCATGCTGGGCCAAGGTGTGGTCGGGTTCTACAATGCAAGGATGGACCGGTCATGGTCGACGGTCCATATCTCGCCTCCTTGGTTCTAGGTCTTCGGGAACATAAGGTTCAAGAGTATACTCATGCTGACGATGGTTTGGATCCTTTCGGTTTCGAGTGTCAGCTCCCAACTCAGTAGCGGCGGCGGTAGCGCGGTTGTCAGTAGAATGATAAGGAACCGTCCCTCCTCGAGATGAGGGTCCGGTTTGGTGGCCGGTCAATGGACCAACTCTCGGTTACACAAGATTCAAAGTGTGCTAATGTTCGGTAGCCTGTGTATTGTTTCCATCCAGTGGTGGGCACGTGGATCTATAATTGTAATCGGAGGAAGTTGAACTTCTGATCCCTTTTGGATCTCCTTTGCTTTTCATGATTCACCCGATTGGTTAACTGCGCGTTGGCTTGGAGCTTCTAGGTAAGCGACCGGTGGCTTTGAGTCAGCTCTTGCATTAGCAGCTGGAACTCTTCCCTGGTGACAGGGCCTTGTGGATTCGAAGGTCCGGCAGCATTTTGGTCTATAGATGGTAGTTACGTGGGGTTCTGCCTAACCCGTCCTTCTAGATCTACAGTTGTTGAGGTAGTCCTACTGTTGACCATGGTGGATAGCGAAGTTCTCTCCTAGACTTGGTACGAATATGAATAAGATGGAAGAACCTCTAGGCTTGAGATCTGGATCCTCTCCTTAGATTCTCGCAATCCAACATTGGCAGTAGATTCGATGAGCAGGAGAAAAGCTGGGTTTTCTCGATGAAAGCAACAAAGTGTTTGTATCAAAATTGGGCACAACAGTTTTTGAATGTGTTTGAAGAGATAAAATGAAGAATGTAAATATAAAATGAGGTTGATCTAACAAGCATACCAATCAACAGATAAGAAAAAATGTAGAAACATGCAAATTTAGAGTGGTTTAGTGTATTGCCTACGCCAACTATGGAATGATTGATGTTTATTGAATTTCACTCATTGATTACAAGAGATTACAATAGTACAACTGAAGTATAGTGATGATTTTGGAAGAGTATAAGCGTAGAAAAGCCAAAAGGTCCCTTTTTCTATAGGTCCAGGGTCACTATTTATAGGCATAGGTAGAAAATATCTCGCCTAGATCTCGGAACTTCTTCTATCACGTGGGCAGACCTGAGGGATCGAATTTAGGTGATTCCAACTTGATCTGGGAGCGATACGAGTTGAGTTTGTATCGATCCATAAATGGTCCTTTTGGGCTGAAATTGGTCATGTACATTCTTGAGGTTGTAGGCAAGCTTCTATGAAAATTTGGTGGCATATGGACTTGTAGATGGTGAGATATGATCGATGCAAGTTTGGATTGGCAAGGCATTGTCAAGCTCGTATCGATGCCGTTCGTATCGGTATCTTCGTATCAGTTAAAGGCACGTGTTTGCTAGGTGACGTAGAGCTACCTTCTAGGGTCAATCCACTTTTCATGCTAAGCGACTTAGTCTTTCCTTTTTTAAGGTTTAATCATATGCATTGGTGTTATTCCAATTGTATCTATCAAGCATGTATCACTTCGTACTGACTATGATGTATTCGGCCTTATATTGGTAATGTATGGAGATCGATACGAGGAGTATGCTCAAGGGGATCGATATGAGATGTTGAATATTTGATGGGCATGAAGTATGCTAATTTGATGGATACGAAATAAAGGAGTGCATAGTGGGTATGAATAAAGTGATTCTTCCATGGATACGGATTTGCTGCATTCCACTTGAGACTTGGTGGATACGGGCAGGATTATTGCACGATGATGGTTACGAATGGGATGGACACGAACAAAATGGCTACGAATGTATTGTTCTGAATTTAGTTGCCTCTCCCCATGGACATGAACATTGCTATTCTAAGGTAAAGGATACGGATTGAAGCAATCAAGATGGATACAAAGCAGTGTTGCCATGATGGATACGAAGTGAGCCTAGTGATGGATACGAACCACTATTCACATTGATGGGAACGAATTGTAGTTGTTTTCCTTGAGTTGCAATGATTATATCTTGAACATACAAACTTCGATTTACTTGAAAATTGGAACGTTGACTTTCATAGCTTTGCTAGTCTTGCCTTGTTAATTGTAGTTCGATCCAGACCCTGACAAAATTCACCAGTACCCATAGTGAACCTTTGTATTTAATCGATCTTCGGGATAGACTATCCTTGATTTCCAGCTAAGTTCCTAGTGTCACGGCCTTGCCAAAAGGCGGGATAACAATCTTTGTACAAATTCCTTGAGTTTCCCCCATCCTAAGAGGTTGTTGATTGTTCCTTCCAAGCTTTGGTACTGATTGGTCCCATGGCCATTAGAACGATGATAATGAAAATATAATCCTTCAAGATTTCTTTCGTTCTTCCATCTCTTCTTTTGTGAAGGCCAATAGTTGAGCCTGTCCTTGATTAAGGTGTAGATATTCTCATAAGAGGTGGTAAGAAAGTAGTCTTTAGAAACCTGTAACCTTTTGGCGGTTGACTATCCCGATTGGCGTTTAACTCTTTTATTACTTGTGATAAATTTTTCATCTTCAATAACAAACTTTCCTTTTTAGGAGTTTTCTACTTTATTTGTTTTATAAGATTGATCAAGTACACTACTCCTCAATTTTGCAAGTAGATCAAAATCTCTTTCTATCTCCATTTTGATGATAGTTCCCTTAGCTTAGAGCTAGATTTCCATTCACATTTTCATAAAGATGTTATCTCTTTTATATCGTCTTCGTCGGGCAAAGATCGGTGTCGACCACATGTGGAATGGAATTAGGCTTCACTTTTTCGGATTATAAGAAGCCACTTGTCTTCTTTTATCCTCTATGACTTGTAATGCCACAAGTCATACTATTTGCTCCTCTGAAGCCGAGGATCGTCATTGATTTGTTAGGTTGGTTTGAGGTCTGGAAGATCCTTACTTAGAGATTTTAACATGTTTAATTGATATGATTTAGCAGTTCTTAGTTGATGTGATTAAATGGTGTTAAGAATTAAGAACAGGCTGGTTTGGAAGGACTATTTAAGGGGATATGCTTGGTAGTGATAAATCCTCTAAGCCCTACGTATGTAGGTCAATGTGGTTCTTCTTATGGTTAAACGAAGCGGAACGTTTAGGCCGTCCTTCTAGCACCAATATGTTAAAGAATTTCTTCGTCGACCTCAAAAAGTGTAAGGAAAGAGGAATGTGGTTGTAAGAACGATCGGATGTCCCTTATAAACCGCAACAAGTGTTGGAAAAAGCGACACATAGTTAAGAAAGGGCATGGGTAATTAGGCTTCGCATGTTAAAGTTCATGATGACATCAAAAACATGATCATGTCGAAGCTCTGTTAATCCATGTAGAGCAATCTTATGCAAGCAAAAATCAAGATTATGGGTGTTTTTAGAGTTCAAAGAAAGTTATGATTAAAAATCACAAGTGCTTCGGAACTCGAAAGAAAGTCATAGTTCAAGTTCTCTTTATTCGTATGTCATGTAATTGTTGAATGTACAAGGTCCTATATGCAAAAGTACAATCGGCACTAAAATACGTAAATCAATTTAGGGTTACAAAGTCTAAAATGTAAGAGACAAGAGAAGAATCATTCCCCATTCTTCATACCCATAGGTCTATATTTATAGAGGTTGAGGGATGCGACATGGCTGCCATGTGTCCAGGCGGTATGCTTGACCTCCAACATTAACCATATTGAGGGTGCATGGCGCTAAGCCTTGGTTAATGAAGAACTTCGGTATCCACTTGCAAAATGGTGAACTTCAGTGCTTAACATCCATCCCGCGTTGATACTCTTCATTGATGACGTTAGATACCAACGTTGTATTGAGAATATGTGGCATCCTTTCAATGTTAATGAAGTGCGACATTACTATGGCACGACATTAATAAGTGGTGATATTGATAAGTGGCTATATTGGCAGTGGTCGTCATTGATTAAATACGACATTGATATTAGGAAGCATCGATAGCAAACGGCATTGATAACAAGCGCCATTAATAACAGATGGAATTGATAATAGGCAGTAATGTTGACAAGCGACATTAATAAGAGATGGCATTGGCGATTAGCGGCATTGATAGGAGACAACGTTGGTGATGAATGATATTGATAGGAGACTGTTTGCACAAAAATTGGGCAAACACCTCCTAGTCGTATGATTTAGTTGATTATATGTTGATCTGGATGGTTTGGGTGATTTATGCAAATATAAGAAGTAGGTGGACTAAACTGTAAAAGACACACAGATTGATAGTGGTTCGGCCAGAACGTGCCTACGTCCACTTTATATGTTATTCTCCTTTTTATTTCAGATTACAAGTACAAAGCTTTGTATACAAGTGTATGAAAGTTGTTTGAAAGTTCCTTCCGTGCTTGAGCTCTCAAACTTGTCTGCCATTGTTGTACCCCTGCCCCTCTATTTATAGAGTGAGGTTGGGGGCAAGGGTCTTGGATGGCAAATGTTGGGTATGTTTCTACCACCACCGAATCGTCTACAACCGGACCACCTACCTACCGAATCACCTACAACCGGACCACCTACCTACCGAATCACCTACAACCGGACCACATGCCTATCGAATCACCTACAGCTGGACCACCTGTCGAACCAACATCACCACCGGACCAAAAGCCCTCACCTCCACCAGCACCGGTCCATAGCACAGCCGAACCAACACCCAAGACCATCTATCACCGATCCAGGATCCATCCCCCCATCACCGATCCATGTTACCACCGATCCATGCTGCTACCGGTCAACCTCCATCTACCACTGCCGAACCAACATAAGGATGGCATACTAGACCGACACTACCAGGCCAGATTGCACCAGTCCAAACCTGCCAGCAGCTATATACATCCAAGATCCCTGCCCCCAACCTCACTCTATAAATAGAGGGGCAGGGGTACAACAATGGCAGACAAGTTTGAGAGCTCAAGCACGGAAGGAACTTTCAAACAACTTTCATACACTTGTTGTAACGAGGCGGATTTTGCCCGTTCGAAAATCGACATCCATACTTTAAATCGTACTCGAATGCCGTAGATTCGGTCGTTCAAATCCGAGTCGTCGGAGCTTATAACATCATTAAGTAAACAACACAGCGGAAGAAATAATGAATATCAATATACAACATCTGATACAACATCTTGATACAACAGATGATACAATAGATATCGATATACATCAGAGATATGATACAATTCAATAGCAGCGGAAAGAAAATAGATAACACTAGCAGTGGAACAAATAACTCAAGATAGTCTTCAAAAGAGAACTCCAGCAGCAGCTCGAACCATCAACTCGATACCCTAAGACAAGCAAGTCTCGTCCATATCCAAAGACTGAAACTAGCTCCAGACAATCCACTGAACCTAACTATCTGAAAACCCAACTCTAGACTGCTCGTGTGGAAAATAGTGAGCACCCAGAGTTTAGGAAGGGAACAATAAACTCCGAGTCAGTCATAGGACTGGTGTGAGCAACAAAAATAGTTTATCTTTAAAAATAAACAAGATTTATAAAAGAAAATCCGATATGCTTTTTAGAAAATGAAACTACCATAAGACCTCCCGCCACACACACAATGCAAACGCAGAATTGGAGGAGATTTCTTCTTATGATAGTCAAACATGCTTAATACGTAGAAAATTGCTTTGATATTATTATTATAAGTGCACAGTGCAGAAAACATTTCGAAAGTAGAATATAAATCTTAGCCAGCACACGACGATTATCGTATGCCTACTATAGCTACCATCCAAACAGTGGTGACCACCATAAGTGAATGGCAGGTTTTACAACTAAAACGGTACAGGGTTTCGTATTGGATGAATGGATTTTCCAACAAATGGTCAGGCTAAGGAACTTCCTACTGCCACATGGGATCGCCTCTGGCGGGACGTCCCGAGAACCTATCCAGATCTCTGCCAACACAAGGCCGGGTTACCTCTGTAACTAGGTAACTACTACTCGAGCATGCCACTCCCCGGCCCTTTGGGACCTTTATCCTAGGCGCCTCTAAGCAACAACCACACAGCAAATGAGATTGGAGCCACCACATAGGTAAATATCTGGGCTCCATACCATGATACCACCCTTTACCAGAAGGGAATGACACACCCTAAAGGGCGCGACCCTCATAACCTTGCTGCATCTTTCCTGTTTTGACCATTTCCGGGGTGTGAGGTCCTGATGCAGTCTCGTCCACAAAGCTACGCTTTATGCAAAAGCCATGCTCTGATCATAAATGATCAACAAATGATCATCAACACACAACAACACTCAGCATGCCACACTACCAAATTGAGAGTATATCGCTGAAAACCTTCAACTACATAACCTCTGAGCTCGTACGTCTCAGAGAAGGGTGTTAAGCTAGGAGAATAAATTCTCCGCCACCAACAGAAATGTATTTGAAAGAAATCTGCTTTATATCTCAAAGTGTAGTGTCAGACATACAACCATACAAGTCTGTTTCGGGTTCGAACAGAACCGAAGGCACTTCTAAAGAAGCCCTTGCAATCCGGGTATTCACAATCCCGATCGAACTTCCCATCACTTAGGGAATCTCTATACCGGGGATCAGCCAGTGCAGAGACAATCGATAGGTTATCCTATCGTTCTTACAAATACCCGGTCTTCACCGCCGGTCTTCAAATGCTATTCATAACGTCGAATCACATATTCGGAATGGGTTATACGACACAAAGGTCCTCTCCCGGCTAAACCGAATAGTGAGCGCAACATTTAAAACATATGGATATGAGATTTCAATTAAGTCACAACTTAATAATTCAAAACTTTCCTTTAAATGGTTAAACAAATTACCATTTCAAATCTTTTAACCAAAAAGATTTATTTCACTAAGTTCACCCATTTTCACAAAGGTCCATTTACGGATTTCAAATCAATTTCCATTTCAATTGGATTAACTCGTTTAATATCTTTAAATTTAAGATTTAACTTATAGTTTTCAAACTGTTTCCATAACTCATAAAATCATTTTCATTTTTAACTTGAAATCCTTTTAACACAAATTGGACGTTCATTACTTAAGTGAAAGCCTTTATCATTTGGAAACAATTAGTTTTTATTTCAGAAAAATCCAATTATATTTGCACGAGTTAAAGCCTTTGAATTTAAATTCCAATTTCCAAATCAAAACCATTAAAATAGTTTAACCCATATAAATTGGTATAACATCTTTAGTCCCTAGTTTCCAGATCATAGAATTCAATTTCGAATATTGAATTTAAATTTAAATCAAAATGTTTAAATTACAAAATTCACTCAAGTTATTCAAAATAAATTTCATCTTTGAAATTCCATTCTAAAAGCTTTTCACTTTAATTTCATTTCCAAAACATTTGAATTTTAAATATTCAACTTTGAAAAATCATTTCAAAATCTGTGACTTAATTGATTTCCTCGTGAAATTCATATTTGTGTGTGTATAAGTGTGGTCCAGGGGTTTAACACAATAATGCAACATCATTCAACCATCATAGATCAGAACACAGAAATATAGTTGATAAGCGATATAAACTATAACGCTTATCTTTCATACACAGATTCGCAGATATATATATCACAGATACTAACTATATCACAGATCATAAATCACAACACAAATCAGGATAATCATAGAGCATCATATGCCAGGGGTATCAAACAATTCAATCATTCAATAAAATCCAAACATCCATAAGTAGGATCAATTTAATTATCTGATTAATTTAAATCAGATTAATTTCTATGAATAAATTTGCTAGTCATGGTAAATAATAATCAATTATTTACAAAACATTCAATAAATTATCCTTTAATTAATCATTAATTAACCCGTAATTAATAATTAATCCTTGATTATTACAATAACAAATTAATTACTCCTTAATTAATAATTATTTCTTAATCACTTTCATTAAGTAATTACATTCAAACAAGTTATAATTGATTATCTAAATTAATTAATCCAATTAATTATTAAAATTAATCACCTTAACCAATACGTAATAATCCTTAGTTAATTTTCTTTATTAACTAATAAGATTTCTTTAATTACCTTCTTAAGAAATTTTCTTAGATTAAATCATTATTAATTATTTCTAATTAATCTAATTTATTAATTTATAAATTAAATAAATCATTCTTTAATTACTTTTAATTAAATCATTTTATTACCTTAATTATCTCTAAGATAATTAATTTCTTTATTAATGATTGCATATATCATTTAAGTGTATTTTAAACATTACACTGTAAATTTAAATTCAAATTAATTTTAAAAATACATTTAATCATTCAAATTATTTTAAACAATTTAAATTCAAAAACTCCTTTTATTCCAAAACTAAGATTCAACTTTAGATTTAATTCCAGATTTCAAAATTTGATTCAACTTGTCTAAGTTCTTTCTTTACAAGTCAAAATCCCATTTAAATTCAAATTTCCCTTTTTTTATTCAAAACATTTAGATTTATTACACAATTTTTATTTCAAAGCTAAGATTCAAATTATATTTGAATCCAGATTTAAATTTAACTTAAAAACTTATTTACAATTTAAAACTTTATTTTCAAATTCAAACTATTTAAACATTTAAGGTTGTTAAAACGATTCAAATTCTAAAAACTTTTTTTTTTAAAGCTGAGATTCAACCTAGGCTTGAATTTATATTTGAACTCTGATTTGAATATTAGTTTAAACTTGTTTTAAAATTTTAAAATTTTAAAACAAGTTTAAACAGGAGCAGGTTTGGTTAAAACCTGGAAACATTTATACCTGAGCCTACCCTATTTTTGCTTCGAGTCACGCTAGAATTTGCTCGGGTAGATACCCGAGGCAAAACCCACGAACCAAGCAACCCAGTCCCCCAGAAATAAAGAGCACCGTGCACGTGCACGGTGGCTCTGACCATCGTCGGTCAACCACCAGACCTCCATCCCATCAACGACCATCGCCTGACACCATCACCGCCTTCCAAATCCACAATAGTTGCTTGAATCAAAATCGAGTACAACTCGTTACCTGGAAGCAACCATAGAAACACCATCCAAACCTGGAATGTCGCCGCCCTCGCAACCCCGACAACCCGAAATGCTCAAGCCACGACCATCTACTCGCCACTGCTCCTCTTACCATTTCCCAGAACCATAAAGCACTCGATCACCTCCAGACCAAGAACGAATCTAAATATGCAACCTCTTCAAAACTAGGTCACCCAACTTCGTGAGCCTCCAGTCGCTTCCACGATCAACTTCACATCACCGCTCTATTTTTTTTGCAACCCTCGATCGCTCCTCTGCCCTCCCAGAGAGCCACGACCTCCCTCAACATCGAGATCACCAGAATTTGGTCGAAGAACGATTTCCGTTCAACCAAGAATTTCTCTCAACCCCCGCATCTAAAAATCATGATTTTTGTTTTAAAAATCATGTTATAGCACAAGAATTCAGATTACACACCTGAATCCATAATTTGAAAAGTTTGAATTTTGACTAGTTTAAAGTTTGGTTCAGTTTCTTTGATTTCCAAGGATATTATCAAGTTATTTAAACTCAAATAAATTTTAGATCTTGAGTATATGCTATAACAAATAGTTTTTGTTTGAATCATAAGTCCAAACAGTAAGTAGGTTAAGAGGAAAAGATTTTTGAATCAAAAAATTTGGCTTATGAATTCAACAGAGACAATTAACAACAGCAGTCTACATCTTATACTTGTTACTCAGATATACACAGAGAATTTGAATATGTATTCTAACATACATATTCACAGGTAAATATTCAACAAACTCGTACTTTAAATTTTTAAAAGTAAATATTACTCACCTGATTTTCCAGAGAAAAAACAGAGCAGAGTTTGAAATGTTAAACCAGGCTTTGACTTCTTACTAGTTGAAGCTCCTCTTTTCATATCTTATTTGAATTGGTTCAAGTTGTTTTTAAGTTGTCGATTTACTAAAGATCAAGCCAGGTTGAAGATTGTTGCAAAAATTATTTCTTGAATTTTTCTTCTTGAATTCACTGCATGTTTTCTGATTTTGAAAACTGCAGTTTTTTTTCTTCCTGTAATCTCTGTTTCTTGTTTGTTGAATTAAACTTGAGTGATGATGTTTGTTGCATACCCAGGTTGATGAATCAAAATGGAGAGAAGATGATGTATAAAAAGAAGCTACAAGTTGATTAATATATATAAGATAAAAGCTTACAGGCAAATACATTTTTCTAAGTTTACAGGTTATATATTTCTGCTTGTACAACAGAGTGACATATTTTGTACAATTTTTTTTTTTCAAATTGTTTTCCAGAGATTTTGTTGGCTGTAATCTTGCTTTTGATATGCTAGTATTAATTGCCTTGTACATATTTATTGGTTCCTTCTTTTGCAAGCTTTACTCATGTGTATCTATTTTTTGTTTGTTTGTTTCATCAGTTTGCAAGTATACATACTTGACTATATTTTGTTGTACAATATATCAGAGATTTTTTTTTGTTTGCCAATGGTGGCTGATAGGATATTAGTATATGCTAACATTAATTAGCTTTTGTCTTATTTCATAAGCTTATGCTTATCACATTTTTTTTCTTTCGGCTGAAAATCTTGCTTTGATATGCTAGCATTAATTACTATGTACAAATGTATATTTATCTTTTGTATGCTGATATGGTATTGCATTAATTGTTGTCTTGTATTATAAGCCAAGGCTTATTACGTTTGTGTTGAGAAGATAGGGGTTAGTACAAATGTTTCTTCTTTAGTTTACATGAATTATTTGATTTTTTTTTCTTTGTACATAGATTGTTTCTATCTTTGTTTTATTGTCTTACATACATTTGTTTATATCATACTTCATTTGCATTTGTCATATCTTTGTACATAAATTCATGGTTCAAATCTTGTTTTTAAATATATTTATTTTAATTTGGTAAGTACATTTGTCATTATCTCCTTTAGCCTTTGTATATGTACTGAGATAATTTCATTCGCAAGCTATTCACATATATTTAGTTTATTATCTTATTTGCTTGTTTCATATTACAAATGTGCATACTTATATATTTTACAAAGTTTATTTTATTTTTTAAACATTTTCGAAAGACTTCATTTTCGAATTTTATACAATCATAGTTTCTTTCAAAACACACATATCTATTATTTATAAATAAATTTGAAGAGACAATTTCTATTTAAAATAAGAATTCATTTGTAAAGACATTTTATTATAAATTTTTTTTATTATATATAAGTCAATATTAAATTAAAATAATTTATAAAAGAAACTATATCTTTTTCGATAAATAACATATTTTTGTTGGATTTGGATAAACTCAAATCAATTCATCTTTTAATTTCACAATTTTAAATCAAAAATAAATCTAATTATCAATTTACACTCGATAAAAATCCGGGATCGTTACACTTGTATACAAAGCTTTGTACTTGTAATCCGAAAGAAAAAGGAGAATAACATATAAAGTGGACGTAGGCACGTTCTGGCCGAACCACTATAAATCTGTGTGTCTTTACAGTTTAGTCCATCTACTTCATAATTTGCATAAATCACCCAAACTATCCAGATCAACATATAACAAACTAAATTATACGACTAGGAGGTGTGTGCCCAATTTTTGTGCAAACATTTTTGGTGCTTTCACAGAGAGAAGGAGCTCGAAGCTTCAGCTTCTCCCACTCAACCCTTTTCCTATCAACATCGTTCAATGCTTGGAAAACATGCCTCCCGGACAGAAGAAAGATGCTAACAAAGGAAAGAACATTGCAACTGGCAGTATCCTAGATCCAGTGATCAGAGACCAAGACAATCGTCTGGTTCCAACACCAAACGAAAATCAGGAAAATACGACAGTCCCTGCTACGGAACAACCAATTACAAGGACGGATCTAGATAGGATTGTGGCTGAAGTAACTAACCGATTCGCATCTCAACAAGAAGCCTTGGTGGACCAACTCATGTCACGCTTAAGGGATACTGAAGAATCCAACCGCAACACTGAATCATGGGGCGAGTCCCGGTCTGGAGGATCTGGGAGACGACAAAGGTCTTTCTTCTTCGAAGAGGTTGACAACAGAAACAGCAATGGTAGGAGCCGAGCCCGGACTCAGCCCGAATTCCGACCGAGGAAACACTTGGAACCGAACCCAACAGGAAAGGTACCAGGCAGGGGGCGGATGTAGCTGAGCTGGTCATGCTACCTAACCATGGATACACCAGTAGACGGGGTCGAGCAGGAGTCCAGCCCGAAGTTGGACCCGAGGAAGAGCTGAGAACAGAACCAAGCAGGGGAAGATCGGCGCCAACTGTGGCTGACCCAGCATGCCCCCGGAAGACTAGAGGCAGCCATTGGAGAATGTTAGGAGTGACAGACGATACCATCCATACAAGTCGTCTGGATGGAATCAGTCCCATAGGGAAGAACCAAACTCATTTCTATCCGCTCCAAGTTCTGATGAAAGGATGGCGCGATTGTTCAGAGAGTGCGTCCAATGGGAGCAAAGGGATCGCGGGATAGGTGCTAGGGTAACCAGCCCCTTCACCCGCAGTATCGAAACTTCCATCACCCCCCGGGAATGGAAAATGCCAACAATGAAACCTTACAAGGGAACCTCTGACCCCATCGTGCACTTACAGAGATACACCCAGCATATGCTCATGAGCGGAGCAACGGAGGGAGTATTGTGTAAATGCTTTCCACTTTTCTTAGCAGATCTAGCTACCTCCTGGTTCTGCCACCTACCCCAAGAGTCCATCAACTCATGGGAAATGTTGAAAGAAAAGTTCATCAGCCAGTTTCGCATTCATGTGGAACAACCCAAGGACGCTTATTCCTTATCTAATATCAAACAAAAGCCTGGAGAGACAGTGCAGCAATATTTAACCCGATTCAATGCCGCAACGGCTGCAGTTCAAGATGCCAATGAGAAACTTATCCTAATGGCCCTTTGCAGTGGTGTGCACCCGGATACTAAATTTGCTAGAAGACTAACCAAGGAAAAACCAGCTACTTTACCTGATTTCTTCCATGAAGCTGGAAAGTATATGAGACTTGAAGACGCTGCCACTGAGAGGCAGTCAGGGCAACAGGCTAAGACGGCCCCAGACAGGATCCCCGCTGCAGCAAAGGATGTTCGGAGAAGTGACTCTAGAGACAATGCTGGGGGCAAGAAGGGAGAAAAGTGCTTATATCGACCAGGACCAAGATTTGACTCCTACACTCCTTTGAATGAAACGATCGAAAACATCTTCCTAGCCACTCAAGATGAAGTTAGATACAAGCGCCCTCCGCATAAGAAGGAGTCAGATAACGCACTCAAGTCTGGAAAATTCTGTCGCTTCCACGAATCCCATGGACATGACACCAATGAATGCCACCATCTCCGGGACTTGATTGAAGAACACATTAGAAGGAGGAGACTGCAACGCTACGTAAAAAGCCAGAACAGGACTCCAGCTCCCGCCAATGAAAACACAGGGCTACCCCTTCCAGAGGTAGGTGGAGGAAATCGCAACACCAGCGACTCTAGTCAAGAGAAGATAGTGGTCCATACCATATCGGGAGGACCACACATCGCCGACAGAAGCTGGGCAGAGATGGAAAGATACGGTAAGTCACTTAGAAACGAAGAGGGCTACGTTAATTCTGTTATGGAAGAACGCCACCCGAAACGGAAAGAGAATGATAACATCACATTCAATAGGCGTGATCTAGAGGGAAGACAGTACCCACACATGGATCCTATGGTCATCTCTGCCTGGTTCGGTCCAGCCAAAGTTTTTTGAATTTCAATAGACACTGGAAGCTCGGTAAATATCCTATTCAAGCATGCTTTCGACAAAATGAAGCTGTCAATGAAGGATGTGTCTCCCTGCAACAAACCACTACATGGTTTCACTGGAGATGCGAAGATGCCCCTCGGGCAACTGGACCTTTTTGTTGAAATAGGAAGTCATCCCCGCTCCGTTGTGCGAAAACAAACATTTGTGCTAATAGAAAGCCACTCGGCCTACAACGCCTTTTTGGGAAGACCAGCCTTGTCTGACTTCCAAATTGTCCTAGCCCCATGGTACCTGAAAATGAAATTCCCAACAGATAACGGAGTAGGAGAAATAGAGGGAGATCAAGACGCCGCTCGAGATTTCTATGTAACTGAGCTTCGCAATAACCGCAGGAAGGATAAAGGGAAGGATGCAGAGACTTCTCTCTGCAAGAAAAACCTGGAAGTATAGCAATTAAAGAAAGCCCCTCCTCTTCGATATACCAGCGATCCTTTCAACGAATTAGACCCCAGGGACAAAGAGGAGGAGGCCACCACCGAGCCTGCAGAGGCTATGGAATTTGTACCTGTAGACAAACACGACCCAAGTAGACTGCTGAGAGTCGGGTCTCAGTTAAGAGCGGAGTTGAAAGATCAACTCGTCGATTTTCTTCGCCACAACATGGATGTATTTGCATGGACGCACGCCGACATGACAGGAATTTCTCCATACGTAGCATGCCACATACTGAACATCGATCCCACCAAGGTGCCAGTGAAGCAGAAAAAGAGGAGCATGGGGGCAGAACGATCAGCAGCCCTCGAGGAAGAAGTAAAGAACTTACTTGCCAATGACTTCATACGCGAAGCCATCTACCAGAATGGATCGCCAACCCGGTACTGGTAAAGAAAGCTAATGGGAAGTGGCGAACATGCATCGATTTCTCCAACTTAAATGACGCTTGCCCGAAGGACTGCTTCCCACTCCCCCGAATCGACCAACTCGTGGACAGCACAGCCGAACACGAACACTTATCCTTTATGGACGCATACTCAGGATATAACCAGATCCCTATGCATGCCCCGATCAAGACCACACTAGTTTCATCACTGACCGGGGATTGTACTGCTACAAAGTAATGCCTTTTGGACTTAAAAACGCCGGAGCTACTTATCAGTGCCTTGTCAACAAGATGTTTGCGGAACTAATAGGACGAACTATGGAAGTTTATGTGGATGACATGCTGGTAAAATCGAGGAAAGCCAACGATCATATAAACCACATGGATGAGATGTTTCAAGTACTTCGCCAATATGGAATGAAGCTGAATCCTATAAAGTGCTCCTTCGGAGTATCGTCGGGAAAGTTCTTAGGAATCATCGTCCATGCCAGGGGGATTGAAGCAAACCCCGAACAAGTTCGAGCTTTGCAAGATATCAAGATACCATCCACCCGAAGAGAGATGCAAAGCCTAAACGGAAAAGTGGCCGCCCTAAGCAGGTTCATTTCTAAAGCAACCGACAAATGCATCCCTTTCTTTGAAGCTCTAAAGAAAGACAAAGGAAAGTTCAAATGGACTGACGAATGCTCGATAGCCTTCTTTAACTTAATCAAGCACCTCCAGAGCCCACCAGTACTCTCAACTCCAAATAAAGGCGAAGAACTATACCTATACCTTGCTGTATCGTCCCATGCTTTAAGCGCCGCTTTGGTGAGAGAAGACAACCACGCACAGCGACCCGTATACTTTGTAAGCAAGAGATTTACAGGGGCAGAAGCCAGATACACTAAACTTGAAAAGCTAGCATACTGTTTGCTAATCACGTCACGGAAACCGCGACACTATTTCTAATCTCATTCCATCAGAGTTATAACCGATCAACCGCTAAGGCAAGTACTCCATCGCCCCGACACTTCTGGGCGACTACTTAAATGGTGCATTGAACTGAGTCAATATGATATCACCTACCATCCTCGCACCGCTATCAAGGGGCAAGCCATAGCTGATTTCATTGCCGAATTCACTACTAACGAAGGTAAGGAGCAATCTGAAATAGCAGAAGATATCAAGTGG
Source organism: Allium cepa (assembly GCA_030765085.1). Taxonomy (NCBI): domain Eukaryota; kingdom Viridiplantae; phylum Streptophyta; class Magnoliopsida; order Asparagales; family Amaryllidaceae; genus Allium; species Allium cepa. The sequence continues at coordinate 178,737,875 of CM060932.1, forward strand.
AATCTCTTCATAGATGGAGCATCAAATGAACAAGGCTCGGGGGCAGGTGTTGTGATAATCACCCCCGGGGGAAGGAAGCTGCACTACGCCCTAAGATTGGAATTCGCTACCACCAACAATGACGCAGAATACGAAGCAGTGATAGCCGGATTAGAACTTTCCCTGGAGATTGGAGTCGGTTTTTTATGTCTCCATAGTTATTCTCAACTTATTGTAAATCAAATACTGGGGGAATTCCAGGCTCGAGGAGAACGACTCACAGCATATCTAAAGAAGACCAAGCTGCTGCTCAATCAATTGGATCACTATCTAATTAAACACATTCCTCGGGAAGAAAATCAGGAGGTCGACGAACTGGCAAAGCAAGATAGCATGAACGACGGCACTGCTTCCCAAACGATAACCATCTCAAAGCAACTGGCCCCGAGTTACGAGCCAATGAATATGATAGCTGCAATTGAAGAGGAAACTTGGATGACTCCCATCTGGAAGTACTTACAAAGTGGCACACTGCCCGACGGGCGTAACGTAGTCAAGAAAATCTTGAGGAAAGCTTCCCGCTACACGATACAAGAAGGCATCCTCTATCGACGTGGCTTCTCTAATCCCTTATTAAGGTGTGTCGCTGGAAGGGAAGCCAAGGAAATCTTATCCAACATACATCGAGGAAGTTGCGGAGATCACACTGGTGGGCAGACTCTGGCAAAGAAGATACTCCGATATGGATATTACTGGCCCACCTTAAACAAAGACGCCCTAGACTTCGTCAAAAGATGTGATAGATGTCAGAAATTTGCTAAGATTCCTCGACTACCAACAAACGAGATTACTCAAATGACCAGTCCTTGGCCCTTTGCAACATGGGGAATTGACTTGATTGGCGAACTGCCAATGGGCCGAGGCGGAGCCAAATATGCCATAGTAGCAGTTGACTATTTCACCAAATGGGCGGAAGCGGAGCCTCTAAATAAAATACCTTCGGAAAAAGTTATTAACTTCTTGATCAAAAATGTTTTATGTAGGTACGGGGTTCCACTCAAAATCATATCGGACAGTGGACTTCAATTTGACAGCGAGGAATTCGCTGACTGGTGCCAAGAGCACGAAATTCACAAAAGCTTCTCGTCTGTGGCTTACCCTCAGGCAAGCGGACAAGTCGAAGCTGTCAACAAAATCCTCAAAACCCTAATCAATAAGAAACTCGAAAAGTCAAAAGGCGCTTGGGTGGATGAACTTCCTACGGCACTTTGGGCCTACCGCACATCTTATAGAACATCAACAGGGCATACTCCTTTCTCTTTGGCATACGGATCGGAGGCCATGCTCCCAGTTGAAACTGTAGTGCCTTCCCACTGTAGGATCCACTACAACCCAGAAGAGAACGAAGAACTCCTCCACATGTCTTTGGATCTAATTGAGGAGAAAAGAAACGATGCAACACTCAAAGCAGCAGCTCATAAGCAAAAAGTTGCAGCACAATACAACTCCAAAGTCATGCACCGCAGCTTACAAGAAGGAGATCTTGTCCTCAAGCGGATCTTCCCGCGCCCCGGAGCGCTAGATCCAATCTGGGACGGACCCTATGTAATTCATAAAGATCTCCGCAACGGAGCCTATATTTTGTCAACAGTAGATGGAGAGGTGTTCCAGAGGGAATGGAACATCCAACACCTCCGTCGATACTTTTCTTAACTTGTACTGCCCATATGAAGTGAATTAACAAAGAGAATTAGTGGACGTAGGCATTTTCGTGCCGAACCACTTTAAAAATCTTGTCTCTTTTTAACTTGTTCCTTAATATCTTGGCTGCTTGTTAAGATTTATCCTTTTCTGTTAAACAAAATCATGTATAACGACATTTCCATCCTGGACACTTCACGGCGCAACCTCACCTGGACAAGACCCAACAGGTACTATTCGAATCTATGCACTCGCCAATGAGACACTTTTGCTCCAGCATCCCTCTGCTGCAGGTTAACTCATTGCTCGCGACTTCCCTCAAAGCCAACTGTAATGAGCCGATTATAAGCCATCAAGATGGCCGACTATAGCCGATGGCAGCTCATTACGGCGTTCGGCTCGCCGGCAACTGTGAACCTACTTTAAGCCCCAACATAAGGTGTAGCCAGCCAGGGGTAGTTCACGGTTGACGATCGGCACCCACGCTAGCCGGCCACAGTAAATCGAATAATACCCACGATTACGGGTCATAATGGCTCGGGTAGTTACTGTGCGCGATCTCGGCTCTGATATGTCTTAAGTGCGGTTGTGGTAAAAAAGATAAACTCCCCGCGGAGGTGTAAGATGGGTGACAAATGTCTCCAAGACCCACAGCTAGGGAAAGTGACTACAAAACCCGTTTGCCACGAACTTAAGCATATCGACGGCCTTCCGTGATTGGAAGTTTTACTATTTCTCATATTTCCATTTCATTCAAAAACTTTTCTCCTATCCGATATAACAATCCCTAAAGTAGAGGTCACAAAATAGGGGAACTCTCGCTTGCGGAAGTATGAACTCACATCCGGATGACGGAACACTCGGCTACATTCCATACTCAGTCACGCAAGACATTCGAAGCAACCCCCTACAACTAAAACACGAAGGGCGGTACTTTCTTCTCTTGTATGCAAATATGTAGCTTTAATTTATTCACACATCGTATTGGCATTGCAAGACATGAAATAATATTTTGAGCAGAAACTTAGCATCAAATACGATTAAATCACATACATAAACATGCAGCTGTATTTCTTATGCAACGTATCAAAATAACAACCACATTCGAACATGACAGAATCTGCTTATGTTATAAAGTTACATAAAGACGTTCGTTGCAAGGACATAATTACAGCCTGAAAATACAATAATGTTTTGGACTAGTATGTACAGGAAGGTCAAACAGCCTAAATAAAAGAGTCAACTACATCGGGGCTCCGCCTCTGTCCTGCCCGCCATCCGGATCTACTTAACTGCAGGGTCAGAACTCCCCGCATGTATTCCAGTGGTCCCGCCTGCCCAATTCAGAAGAGAATCCATCAATAATCACGAAATATAAGCAATCAAATCATGAAAAGATTGAAAGGGAAGACTTACCAGCGTCTGCTCCCCGATCGTCATCCTCCAGTTGCACACCCACTTCCTCGGCGGCAAGCAGCCTCATGCCTTCCTTCACCACCGCCTTCTCCTCCTTGGTGAACTGTGCGGTAACTACATCCATTCTGAAGGTCGCGCCACCCTCTTTATCCGCTTCAGCCTTGGCTTCCTCCAAAGCCCGGAGATATATCCTAGCCATAACCCGGGGATAATCGTCCATCCAGGACAGGTTGTCTGCCTCTAAGTACGGAAATACATGTCCTGGAGCATCTCGTCCATCATCCCCCCGTTCTCCTCAAACTCTTTCATCCGGGCCTCAGAAGTCGACAACCGTGCGATAGCAGCATCTCTCTCCAATCGGTATCTCGAGCAGTCAGCCTGAAGGGACTTCCGCATCACTTCCATCTCCTCCTTCAGCTTGGCCTGAGAAAGCTCTGCGGCCTCAAGCCTCCCAGATAACTCCTCTATCTGCTCAAGATCCTCTCTCCGAACCTCGTCCACCGTTGCGATGGCCATGTCAATTCGCTCTTTGCAAACAGCCTCCATTTTTCGCAACTCAGCCTTGCTAGCCTCTTCCATGGTTTTCTTTAGTCGTCTGGAGGCCGCTTCATGCTGGGATATCTGGATAGCCTGATCGGCAAGCTATTTGGCCTGATCAGAAACCTTTAGCCCCAACCGAATGATAGTACTTCCGATTTCCTCCCCAGCCTTGGCCAGTCGAGCGTGATGCTCCATTAGCCTCTTGGTCTCTTCAGCCACCCGACCGATGTTTGCCTTGGCCTCATTCCCCATGGTCACAATCCGAGTAGTAAGCAAATCGAGGTCTAAGGACTTAGCCTCATCAAGCACCCGTACCATAGGATTTCGAGGAAGAAGATGCTCACCCGTGGCCTCGTCAAAAGAGATGTCCTGAAAACTCAGGTCCAGATCTGGGTGGCCGGCAAATGGGTTGCGAACCAAATCAGGATGGTCTATCGGGGTGACGGTTGGATTTTCGGACGGATGTGGGGAAGGCATAAACTCGGTATCTTTCTCAGTAATATCATGGATAGGCTGGACTGGAGCCTGAGGGCCAGGTGAAGGTTCAAACGAAGATCGGGCCCTCTTCCTCTTTTGCATATCTTCTTCAATAACTCAGAGAAGAGGGCGATATCTAACCACATCTCCGGGACGGCTAGTTGACGGCTTTGGTTTGGCAGAAGCTTTGAGTAGCTTGTACTGTTCAAGGCGGTGCCGAATATCTGATGTCTTGGCCACCTTACCCGTTCCTGGAATAAAAACCAGGTGTTACAAGCATGCATGAAACTATGATCCAAGAAATATGTTAAGTTAAAAGGAGTAGGAAAACGCGCTTATTTTACAAACCCTGAGGGGGAGTGGGATACTGCAATAAATCCTGAATCTCATTCCAGGACGGGAGTTGGCCATAAAATATTACTAAGTCCTTATCATAAAGGGAGTCTGCGAAAGCTAAGAATTCACCTTGAACCGCCGGAGTTGCCTTAGCTGAAATACACTTAGAAGATGGATCGGCACCAGTCCCAGCCTTGTCAGCCTTCTTCGCCTTCTCCACCGAGGCTGATCCTTCCTCCAATCCCTCAAAAGCCTGGCAGAAGGCATCATCCGTCCACTCCTGGATCTCCCCTGCCTGCTCGAAAGACAAAGCCCCGGCACCACTACCACCCTGTCCTTCACCTTCTCCATCTCCTCCGCTCTCCTCCTCGCCTCTTTCCTCCTCTCCACCTTCCTCCTCCGGAATATCTGGACATGTGCTAGGGGAGGGTCCATCAGACTTCTTAAGCTTTTTCCCCCCGACAACTGGAGGTATCGAGAAGGGTTTTCTCTTGCTGATCTTCGCAGTGGCCCCATATTTAGCTTTGGCAGCCCTCTCCTCGGCTGTATCTCTCTGCTTAACCACGGATTGACGTGGCAGAATCAAATTGTGCTCCAGGAGAGTGGCATTCCTGATCAGGTAAGAAGCCGACCTATCCCTTCCTGAGATGGCCTCTATCTCCGCAGCCATCTGTACCAGGCGATCATTCTCCACGACCGCAAAGCCACTTGTCGCTAGCAAAAAATAAAAGCATATAAGAAGAAGCATTGCAGTCGGGACGAAGAAATTACAAATGAAATTCAACTTACAGTCAGAAGTAAAAAGGCGAAAAGAAACAGGGTCGTCCTTGATGAAGAACCATTCCTTCTTAAACATGGTGAACTTAGAGTATAGGTCCAGGACCGGCTTAAAGGACACGGCCGACTCTAAACTAATGTACGGAGAACCGTTCTTGTAGCCCCTCAGATTATACAAATATCGAATTTCCCGGTTAGAAGGGGGCGCCCATACCTCCTCTGGAAGATAACGAATAGGCACACTATGATGGCATAAGAGTTGGGATGAAGCTGGAAAGGAGCCACCTTCAGGTAGGTAATGAAGCTGACTATCCACGCATTGATCGGAGGAATGGCCCCGCACATGCAATGGTATCGTCTATACGCGAAATATCCTTCAGGGGGTTATATGGCATGACCCCCTCCCCTGGCAACAGCATGCATGCTCTATCAATCCCAAAGGAGAGGGAGATAACGTCAAGTTGCTCCTCTCTGAGAGAGCTCGGAAAGAAATCAAGAGGAGAGTTCAGAAGCTCTTGGGGACCATACCCGTCTACTAGCGACCTCGGGGTGGGTCCACGACGTTCCGGCCCTGGCTGGGCTGGGGGCATAACGGGGGACTCTCGTCTATCCGTAGATTTTCTTTTTTCTGATCGAGTTTCCACTTTGCGAGAATTTTCCTGCAAACACAAAAGAAAAACATATTGTTAGAACAGAGGATATAAACAAGCAAGTGTATATAGTCTGAAATTTCACTCATAAATCAAAACGCCCAGAACTCCTAGTATCATTCGGCAAAGCCGATACAAAGGTTCATCCGGTATTAAGTCCATCCGGCATTAAAAGTCTTTAAGCTCATCCGATGTTAGGTTCATTCGGTACTAAGGGTGCCCATTCGATACAGAAAGCTTTCGAGTTTATCCGGTGTTAAGTCCATCCGGCATTAAAAGTCTTTACGTTCATTCGGAAAAACGAAGAAACACAACCATAAGATGTCATTCGGCATTCACCTGACTCGGTAGCTAGGCGTGGTTCGGCAATTCAGCAGGAAATTCTGATTCGGCTATCTCGTCCGGTAAGTAAAAACGAAGGCTTGAGGCTCCTATTTATAGAAAAAGGTTGAGTAGCCAGACCGGCAGGTTCGGGCCTCGGGCCGAATATGGTAGTTTGAACTGAAACAAAGCAAGACATATGTTAACATATGCCCTACTTTGGGGGGCAAATGTTGGGTATGTTTCTACCACCACCGAATCGTCTACAACCGGACCACCTACCTACCGAATCACCTACAACCGGACCACCTACCTACCGAATCACCTACAACCGGACCACCTGCCTACCGAATCACCTACAGCTAGACCACCTGCCGAACCAACATCACCACCGGACCAAAAGCCCTCACCTCCACCAGCACCGGTCCATAGCACAGCCGAACCAACACCCAAGACTATCTATCACCGATCCAGGATCCATCCCCCCATCACCGATCCATGTTACCACCGATCCATGCTGCTACCGGTCCAACTCCATCTACCACTGCCGAACCAACATAAGGATGGCATACTGGACCGACACTACCAGGCCAGATTGCACCAGTCCAAACCCGCCAGCAGCTATATACATCCAAGACCCCTGCCCACAACCTCACTCTATAAATAGAGGGGCAGTGGTACAACAATGGCAGACAAGTTTGAGAGCTCAAGCACAGAAGGAACTTTCAAACAACTTTCATACACTTGTATACAAAGCTTTGTACTTGTAATCTGAAAGAAAAAGGAGAATAACATATAAAGTGGACGTAGGCACGTTCTGGCTGAACCACTATAAATCTGTGTGTCTTTTACAGTTTAGTCCATCTACTTCATATATTTTCATAAATCACCCAAACCATCCAGATCAACATATAATCAACTAAATCATACGACTAGGAGGTGTTTGTCCAATTTTTGTGCAAATAGAGACGACATCAATGGAAAAGAAACATTGATGAGATGTGACATTACTTTGAAGGGTGACATTTGAATAAGGTGATATTAAAAACATGCAATATTAATCTAGGGTGACATGATTTTTCTGTCTACATAGAAGAAGTGCTTCATTTATGGAATGCAGCATCAGTACGATGCAGCATCAGTATGATGCAGCATCAGTACGATGCAGCATCAGTACGATGCAGCATCAATGTCATATCGTGTCATTATAATATTAATTGCCATCGGCATAGAGCTTTCCAATATTGTCACTCTCTTACTAACATGGGGCATTGTTTCCAAACTTTTTGGCATAACATCATTCATTCAACTTTATAAGTGTTATGCATATTAATGGTGTTCGGTATTTCTGGCTTCATTGATGGCCTACAACATTGTCTACTATTCCTTATTAATGAGCGGCATTGTATGCTTTCGGCATTGGTTTATCTTTATACTTTTGACATTACTTATTGATGCAACATCATGGTTATATCAACATGCCATATACCTTTGGGATTGGTAATGATAGTAACGGTCACCACCAAGGAATTCCCCATAAAATTGATTTTAAGGTTGAGTCCATCCACCAAATTACTGGCAATAAATTAATGTGAAACTCCGATACCAAAAGAAACATATAAGTAAATCGAATAGCTGTCATGATCCGTCTTTCACTCCATAGAAAGACGCATCATGATAAAGAAAGAAAGGGATAGAAAAGAGAAATGATAGGAAAGAAAGAACTAAACAATATCAGAATCTCATAGCGGAACGAATAAAATATATTACATCACATAAGATATTACATAGTATCATATACATCAGAGTTACACAACTTATACAATACAAATAAGACAGTTATAAAGACCAGTATATCATACAACTCAAAACATCATAGAGATATAGACATAGGGGAACTATTATATATCTGCACGCTGAAGCCTTCTGCTCCAAATCTCCTCCAGAATTCGTCAAAGCTAACCTGAATCCCTTGGCTACTCATAAAAATTTGAGTACCCGACAGAAACGTACATTCCGTTGGAATGTTCTTGCCCTTCACATTTGATGTCTGTAGAGAAGTGGTAGGAACGACATCCAATTCATAAGCTTTGACCACCTATCCAACCCTTACCCAGGTTGAATAATCTTTTTCCATATGACTTGCTAATCGTAGATGAAAAACTTCCTCTAATATTATGGAGATATACAATATCTAGTGAAGTGTCCCATCAAGCCTTAAGATTTGCAAACAAACTCGTCAATTTTATTCTTCTTTTTAAATTTCTCTTTCTAACCTTGGCCCTTTCGTCTTCCAGACCATTTTAGCTTAACTTCAGCTTTGGTCATTTCCTTAGTCTCCTTGAAGCTAGTCTAAGAACTTTCATGCCTAATTGTCATATCAACAATCTTCTCAATACGCACATTTAGAGAGACATGGCTAAACATATGGTCACGTTTATAGGGGAGCGGACCATTAGAAAATCTTCTGGCTTTTGTCGAGGGAATATCTATCAATTCTAAGCCAAATTTTGTCGAAGAGTTAAACTAAGTAATGCACTCTTTCATAGCCATCTCTCCCCGGTACAAGTTGGTAAACTTAGTTAGCTACATATCTCTTTTGATGGCATAGATGAAATGAGCCTCAAATCGGCATTTGAACTTCAGCTAGGATATAACATTCTCATCAATCTCAATTGCTACTAAGTCCCCCTAGTTAAGGGCTTCACCATAAAGTTGGCACGAGGCAAGCCTCTTCTTCATCATATCATAAAGATTTATGTCATTGAAGATTCGAGCACACATGTCACCACGTTTAAGTCTTAATGTATGACACAACACCATATGGTTTACCACCCAGAGTGGCATAACTCTTGCGTATTTTATCAAAGTCAATCCAAAGAGCTGGGACTACCATTAATTTTTCTATATTTACACTACCCACAACTTTTGGAGTTCTAGTTGTGGCTGTTTAAGGAGTTTCTTGGAACATGGCCCATAGAAACTACCTAAATAAAGTAGGAACTTCTATGTCGTCCATTGCCTATTTTTCCTCTTCCTCTTCTCGTACTCATGCTTTTAATTTATAAAAAAATCGATTAGCAACCTTAAGAGAAATTAGATGTGATATAAAGTAATGTAATGTTCGTTCATATACTATATAGTTGTAAAATACAAATATGTTCTCTGATACATTAGGTCACCATAAGTCGTTTGCCACACTCAAGTGCGTCTGCTCTTACGTGCACTTTGTTCCTTCAGGTACCCTTAATGGCTTTTACTTAAAAAACTTTCCTATATGTTTCTCCCTCGTATATACTTAAGTCGGACTTGTCACTTAACTTATCTCTAGTGTTGAACCTATGCTATGATACTATATGCGAAGATCCACTTCTCCTGATACCCTAAATTGATGCCTGCTCAAAAATCCAATTCAAAAGCATCAAAACACTACATTCCTTCAAGTGATAAAAACTAAAAATATCCATTATGCAGTGACATTTTTAATCATAACAGAAGGAAAATATGTAATAACAAATAATGTAGTACAATTTGACAAGTATAATACATGAGACACATCAAAGTACTGGAGATATAGCAGTTCATCTGATATATATTTATATATGTCATTTAATAAAATATATAAAGAAACCTAAATAATAATTGCTAACAATATCACTAAGCTCCTCTAGGTGCTCTAAGACCTGCTAGGAACTAGTCCTTGATACTTGACTCTCAGCGTACTCTTGATAATATATGAGAATAGTCAAAGAAAGCAAACATAAAACAAGGATCAGACATAAAGCCCAGTGTGAGGAGGAAATTAGCACACGGTATCGGGTACATAGATGTTCGTATACTAAATACAGAAGGTATTAGATAACAGACATATGGGTACATTGAATTATACCTTAACCTATCTCACTGCATCCAACAATTTAGAAAAATAATAATATACTAAATGTAAATGCGTATTAAAGTATGTTCTCTCTACTACTATGTAACTACGTAAAGTTCCATCATCATCTAACTAGGGTGTATGGAACCTACACCTATATTTATCCGTCCCGAATTCTATGTGTGAAGGGTAATACCTCGAAAAACACAAACTTCCCATACTCATTTATCGTCCATGTTGATTACCAATCTTAACGAGTATAGTGGAACTTTACCGTCAACATGCGGCCAAGTATGGATCACCTTCAAAATTTCCTCAAATGGATCCCCCTTTCGTCCATTAACAGCCATTGTATCATCTGGTCATCAATACATCTTCCAAGAGACCCTTAGTTTCCTTCTTTTATAGACTAACACCACGCACAAGAGTACGTAGTAGTACCTTGCTAAGCACCTTAATCCCACTATCTTGGCGAAGATGGGCGCTACTCATCTAGTGGCCATCCACTCTCAATTTGTTGCCCTTAATTATGGGATACACATTTATAAATAATATAAGGATAATGTGACTTATCACCTGCTCCATGTCACCTTGATTGTTTTTTTGTAACCAACATGAAGTCGCATGGTTGTAGACCCAAAACCGTTAGTCTTACATCTTAAGTTCGTTTTTTCGTTTATGCTAATCCATTATTATATTGATCTCAAGTTCCCTTACCATCGATCCCTGCCACTTTGTCTTTCCTCCATCATCATATTCATCTTAGTAACTTGGATTGATTAGGATCAATCCATGATGGATCAAGTTCAATTCATATACTTAACATTTGTCTACTCCGAATCATTTTTTAACAACTCAACTCATTCTTCTTATGACGCTTTTACCTATTTGCATATCCAATATGCATGATTCGTCTAAAACAAAATCTCATAAACAAAGCACCAAATGCAAACTAACAAGCATGTAATACAACCAACAGTACAAATTCATGCATACACATCCTACTTAACAATTCAAGTTGAGCATAGGTATTCATGTATACATTACCTAAACCTTAACATATCGATTGCACTACACTGCACATTTCAATGGATCTAAAAATATTTTTGGGGTTCTTAGGCAATATCAATTGATGGCCTAACCCTAGAATCAATATATAAACATTTAGGGTGTAGTTCTAACAACATTCCTAAGGCAAATTCATATAAACAAGTATATACACAAATATAGACCATAATAACATTAGTGATAGTCTCTCACTCACTTAGAACTTCTTTACAAGCAATAAAAAACTCCCAAACACGTCCAAATATGATCTAAATCCAACCTTCATGAATTATTCCTCTTCAAAAACTTGATTTGCTTATATGGATGGGTTTCTCTTGAATTGATTTGAATTATTGTGACTTTATCTTGATTTTAGCGATTTCATTTCGGCCTAGAGATGGACTTCATTATGGATAAGCTAGGTCAATAGAGATGACGAGTTTAGAAATGTAATTACTGATTTGAAAAGTGATTCATGTAGCAATCCAAATATGGTTGAAACTAGTTAATTAAATGGGTAGCGTTATATTTGTTAGTGGCTGGAAATCTATGATGTTTAGCTGAATTCTTATTTTGATCAAACTCCCTCCCCATAACTCCAAACGTAGCAAGTCTATATTCCGTTTCAACTAGAAAAGTCTCCTTTATGCAATGGTAATATTTTTATGTGCTAATTATTCATTTGCAATAATTTACTTTTTACCCTTCATTATTTGATTAATGGTTTAATTGTTAAACTAACTACTTTAATTGCTAGGTGTAAATTCATGGGCCTTTACAACTAACTTTTTCCATTTTATAAGTCCATGGGGAACTATCATATAAATGTAAAGTTCTATCTTAGTAGGGTTATGAATATATAGGTGTAAATCAATCATATTATCATTTATCTATGTTTAATTGACCAATGAAAATGTCAAATATAGCCAATTAAATTCCTACCCTAATTTCCTAAACTATTTAAGCGAATATTAATATTGTACAACTTTTGTTGTATAACAAACACCAATATATGATTTATATCATATAATGGAGGGTAAAAATAAGCGTATTAATAATTTTTTCTAAGATACAAGCACATGCGGACACTAGCAAATACACGGCAAGTTTTCCGCTACCATCATCGTCTTAATTCGACCCTTAGTTAGCGTTACTCATGGTAAGGAACCTGTCACATAAATATTCATTCCAAATACATAATATTCATTGTCTTATGAATCTATGTCGTACACTTGTGCCTAAATCAAAATATGTTCCTTAACTCCCCCTAGTCTTTCCAATGCATGTCTCACTAAAAGTCAATTTTGCAACTGTCACATCACATGATTAACATACAAATGGGCACATGAATTTAACATATAAGGAAAATAGTCACAACAAGATAACCAAAAAAAAATCAAAAGTAGGAAAATAATCAACAAGCAAACAATAACAAGACAATGCAACTAGAAGAAATCAACCTAATAAAACATATCATAAATTATAAAATAACCATTGTAAAACCAAGCATTGAAATTTTCCTAACCTAATTAATCCCTAAACAAGCATAAGAATAATGCAACTAACTCAAACAAAGAAAGAAAATAAAATCAATCAAGATGAACAATCCTTTAAGAAAAAGTATCGTCGCCCTATCCATTAAGGTGGATAATAATGACATCATAACCCAATACTCTAGAAGCCAATAAACAAGACATCTCTGCAACTTGTTAGTGCAATCCCATATAATAGCCATGGTCATTTCCGTATGAAGGGTTTCGGATGAACCCAACACTCATAACATCTACTCATGTAAAGCCTATGTCATCCAGTCTGGTCACCTAGCATCTCAATATTACACATGTAGTTTCTAGCCATAGTACTTCTTCATGAAGACATCCAAATAAAAACATTTTTAATAATAAATATATTTTCCTCCAAAATACTTCCCACCAATATTTTCTCAAAATAGGTTATCTTCCAAATGAAATACTCTTAATAAAATATTTAATGGAACTAATACCCATTCTACTAAATTTTTGTTTCTCAAATCAAAACACCTCCAAATATTTCTCTTTAATAAATCAACTCTCAAAGTATCCTTCCAACTAAAAAATATTTTTCTTCTAAAACAACTTTAATATTAATATTCCACGTATAACTGTGTATTCCATTATAAAATATTCTTTACACAAAAGTATCTTCCTTTTTCAATAAAATGCCTGCTAAAATATTCATTAAAAAATAATTTCAACAAAATGTTCAAATCAACCAAAATATTTTCCAAACATCCCAAATTAATTATATTTTTCTTACAAAATTTTTAAAATAAGATTTTCATAATCCAAACAAATTTTCCACAAAATAACTTTATATTAAAAAATACGTCTTATTTTTCAAAATAAACATTTCACTTTTAACTTACATATAAATTTTTCCTTGTCAATAAATCACTTTTAATCCAAAAGTATGCATACACTTTTCTAACAAAACACTTTTCCTTGTCAATAAATCACTTTTAATCCAAAAGTATGCATACGCTTTTCTAACAAAACACTTTTCCTCAAATACTTTACAAATTTTAGTATTATATGTGTTTGGCTCGAATCATAACTAATGCTTTATCCCTCGTACAAGTGTCGGTTCTACTCCAATACTATTTCCATTTTCCACATAGTGGCCATCAAAAATAAACATCATCTCGGTATGGGGGTAATGGTTATTACTATACATCCAAAGCATACAAAGTTCAATACGTTCACTCACTCATCTTATTTTTAAAGGATGGTTTTGCTAAGGTCCCTATTAAGTTTCAGAATACACAAAACATCATTGCTAAAAAAGTATGTAAACGGTCTCTCTTTTTTGAATTCGTCAAAAAGAAACGAAAAAACTTCCAAATTTCAAAACTTATTTCAATTTATACTTATCTTCGTATTTATGTCAGAAAAATAAAAATAAAAGTGGATGGAAAACGAAAAATACAAAAATAGTAAGCTCCAACCAAACTTGTAGAAATGTATGTAATTATTTAAAATATTGCTGATATATAAGCAATTATATCCAATAATTGCATACTTTTATGCAATTATTTGATGTATATTTCAAAATTTCAAAATTTATTTCAAATTATATTCAACATCATATTTGTTGCACAAAAAGCAAGAAAGTTGTTGGAAAACAAAAATTAAAAAAACAGACCATGTCCAGTGGAAAATTGTAGATATGTGAGCAATTTTATATGATGAGAATATGTTTTAATATTTACAATTTTATGAAATTTTTCGAAGGCATTGGAACAAACAAATACGAAACAAATTTGCCATAGTAAAACAATTATAGGGGTCTACTTTACATATGCTATTTGCATAGGGATGCCGTTTGAATTAAGTTTGATTTTAAGGATACGTGCCTAATATTCACTATTTCTAACCTAACTTAGGGTGTAAATTTATCTACTCTTAAGGGTTTAAACATACCTAAGGCTCAAGAAATCACAATCTAGGCTCTGGTACCGAAAGTAATAAGCCTAAAATTTTAACACCTAAAATTAGTATCACGCTCCAATGAAACAAACTTTAGCACTAATCTCAAATGCTAAAAACCAAGGCCCTTAGGTAAATCATTTAAAATTCTATTTTTAAATACACCTGATTTATCTCGCAATGGAATCAAACAATATTCTAATATTTCAACAACATACAATACATAAAAACCAATAAAATAAATAAAAGTATTTATAATTATCTACTATACCCATTGTAATCAGTTATCATTAAATTTACAAAAAATACATGTATGATATAATAGAAATGTATTAAATAATCAACCTGTAGATGCAGCTTGTAATCAGACTTCCATTCTCTTTTTGTTGCTTGCACCTACAGCTTAAGAATACATAAAAATATAAAGGTGAAAGAGGAAATTGGTGTCAACTAGTTTGGAGTAAGCCATTACACTAAGCACCCCTACCCAACTTAAGGGATCTACTGGTTATTACATAGAGAAAGATTTCATGCATAACCTTTTTTGGTCAAGTCCATGCAGTTCTATTTTCATTCTTGAACATGATCTTTTCCTGCAATCACGAATGTTAGCATAAGATAATATTTATCATTAACACATTAGCCAAAGCACAAGCATATTCGTCATATAAATCATAACGTAACATTACAAAATAGGTAAAAGCTCCTTAACACCCATACATAGATAAAAGTTATCAAATCCAAATTTCTACTATTACAAATCAAAGTGCTAATCAAACTTCAATACTCAATCATAAAAGCGACTTTACTAATTTATAAATAATAATCACAATAGCTACACATCAAACAACAATAACAACTATTGGTGATACCAACAATCACACATGCTAACAAATGGTAAATTCTAACCACCATATATACAACCATCGAGTAATTAACAACAAATAGCTATTACCCACCCAAATAAAAACAAATGGTAATCATCTCCTATGTCCACAACAATAAACACCAACTTACACAACCATTGATTAATAATAAGTGGTATAACTTCATTCCTAAAATAGTAAATCATTCTATTATAATTTATGCATCCTTATTAATTAGGTTATTGCGACCCTCATAATAGTAGTAATAAAAACAAGAATATTTTACATTATGTATTTTAATTTTGTGTTATTATTAACATCTTTATAAAGACATTAACTCTGCTTAAAGTCCATATTAAATAAATGAATCATTTATTCAATAATAATTCATTTAATTTAGTTGAACGTATTCTACTAAAATACTATTTTCTTATGTTATATAGTCCTTATTCATTATTATATTACTTAGCTTTAAACAATATTTTAGCGTAAAACATTAATTTCTACATAAAATTAACTTGTTAATGTTTAAAAAAAAATTCCTGAAATTCATAATTAAATATTTATGTTAAATTAATAATTTAATATGTACACCTCCATCCAACCAATATAGCCGTTAAATAAATAAGCAAATTCAACCCAAAAACATACTTCACGAGCAAAATATCAAAATGCGCGAACAATCATAAATGAACATAATTATGTATCAATGGGGTATATATACACATTAATATCTATTTAACATTTTAAAAACATAAATATTACGACCTTTGAATCCCACCGAAAGACTTTCACAAATAGTCCCAAAAGCCAACAAACCATATACCAAAATATTTGAAACCACATCACCAACCCAATTGTGACGACCCGGAATTTCTGGTATTTGAAATTGAAATATTTAATTAATTTTAAATATTTGAAAGCTAGTTTAATTTGATTTCAAATATCACTATTTATTTGGCAATTGAATTATTGAATTAAATTATTGAAGATTGGATAAATGGTTGAATCTGAAATTTTAAGCCTGTTAAAAATAGTTTAAAAGCTTGTAAAATTTATATTGATTATATTGGAGATAATAGAAAGGTTAAACTTGAAATTGGAAATGTTTTGTTAAGTTTTTAAAATATCGTTTAAATCGATATTTAAAAATAGTCTTCCGAGGCACAGTCTCGGAGTTTGACGAAATCGGTTCCATTGGATCCGCAATAGTGTATTATTATTAGATTTCAATTTTCGTAGTATTTAGAGTTGTCGTGTGATCGTACGGTAGATAAAAGCATGAATTTATATTGAAAATTTATTATAATAACTACGTTCAAAAAGCTATCTTATCCATACGATCGAGTTAGGCTTTGAAACCTTTTCCATTGTGTTCAGAACAGGGGTTTAACATTATAAACGTCTAGCGGCACGCCTTGATTGGAGTTCGAAAATTTTAGTTGCAGTATTGAGACAATTTAAATTTGAAAAATAAATTATATAATTGAACAATGTACCAAGCTTTGACACGTTGTGAAAATGTCTAACTACGTGTTTCTTTTATTCTGCTAACTTTTTTCCACGTGTCTTTGTTTTTCTTTTGAGATTTCCTTAAGCTAAAAAAACGGTGAAGTAAAAGAAAATAAAAACAACTCGTTCAAATCGAATCTGCAAATTGAAAAAATAGGATGAAGGGCAATCGCAATACTCCGTTCCCCTTCATTCCTCAAATCGAGAAATCTGGGCCAAGATTCGTTCATGTTCTTCGAATCCGTAAGTGCAAGCTCTCGATGGCGGGCAACGTCTCGGCTTAGTCGCGTACGTAGGCAGCACCGGGGAAGGGTTTTTGATTTGGGTTCGAAGTGCTAGCGATTTAAGGTCGCGGTAGCGACGCAAAGGAAGAAGGCGAGGGCATATCGCGAACTCGTTCGAGCTGCTTGGAGCTCGGCCGCAAGTCCAGGTCGGGGAAATTTTGGGTGTTGACGATTCAATGGCTCGACGTGGTTCGATTTGCGTCGCACTCAGTATGGGTCGGCTGCATCGATTAGCCGAGGTGTCACATGAGAATGCTCGCATTTTGATTGTGTGAAGTTGTTTAGGCGAGGCTTGGCAGTGGGATTTGCGACCGGTGAAGACAGCACGGTGGAGTGGCTTCATGGGTGGTCGTCAGTGATGTGGTGAGTTATCCCTCTTTTCGCGTGTTGATTTCAAATTTATATTTTGGTTAATTCTGGCTATGGTTTGAATATAGATAGAGGAATCAGAAAATAATATATATTAGAGTAGTATCAAAACTATTTCTATTTTTATAAATATGTATATGCAGGAATAGTTATTTACAGTGAGTTTTAAAAAGAAAATATAGGTTAGAAAAAAATGGTATTTACAGTAAAGGAAAATATATATCTGCATGCCCATCTTAATTTAAATATATATAGGTAAACAGAGATTTTATATAGGAGAGATTTTTAAATATAGGAATTTTATAGGTGTTGTAAAGTTATATAAAAAAATTAGATTTTTAACCTATATAAGAAATTTTTACAAGTATATATATAGGTAGTTTCAAAGAAAGAAAAAATAAATATACATATCTATATTTTTATTGTACAAGGTTATTTTAAGATAATTTATTAAGTTGATTTATTTGTTTAATTAACTTAATTAATTATATTAGCTACTAAAGATCTTTAAAAGGAAAATTAGTTCAAAATTTAATTATCTGTTTAAAATAAATCATTAGTTAAAATTAAATCTATTAAACGGTAATTGTTTGTTCGATTTGTTCGAATATTAATAAAATCATCTAATGTTATAAAAGGTCGAAAAATCGAGGAAACCAAGGCAATATTGAAGTGGATTGCAAATAAAAGCAAATGTGAGTTAATCCCACTCAATTTGGGTTTTATTTAAATTTAAATAGTTAAATTTAAATTTTGGTTGAATGATTGAATTTATTAGATGTGGTATATTATATATAGTAGTATATATATTGGAGTGATTGATTTCCCGCATTATATAGCGGATGAGACCCTACGCGCCGCATAATAGCGGATGATATTATTTAATCCCATATACCGTGATATTCCACCTTGAAGTGGAATTGGTATTTTATCTTGTGCTAACATCTGTGGATGCAGGGAAACAGGTTGGAGGGATCCAACTGGATTCCTCAAAGTGGTGTAATTAATTTTTATAGTCTATGTTTTATTGATAATCTGTGATAGTTTATTGATTATATGGGAAATTGGAATATTGGATGCTATGAATAGATTGAATAATTTTGGTATTTAATTATCAAAATATAAAGATTTGATTTTTGAATGGAAATAAAAGGAGAGAATTTTTAAGAAAATAAATTTTGGAGAATTGGGATAATTAAAGAATGAATTGGGGAAAAAATAAACATTGGTTTTAAATTCAAATAAATAATTCCGATATGGAAAAGGAGATATATGGATAAATGGGAATAAATGAATTTTAAACTTAAGTGATATTATTTAAAGGAATAAAGAATTTATTTAAATTCAAGGATTAAAATTTGTTTAGAAAGATAAAGAAGAGATTTGAAAAAGTATGAAATTGGTATTCAGTTTAAATAAGATTTTAGATTATAATAAAGAAATTAAATCTGAAATTTATGGGTTTTGAAATAAATTTGGATAAGTAAAGGGATTTTTTTAATGAAGTAAATTTTGGAAATCAATTTGGAAATTTATTAAGTGTTTGAAATTGTGTTTTTCATAGGGAAGATGAGACTACGGAATTTATTAACTGGGTTTATAAAGTGAAATGGATATCAGTGGATATTTAGAAGTATAAATTCACGGTAGAAATTTATCAAGGAATGTGAATTTGTTTTAAAAATAAATAGTGGTTTATTTCTTTTAAAGGTATAGAAATGGGAAGTGTATTTCCTTGAAAAGCCAAGTATATTTTAAAAGGAGACTTTTTATAAGTTAAAGACTTTAAAATTTTGTTTAAAGAAATGTTTTAGAATATTTATTATATTTAAATGTTTTAAATTTTAAAGTAAATATTTTTCAAATTTATTTTGAGTAGTAAGCATTTAAAGGTTAATTGGTATTATGTTTTAAAAAGATAAATATTAATAATTATATTTTATAAAATAGTTTTATTTTAAAAAGATAGTTTGGTTAAAGTTATATTTAAAAACTTGTATAGGATTTTGTAACTCTTATTTTAAATTTAGTTTGGCTTAACTTTTGTTTTAAAAATTAGTTTTATATTTTATAAAGCATTTTTATTTTAAACATTCTTAAAGTATATGTTTTTGAAATAAATTTAAAGTAGTTTTATAAATTTAGATGTTTTAAAGTATATTTTTTAGTAAAGTGTTTTAAATTATTTTAAAATCTAAAGTATTTGTATTAGTGATTACAGTGGAAATAGAAGATATTTGAAAATTTTATTTCCATGAGAGAAAGATGGTTTGAAACTATTTTCAAAGGGTTGAAAAGTGGAAAAATATCTTGCGTAGATATTTTTGAGGTTAATGAATAATTTGGGAGAAATTATTATGGCTTGATGATTGTTTGTAAATGTTATTTGATAGTTAAATAACCGACTATCAATATTGGCCAAATGCGCTGATTGTTTCGAAGAGACCGGGATTTGTTTTCGAGAACCACTTTGATCTGGTTTGAATATTTTCATGAGGAAGACAAGAGCTTGGATTCGAGGATGGAGTAGTGAAGTGCAAGGGCTAATCGCTACTAATCTTGAGGGTGATTCCAAAATGGATGTAGTAGGAGTAGTGCCTTCGGCTCCGTTTGAACCCGGGACGGACTTGTATGGATGAATGCTTTCAGAATATCGTCAGGAGGACGATGAGCATTCTAAGTGAAATGTTCTAAAAAGGTAATGCTTAGCCTCAAGCCTCAACAAACAGGAATGACTGAAATTCAAGGGTTATGCAGCAAGGCTAAGTGGGTCACGCCCATTAGGGTAAGGTCATTCCTGTCTAGATGTCCCTTTTTATTCGGCTTAGTGGGCGGTTGCTGATCCCAACCGTGGGGCGATCTTACTCGGATTATCCAGTAAGGGGTAGTTCCGGTCTTGTGTTGCAGGGGATTTAGGGTGGATACTTGGTACGCTGATCTAGACCAGGTACTGTGACAGGTGGTACCCCAGTGCCTAGTCATTAGTTGAAAATCCATACTCCCTACGTGCCTTTACGGTTTTGTTTGTATACCTATTAGTTGGAATTTAATAAATGTAACAGTTTCGGCTACTTGAATAAGTATTTGTATATAGACACTATTATAATATCAGAAGATTTTGATAAGAAATATTTTGGCTATCGTAACGTAAAAACACGACATGTTTATTTGTGGCGTGGTCTTACGAGATGCTTCTGATATCAAAGGATTTTGAAAACTTTAATAATCTAATTGAGTGTGTTTTTTCACGTTGGTATTCCAGACTAACTCGGGTGTTATTTAACTATAATGCTTGGGTCAGACTGAGTATTATAGAGTACAGATTCTGGATGGACTGCTATGGAGCTCAGGAGATGAGCTGGATAGCGAGACGTATCCGACATATATGATGTAAATTCCGCTGTGTATTTAGTTTTGGAAGGACGAGATATTATAATAGTCCTGAGTTGTGTTGTTGATTATATTGAACTCTGATGTTGTATTCTAATGATGTATGTATAAAACAGATATAATTTCTTTTGTGTAAAGATCTATTATCATCTATTATATTTTATTTCGCTGCGTTGGTAAGATTCTGATATTGTTTCTATTTCTTCTTCTACCTCCTTCTTTAACCCTAATGGTTCGATTTTTTGGGCATCGAAAAATCGGGTCGTCACACCAATGCAACAAACTGTGCATGAAACAATGGTTGTATGCAATAGTTATAGAGACTAAGAGCAGTAGGGTTTAATTTGTAGGTACTAAAAGTGGAAGATATTTGTTGTAAAATTACCATTCCACAAAAATATCGACCATACACCTCAACCTTAACCACCACCTTCGAAGCATTGTCATCGAAGCCACATACCTCCAATTGATTATCAAAGACCATCATTCAACTCCATGCCTTACCGCTTTCCTATCGACCGTACCTGAGACCATCCGCCATCGCTGCCTAGGTTCCATATGTTTTTCAAAAAAATTTACCAACTCATCATGATTTGAGACAATCGGCCACTGCTGATGTGATAACCAGTCATCCTCTATGCAACAGTACCCCTGATCAACATCTAGTCATTGTTTCACCATTGAATCACAAATGAAAAAAATGGATGATTGAGAATGTTTCACAAAATTTTGATCAACTAAAGCGCCTAACAGAAAAACAAACCATGCCCTTCCCTTCAAGAGTTTCGATTTGATGTATCATTTGCTTAATTCCAATTTGGTTCAACATTTTGAGATATTTTTTATTAAGGCAATTAATCTATGATAAGGACTGGTGATTAATTTTGGGATCAACTATCAACTTTTGAAGTGGAGGCTTCCCCTTAAGGGTTTTCTAAGTTTATTTATATAGACAATCTAGTGGGTTTGGCCATTTACAATTGTTCGACCTAAAAATGGTTACATATTGTTTGCATGAAAAGTGGACAAACATCTCGATTCGATTGATAGTGGTAAAAAATAGAAAATGCTAAAAATTAAAGTACACATAAATTTATAGTGGTTCTCCCGAAAATGCCTACATCCATTATTAATTTTTATTTTCTTTCTTATATCTCAGGTTTTACAAAAATTTGGATACAAAGTACATTTATTTTTTTTATCAAATATGCAATTCTAAGGTTCTGTTCGGTGGTTGTTGTTCGACAATTGCTAGTGGCTTCCAATAGATGCCCAATAGCTGCTAGACGCTTAGATATTATAGGAGTGAAGAAGTAAGGGGTCAACTTGATAAATCAGGCAGTTTCCCTGTATAACAAGCTCGGTTCGGTTAGTTCCGTATATAGAAGATACAAACTAGAATTTTCAAATATATTATATTTCCTTTCTTTAAATGTTTGGTTCGGTTCGATGTTAGGATGGGTGCTCGATGATGCCTCGTTCGACGTAGATAGAAGGTGCGACATGACTAGGTTTAGCATCTTGGTTCAAGTACCTTGTATGCATTGGACAGCGATTCTTAACCGGTGGCCTTTCTGCCAAACAAGGAATCCCGTCCAATATTCCTTCAACCGAACAGAAATTCCTATTCAATAGTGTGCCTACCAGGTAGGAATTCTTGTTCGGTGGCTCCACCACCAAGCCGGGCCTAAGAATATTCTCATCAGACTGAACATGTCAAGGCTTTACTGTCGGACCAATCAAACTAGTGTGGGTTTGCCTTATTTCTTCTAGTATTTCCACACACTTAGTGTCCAAGGGGCTCGCCTCTCCATAAAGGGTATGCATATGAGTCATGTCCCTTGTAGCTCTCATACTACATTTGCCTTCATCCTAATTTAACGTGCATCACTTTACTTTTTAGGTGCAAATGCCCATAACACTTGCTCCCCAAAGCATGCTTCGTAGGATACAAAATGTGCTTTTTGACACCTTCCCATAGATTAAATTCTGCACATGCCATCATCTTTGTCAAAGAAATTAATGTTAATTGCACATGCTTCAACTTGCCCATTGTTCTAGTTTGGTGCACACCTTAGTCCTACATTCTGTGTGGTTCGGAACACTTTTGGGTTCAGCACTCCTTGCCTAGGGTAATCCCACCAAATAGCACTTTTAGTTCGGCTTCAACCTTTTCGGCACCGGGCGAAGCGGGGCGCCTATATATAGGGTGAACTCCCCCAATGTAACAGCCCAAATTTTTAACAAGTATTTTTCACTTGTATTTTAAAAACTTTGGGGTTTATTATATAAAAATCTAAATTTTAAAGTGATTAAAAATAAAAACAAAAACAATTGACCAAATTTTTAATTAAATAATAAGATCTCTGAAATTTTGACATGGTTAAGAATTAACTTTAATTTGGAAATTTGGGTTTCTGTCGAAGATGGTAAATAACTTAATTTCTAGCAAAATCAAGTTTTAATTAAGAAAACATTAATAGCTTAGGTGGTTAAGACATCTGGGCTATTCACGACAGGCCACGAGTTCAAGTCTCAGCATGGTCAGAATTTCGAATTTTTTAGTGTATAAATGAACTGGGTAATTACGCGTTAAAAAGGGCGCGTAAATTTAGGGAATAAATATCGTATATATATATATATATATATATATATATATATATATATATATAAGAAAACGTATAGAATTTTAATCCGTTATTTTGGTATATTTTGGGCATAAAATATTATGGCTATGGTACACATTCTTAAAAATATGACCTTAGTGTAAATGAGTAAATTTATCAGTGGCATGTGTTTTAGAGGGAAGGAATATTCTAGCATTAAAATCAAATATGTTGCCTCTAAATTCAACGCATTACTTTAAAATTTTGATTTCCATAGATTTTTTTTCCATTCAACAAAATTTATTTCTTGCATTTTTCAAAACACAATTTTCTCCTAAATCTCAGTCATGCGCAGTATCCATTCTCCTATCTGCTTGCCTATTTCATATGCGTTTTTCTCTTTACTCATATCTTTTATGTTATTTTTCTCTTTCCAGTAAAATTTACTTCCCAATTTATATATATGTCAATTTGATCAAATCATTTCCAAAATGCTAAATAATAAATGAAAGTTTCACTTTGTTTAAGGATAACTCTAAATGGGAATTTTAATAAAAAAAAAATTGGATTATATACTTGCTTTAAAAATTTGTAATATTTGGTCCATTTGGATAATAAATCGCCTTTTTATGGTAATAAGAATCAGAGAGAGATGTAACCAAAGTTTTATCTTTTTAATTTAGTAATAAATGTTAAGAATTTATAGCATATTAATAAACTGATAATTTCGAATTTAAAAAGGGAACGCATTGTAATGGTATAAGTAACGTATAAACGTATAAATTAAAAATGTTACTTTTGCATAAAATTTTGGGCGTATGGTAATGCGTCAGTTTGGCGTATTTAAAAAAAATTATATTTCAATATCTATATGGATTAATAAAATCAGTTAGGAGATTTCCAACCAAAATGTATTGATTTTGTGCCTATCCGTTTCTCCAAAATCATGCACTGATTAAGGAGATTCCCACTACCAATATCCGTTGCTTCCGCTATGAATTGATCGTGCTTTCTATACTCTTATTTCGGGATTTTCGTTTTGAATCAAATTTTTCTGCAGCATTAAGGTGAGTATTTCTCGCCAGACAAACATACCTATATATTCGTGATTTATCACAAGTGTATTTGTAAATTATTTATTAAATTTTATCTGCCTGTGCTATAATGTATGATGTTAAACCCCATTTTAAATTGACACCTCATCAGTTGTTTATCTATTGTAATATTATTGTCGTTATACTATGTAATTCTTATTTACTGATTAAATCATCACTGTAAGTTCCCTGTAAATTTGAGATCGTTATAGGCTGAAATTATAGGCCTGAACGATAATCATTTGTTCATTTATTTAATTGTTTAATTATTTATTTGTTAACTTGGGATTGCGGGTTTGCAATGATAGAACCCGGGATTTTGTAAATTGCGGATTGAAATAATATAAATCCGTATCACTTGACCTAGGCTAGAAAACTATATACAGACCCGTGGTTTATATAATATTTTTTTGAAATGTTTAAAAGTATTTTAAATGGGAATTTATAATATTCTGGTTCAAATGTAAAGGATTTTTATAAAATTTATAATGATTTTTGAATAAGTCAAAATGTTAAAAATAAAATGTTTAAGTAAAATTTTTGGAATATAACTTATTTTAGGAAATTCTGAAATTTGTTAAAAGTGAGTTTTAGTTAAGGAAATAATTGATAATAAATTATATTTGGGAATTTAAAATTTGATTGTTAAGTGAATAATTTATTACAGCACTTAAATGCTGTCTTTTATAAATGAACTGTTTTGACTTACAGACTTTAGGTGGCATTTCATAAATGCTATGGAAACTGAATTTTCGGATTGTTTAAAATAAATGGAAATAATCTTTAGGGAAAAGGCTTAAATTTTGGAATTTAATATGTAAATAATAAAAAATAAGGAATTGACTTTAAATGGTTTTAAATGGAAGAATTTAACTTTTAAATGTGAGTTGAAGGGCAAATTAATTCATAAATAAATTGAATAGATTTAAATGGTATTTTACATTAAATAAAATGACTGATGTTTAAATAAATGATGGTTGAAATGATATTATGGTATTGAAATGTGTTTGAAACTTATTTTGATTTTTAAAGTATAAATACCATTTCTAAAAGTTGTAACCACGGGTTATAATAACGTTTGGTTGTTAAAGAGACCGGGATTGGATATCTGGCATACTCTCTGTCGATACCGAAAACCACTTTAACAACCGTGTACGCGGTGGAGATTCCAGAATGAAGTAGGATGGTGGTGACGTTTCCTTTGAGGTAAATACGTGGACCCGACTCCCGTGAGTTGGCATAAGGTGGCTAAAACAGGAGCGATCGACGGATTAATGAGGTAGCACCTCTGATCGGACGCACTTCTTCGTATGCTATTCTATTACTTTTGTGATTGTTTTGGTCTGCACCTTTGATTTGGGAGTGTTGTTCGAGGTGGGCGGCAGCTGCGCGCTGCGCGTTTCCATCGGTCCGGAAGCGTAATTGGTATATCTACCCTGGCATTGCCTAGTTGTGTCGTGTCACCTGCCATAGCGAGCCTTATACGATTTTGGTTTTGTACCATACCTATGGAGTGCCCTCTGACGACGCCCAGTACGGGGGAGATTACGGTACTGTATAGACTATGGGAATATATTATGTATTAAGGGCTATATGGGTAACCCCTTAACGCTATTTAAAAGTAAGTTTATTTTACAAATAGACACTATTATAATAGTGATGTATTACTACATAATAAATAGTTTAACGGATCCTTAGAGGATGGGCGGTCCCAAGCATCCTTTAAGTCACTTGCCTTATATTACAGTACACTTGAATTAGCTTACACTATATAAGTATGTATGTCCTGACTCGAGTGTTTATGTTTTATTTTACGCTCGGGTCAGCCTGAGTTGCAGTTCAGTCATCATCCCGGAGCTAGGACTTCTGTAAATCCTTTCAAGCTGCTGGCTTCTTTCTGTCCGTTATCTTATTTATGAAATCAAGACTAGTAGACATTTGGATTTTCTATTTGATGATTTAAACTATATTTGGGATGAAAGACTTTGTAATTTTTATTTGATTGAGACTATTTATAGTGGCTTCATGAACCACTACGTATTTTTAAATTCCGCTGCGAGTATTCTGATTCTGTGTCTGTGATTCTGTGATTAATTATTTACTGTATATTTTGAGATTTTCCAAATTTTAATTACAACGCGGTATTTTGAACAATTCAAGTCCGACATGAGCGGATGTGAATGGTTGAAAATATCGGGTCGTCACATTTGGTATCAGAGCTTTGGCTCTAGGCAAAACTTAGAATGTATGGTAAATTTGAGAATCACTTTCATTCGAGCTTGAATCTCTTCCTTTTGATTCGATTTCCTTTGAATTTTGGAACGTTCCCTACGGTTCCGAAGTTCATTCGTGTCCCTCACTATTCATTTTCTTTCGATTCTGGAGTATCCCATAACTCCACTTCGGATGATCTTTATAGTGAATTGGCGGTCTCGCCAATATTCTAATAAAGGGGTGAAACTCCTTTACAATTAGCATTGATTCACCAAAGATTTATATTTAACCTCGGTTTAGATGCTAGTATCTTTGGTTATTCCGAACTCTATCTCTTCGGATCGAATGGTAAATCTACATTCGATCTGATTCTTTAAGTCATGGTTGACCAGGTTAAGGTTGCCCGCGATTTATATAAACTTATCTAGTTCCTTGTTCTGTTATTTAATCATCGGATCTTCTGATTCCGATTTATCTTTAAATCAAAATTCTCTTTGATTTAAATCCATCAAATTTGAATCTCTATCCTTGTTTTGAAAAATTTATTCCTATATTTGGGAAAAATATAATATTATATATAAGTATAATTTTCAGAGTTTTATAATTAATTTAACTAGTTGTCAAGAGATAATAGTGTTTGATTTTATTTATGGTTTTGTAAACCATTGGTTTTGTCTTATATAAATAATTGAACTATAAAACATGGTTATAAATTTATTTGGAAACAGAAATGGATTTAAAACAAGAATTTAAGAATTTAATTTCTGATAGTTTCAAACATTGTGTTTAAAGTCTTAAAAGGATATATTATTATTTAAATTATTTTCGAATATAAATTTGTTTCCAAAGAATTTTTTAAGTTTTAAAAATTAGTGCTCTTCTCTTTGTCGCTGGAAAATAATTTCGGTGATGACAACAACATCATCGACATTCATTTTCGAGTATCGAAGTAAAGAGACCACGTTGTAGTTTTGCATCAAAAATTTAACTGATTTGAATTTCTAAAATATGACTTAATTTATAATATATAGATATATATGATTTAAATTTGATTTGACATATTATGTACATATATTTATTTGGGTTTTAATTCTTAAATTTTATCTTGAGGAATAATTTCAATATAAAAAAATCAAAATTTTGAATAAATAATTCCAACTTGAGATAATTGAATTTGAAAGTTTTATTTGATAATACTCAATTTCATTTCAATATAACCTACCTTGATTTTCAGAAGTTAACAATTTAATTGGATAATATACAATTTAAAAAGATTTATAAATAAAATTTGAGTGGTTATAATAAATGTTATACACTTAAACTCTAGTTATAAAAAGATTAACAGAGGTAAATAGAATTAAAGGGTAATGGAATAATTTTTAATATAAAATGATGTTAAGGAACTAAGAATAAATTTAAACAGTTGTAATAAGTGTAAACATATTTGACATAGATGAGAAAAATATATTGAGAGAAATAAATTTAATTATAGTTTGGAATAAAGAAGAAACTAAATGGGGAATTTAGTTTATTTTGGGAAATGGTAAATTTACTTTAACAATTAAGTTAAATTACCATTTCAAATTTGGATTAAAATTAAACATTTTAAATTAGAATGTTATAATACCTTGTGTAAAATTTGGATTAAAAAAATGAATGATTTTTTTTAGTGTAGGGATATTATACAAGTAAATATGTAAATAAATAAATGTTAAAATTTTAAGTATAAATAGATGAAATCAATGATTAATTTAAAATTGAATTTTTATTGTTTAGATTAATGATTCTAATTTAAGTTTCAATTTAGTTTTCTTTCAGGTTGTTTCTATTCCCCTACCTTCTTCCTTTTCGAGGACGAAAAGTTCTGAGTGGGGGAGAGTGTAACAGCCCAAATTTTTAACAAGTATTTTTCACTTGTATTTTAAAAACTTTGGGGTTTATTATATAAAAATCTAAATTTTAAAGTGATTAAAAATAAAAATAAAAATAATTGACCAAATTTTTAATTAAATAATAAGATCTCTGAAATTTTGACATGGTTAAGAATTAACTTTAATTTGGAAATTTGGGTTTTTGTCGAAGATGGTAAATAACTTAATTTCTAGCAAAATCAAGTTTTAATTAAGAAAACATTAATAGCTTAGGTGGTTAAGACATCTGGGCTATTCACGACAGGTCACGAGTTCGAGTCTCAGCATGGTCAGAATTTTGAATTTTTTTAGTGTATAAATGAACTGGGTAATTACGCCTTAAAAAGGGCGCCTAAATTTAGGGAATAAATATCGTGTGTGTATATATATATATATGTGTGTGTGTGTGTGTGTGTGTGTGTGTATATATATATATATATATATATACGAAAACGTATAGAATTTTATTCCGTTATTTCGGTATATTTTGGGCATAAAATATTATGGCTATGGTACACATTCTTAAAAATATGACCTTAGTGTAAATGAGTAAATTTATCAGTGGCATGTGTTTTTAGAGGGAAGGAATATTCTAGCATTAAAATCAAATATGTTGCCTCTAAATTCAACGCATTACTTTAAAAATTTGATTTCCATAGATTTTTTTCCATTCAACAGAATTTATTTCTTGCATTTTTCAAAACACAATTTTCTCCTAAATCTCAGTCATGCGCAGTATCCATTCTCCTATCTGCTTGCCTATTTCATATGCGTTTTTCTCTTTACTCATATCTCTTACGATATTTTTCTCTTTCCAGTAAAATTTACTTCCCAATTTATATATATGTTAATTTGATCAAATCGTTTCCAAAATGCTAAATAATAAATGAAAGTTTCACTTTGTTTAAGGATAACTCTAAATGGGAATTTTATTTAAAAAAAAAATTGGATTATATACTTGCTTTAAAAATTTGTAATATTTGGTCCATTTGGATAATAAATCGCCTTTTTATGGTAATAAGAATCAGAGAGAGATGTAACCAAAGTTTCATCTTTTTAATTTAGTAATAAATGTTAAGAATTTATAGCATATTAATAAACTGATAATTTCGAATTTAAAAAGGGCACGCATTGTAATGGTATAAGTAACGTATAAACGTATAAATTAAAAATGTTACTTTTGCATAAATTTTTGGGCGTATGGTAATGCGTCAATTTGGCGTATTTAAAAAAAATTATATTTCAATATCTATATGGATTAATAAAATCAGTTAGGAGATTTCCAACCAAAATGTATTGATTTCATGCCTATCCGTTTCTCTAAAATCATGCACTAATTAAGGAGATTCCCACTACCAATATTGTGTTTCAAATCGTGCTTCCCTTTCACGCAAATATCATCTGGAAAGAAATCAAACTTGCTTTCCTTGCGCGTGACATATCAGTGAAATTTATTTCCATTAACATCTTTGTCATTGACCTCCTTATAGAGATTTGATTTAAAAACTTTCACAAATAAATTTTATTCCACTTGCCATTCATTCCTCTTAATCAAATATAATTGCTTGCCTTCTAAAATTCAATCAATCAGAAAATTAAATTCTTACCATTTTCTCTCCGTGACATAAATCAACGCATGCATTCAAATCTGTCCTTGAAGTAGCATCCAAAGCAAATTAATACTTGCTGATTCTTTGTATATAAATCTCTCAGACTATATAAATCACGCAACTATTAATTGGGGAGAGAATAAAAAGAGATAACATTGAAATCAAATTTTCCATATATCTGGCAGTAAATCGCGCATATATCATCTGAGAGAAAATCAATTTGCCTTCCTTTGCGAGTGACATAAAATTTTATTCTTTTAACATTTTTGGCATTTGCCTCTTACCATTTATTTCTTGCGCATGTCCCTGTATTCATTTTTATTCACGCAAGCCTTATCCACAAAAAAAAAAAATCAACACTTCCATTTTTATTTAGTACGAAATTCACTGCTATCTCAATCAAATTTGCGTAGACTGGGAATCATAAATCTTACCGAGATAACTTGCCTTGATTTTTCACGTGTATATTTTACTTCCTTGCATAAAAAGCAACTCCTCTTTATAAATACATAGCCTCGTCCAAAACTTTCCTCTGCATCTCATAGTTTAGCCTTCTTCTTCTTTTGTGCTGAAGCCTCTATCAGGTAATGGTTTTACTTTTTCTTTTCTTCTTTCAGTTTTTCCCTTTCTTCTTCTTATTGTTCTCTGTTTCCCTTTTGCCTTGCTCGGCTACTTCTCCACCACGGCACATCCCTCTAAGTTTTCATAACCGAGCACATAAATTTCATCAACTAATATCTAGAGCATACCCTCACCTCAAACAAAACATAATTGCACACATACATGTCAGTTTCGTGAATAGCCAGGGCCGTACATATATTGTAGATACATGAAGCATGCATTCAGTTTTTCTTAAATTTTGGGCTGAGCGTGTTGAACTAGGAAGCAGTGTAATATCATTTTTAAACATATGTCATAGATGCGTGAGGCATAGTGATGTGAGTTAGCAAATGGGAATATATTTGGAGCCATCTGAATACTTTGTGATATAGTAGTTGTGTGTGCCATGCATAAGTGCTGCCTGCATATTTTTTCCAAAGTGTTTATAATTTTGCAAATCTAGTTCATGTGTTGAAAAAGAAAATTGATATTTGGTAGAGAAAGAGAATAGGAGTGCAGAGTACACGTATATGGTTTATGAAGTAGCGTGTTTAGGTGCATGTGTGCATGTTTTGAAATTAAAGTGGCAGAGACGTATTGTATTTATGAATAGAGAGAGTTTGCATTAGGCAGAGACGCAAGTTTTGTGTAAATACATATTTTTCAAACTAGATAAGTTGGACATGCCATTAGAAAAAAATAATAATAATAATAAATAGTATTGCCAAGCCTATGAAGTTGGGGTCGGGATGTTGGGTGAGGCAGTCGAGCAAAAGTTGAACCAAAATTTCTTTTACTCCATTCGTTCCAGTTGTTTCAAAATATTTGCTTTAACCGTAAATTGAAGTCGCGTATTGGTTTTATTTGGATTTTCTTCTAGATTTTGATCAAGTCGTTGCTTCCGCTATGAAATGATCGTGCTTTCTATACTCTTATTTCGGGATTTTCGTTTTGGATCAAATTTTTCTGCAGCATTAAGGTGAGTATTTCTCGCCAGACAAACATACCTATATATTCATGATTTATCACAAGTGTATTTGTAAATTATTTATTAAATT
Source organism: Allium cepa (assembly GCA_030765085.1). Lineage (NCBI taxonomy): Eukaryota > Viridiplantae > Streptophyta > Magnoliopsida > Asparagales > Amaryllidaceae > Allium > Allium cepa. The sequence goes on from CM060932.1 coordinate 178,769,973, forward strand.
TTATCTGCCTGTGATATAATGTATGATGTTAAACCCCATTTTAAATTGACACCTCATCAGTTGTTTATCTATTGTAATATTATTGTCGTTATACTATGTAATTCTTATTTACTGATTAAATCATCACTGTAAGTTCCCTGTAAATTTGAGATCGTTATAGGCTGAAATGATAGGCCTGAACGATAATCATTTGTTCATTTATTTAATTGTTTAATTATTTATTTGTTAACTTGGGATTGCGGGTTTGAAATGATAGAACCCGGGATTTTGTAAATTGCGGATTGAAATAATATAAATCCGTATCACTTGACCTAGGCTAGAAAACTATATACAGACCCGTGGTTTATATAATATTTTTCTGAAATGTTTAAAAGTATTTTAAACGGGAATTTATAATATTCTGGTTCAAATGTAAAGGATTTTTATAAAATTGATAATGATTTTTGAATAAGTCAAAATGTTAAAAAAAAAATGTTTAAGTAAATTTTTTGGAATATAACTTATTTTGGGAAATTCTGAAATTTTGTTAAAAGTGAGTTTTAGTTAAGGAAATAATTGATAATAAGTTATATTTGGGAATTTAAAATTTGATTGTTAAGTGAATAATTTATTACAGCACTTAAATGCTGTCTTTTATAAATGAACTGTTTTGACTTACAGACTTTAGGTGGCATTTCATAAATGCTACGGAAACTGAATTTTCGGATTGTTTAAAATAAATGGAAATAATCTTTGGGGAAAAAGGCTTAAATTTTGGAATTTAATATGTAATTAATAAAAAATAAGGAATTGACTTTAAATGGTTTTAAATGGAAGAATTTAACTTTTAAATGTGAGTTGAAGGGCAAATTAATTCATAAATAAATTGAATAGATTTAAATGGTATTTTATATTAAATAAAATAACCGATGTTTAAATAAATGATGGTTGAAATGATATTATGGTATTGAAATGTATTTGAAACTTATTTTGATTTTTAAAGTATAAATACCATTTCTAAAAGTTGTAACCACGGGTTATAATAACGTTTGGTTGTTAAAGAGACCGGGATCGGATATCTGGCATACTCTCTGTCGATACCGAAAACCACTTTAACAACCGTGTATGCGGTGGAGATTCCAGAATGAAGTAGGATGGTGGTGACGTTTCCTTTGAGGTAAATACGTGGACCCGACTCCCGTGAGTTGGCATAAGGTGGCTAAAACATGAGCGATTGATGGATTAATGAGGTAGCACCTCTGATCGGACGCACTTCTTCGTATGCCATTCTATTACTTTTGTGATTGTTTTGGTGCGCACCTTTGATTTGGGAGTGTTGTTCGAGGTGGGCGGCAGCTGCGCGCTGCGCGTTTCCATCGGTCCGGAAGCGTAATTGGTATATCTACCCGGGCATTGCCTAGTTGTGCCGTGTCACCTACCATAGCGAGCCTTATACGATTTTGGTTTTGAACCATACCTATGGAGTGCCCTCTGACGACGCCCAGTACGGGGGAGATTACAGTACTGTATAGACTATGGAAATATATTATGTGTTAAGGGCTATATGGGTAACCCCTTAACGCTATTTAAAAGTAAGTTTATTTTACAAATAGACACTATTATAATAGCGATGTATTACTACATAATAAATAGTTTAACGGATCCTTCGAGGATGGACGGTCCCAAGCATCCTTTAAGTTACTTGCCTTATATTACAGTACACTTGAATTAGCTTACACTATATAAGTATGTATGTCCTGACTCGAGTGTTTATGTTTTATTTTACGCTCGGGTCAGCCTGAGTTGCAGTTCAGTCATCATCCCGGAGCTAGGACTTCTGTAGATCCTTTCAAGCTGCTGGCTTCTTTCTGTCCGTTATCTTATTTATGAAATCAAGACTAGTGGACATTTGGATTTTCTATTTGATGATTTAAACTCTATTTGGGATGAAAGACTTTGTGATTTTTATTTGATTGAGACTATTTATAGTGGCTTCATGAACCACTAAGTATTTTTAAATTCCGCTGCGAATATTCTGATTCTGTGTCTGTGATTCTGTGATTAATTATTTACTGTATATTTTGAGATTTGCCAAATTTTAATTACAACGCGGTATTTTGAACAATTCAAGTCCGACATGAGCGGATGCGAAGGGTTGAAAATATTGGGTCGTTACACCCAAGCCTGTACGCTTCCTTCACTTCTCATTAGTATGAAAAAACTTTACCAATTCTTCTCTCTTCGACTGCTACCTAACGAAGCTGGCTTCTAGAGTCTTCAATTTGTTGCATCTACCTTCATTGTAACACTCTATCGAAGTAAGTTTCCTATTACTGATCTAATCACTTCTAGAATTCCTTTAATTCACTAGGGTTAATCTAATCAGTTTGGCATTTTATGGAAACTAGGGTTTTAAGGTTAGGCACTTCCTTAGTTATTGCCTATAACCTAATTACCAACCTAAAACTTATGAACTAGTAGGGCATTAGACTATGTTATACCATTCATTCATTAAATTACATTACCTATGGGCTCTAAGTTAATGCTTCTTAATACTCTATTGCATTTTTTATTGTACATATGCACACACAATCTCACATATACTCGGTCATAATGCATGAGATAGTTGTTATATTAGACATGTATGTCAAGTCATTGCAATACTCATTTTTCGAGTTCTACTAGAGATCGAGCTCCTTCCTCTTCTGTTTCCCCTGATCTCGCACCATTTGGGCACTGGACTAACCAGCATAGCTTCGCTCATTCTTTCATACATGGGTGTGGTGTGACGCCCCACCTCTATGCTCACAATAACAAAGAGTATTAAAAGAAATACTGTCCGTTGTGACGAAGAATAAGGCTGGATAGGAGCGGCCATCCGTAGTTAGGCCTTACACTAGTATTGGTTATCTCAATAGGAGTGATATATACTTTTAATTTTCATCTCTTATTTGATTACTCCCATCAACATATCCAATTCCAGTGTAAAACGAACTACGATGGTTCATAATAGTTTAGGACAATAGATATAATAATAACACGGATAATTTAAATGCGGAACACTGATAAACAAAAATCTCATATATATATATATATATATATATATATATAACTGATGTCAGTTACAATACATGTGCTACAGTACATATGATACAACTACAACTGTCGATACAGGATGTTACATATACAGGTACATTAATATCATTAATATACATGAATACATATCAACGTATACAAGTACACTAACTACTAAAAATGACAACGACTACTCCAAAAGGTATGAAAAGACTTCATAGCTCTAGCAGCAACCCAAAGTAGGATATCAACAACCTGTAAATACTCGGTCTGACCCGAGTATTATATTCAAAAGAAAATAATACACGGGTCAATCTAATTCAAACTCAGTTATTAGTGCACAGAAGCAATAATAATTAAATATGAATAGACGACTGTCACGGTAAATTCCGTCTATCTGATCCTTCTAGAAGAGAATCGGATAACGGTAAATATAACACATAATAGTGTTAAACAACAAATCAGCAGATTCAAAATATCAACAAAGATGAATGAAAAGAATATCAATGAAGATATATTTAGAAAACATCAAAATTGCCTAAATGGCAATCAACAACAAAATCTAATTATTTAAATAAATAATTAGAAACTCAGAAGCTAATTATCAAATAGATAATTAGACACAATAAAATGATAAAATCAAACCAATCAATTTAAACAATTGAAATGCCAATTTAAAAACATCAATGCTGATTGGCTGCAGTACACGCTAACGTGTACTGCCTCGCCAATACGGTACATGAAATACGCGAAAGATCACTGGATCAAAAGCCAAAGAAATATCAATTAAAATCAATACTGTGTGGCTGCAGTTCACGCTTGCGTGCACTGCCTTTCCACTACAGTTACGATGTACCCAATGAATACCGTGTGGCTGCAGTTCACGCTTGCGTGCACTGCCCTGCCACTACAGTGTTCAAAATAGAAATCAGCACAAGGTCAAATCCGAGCTACCAGCTGGATTCAACGCAATTGCAATTCAAATAAATTCGCAATGCTAGCACAAGGTCAAACCCGAGCGTATAAGCTGGATTCAACACAACTGCAAAGCAACCCAACACGAATACAAAGCACAAAGGCTCGCATGAAGGTTACACTGTACAGATACGACAGGTATACCATAGTGAAACTGGACAGTAACGCCAAAATGCACGAACATAACATGCTACAGGTCTTACAACATGAATGGACAAGCACCTATATGCAACAGTGATCACATGAGCAGCAGCCTTAACAATGAAATAACCATGTTCGAAACCCAATTCAGTGAATTACATGACGAACAGGAGTGCAGTGACAACATAGGTCAAGGCAGCATGTGGTCTAGACTTCTAAAATAAGTTTCGACAAAGAAAAATCAGTGACTCAGTCAACTACACAATGCAATTAAATATGGTCAGAACACAAATGCAAATGAAGCTACTCAACAATATACATGTACACAACTTCAAACTACAACTTGACCAAGTGCAACTGAAACCCAAATAACCACGATCAATCTCCAGTGCAATGCAGGTTACAAAAATCAAGCTAATGATCAATAAGCAAATGACTCACATCAATAAATGAAACAACATAATGCATCATTGAGACAAAACCAAAATACAGGCATCAGAACACATAATTCATATAGCAGCCTGGAAACATGATTATCAAAAGCGTCAAAGGCTGCAAACATACATCTGGAAACCAGAGTGCACAGCAACCATTAAAATGAATCAAGTGTATATACAAGCAACTATCAAATAAAGACTCAAGAGAGTGCATACATGATTAACGAGACAATGCCCAAATCGAAATAGGTCAAGTGCTCTGATGAAGCAGTGCAACATCAAGGAGCTCAAATGCAAACATGACGGTGAAACATGCATACTAATTGCCATGGCTGCAGGGTGTTATGCGAACAAGTTTTTAAGGCATTCGTGACACATTTTCACAGCAACAAGGCGGTGAAAGATGAACAGAGTCAAGGCAACAAATTATGGATGAAAGGCAACGAGTTAAGAATGATGCACAATCAAGGTAACAGCTAATATGGTGGCGTAACCAATTTCAAGGTTGCGAATAATTTGCAATGATCAATGTCAACAGAGGATGAACCACTAGATGATGCAGTAGCAACCTAAGCAAGCAAATACATCTGATTCAATTAAACGACAAGACTAAAGTCAAGACCCATACCAATGTCAAAGGGGAAAGATCAAAGTGCACAACATCTGATACGCAAAACAAATCCAGGCAGAGGCAAGAAAATTATCAGACGCACACAAGGCCAAATTGATACAAAGAAGGTAAACACAAAAACTGGTGCAATAACAATGCACAGTTCAATCGAAACTGAAGCCGTGGCGGCCATAAAATTCAACAGTGCCGAGATGACCGAGGCTGAAGATAATACAAAGGAATCACATACACAAAATCATATAACCAAAATCAAATGAAAATCAGGCCGAGAGTATCAAATATCAAAATAATTCAATTTTGTTAAAATCATAGGGACATCAACCACGAATAAAAATCGAATACTGAAGCACGGTTGTATTAGATGTGGGTGAAATAAAATTACTTACACGAAATCAAATGGCCGAAGCTAAATACTGAAGATGAATTAGGATGTGAGTGAAAGGAATCACTCACCTTTTACTCGATGAATTGAAGTAGCCGCGAGCGCAACGAAGAATCGTCGATCGACAGGCAAGCGACACCAATCACTCTGCGATAGAGCTACCGGAGATGGCGACCTCGATTTTCATGAAGCCCTAGCTTCAGACGAACGAGAGAAGAATGGGCCGCCACCATTTTTTTTTTCGTTTTAGGTTTAGGATGAAAAATGAATGGATCGGGAAAAAATTAATGGCATTAATAACTATCACGACAACTAAAATAAAACAAGGGCTAGGATCAATTTTGAACGCCCACAACACTTAACAAATTATAAAAAATCCTCACCAGATTAAATTTCCCAGAAACGATTAGCCAGCAGAATTAATCGTTTAACAATGATAATTAATTGTTATTTAAAACTCCGGGTTGTTACAGACTCCCCTCCTTATAAAAATTGCGTCCCCGCAATTTTCATAATCAAGGTCGTTACTAACGACCATTTTTCTAACATAAACTGGTTAAGCTAGAAAAATAAAGATAGAGAAGTCAAACGCCAAAGAAATCTTTTAATTTCATAAAAGAAATTTACAAATTCTCAACAAAATCTAATTATCCAGTAGACAATCAGAAAACAACAAAACTGAATAAGTGCAATTATCAGCAATATTCAATTATCAACTAGATAATTAAAATACAGAAAATCACAAAACAGCAATATCTAATTATCGATACGATAATTAGAAAACAGCAAAATCTAATTATCAACTAAGATAATTATAAAACACAAATCACAATTCGCAAAACTGCAGTTACCTAGTTACCAAAACGGTAATCAGAAAACAACAAAGGTCTAATTATCAAAAACGATAATCAGATTTTCTCAAATCAACAATATTTAATTATCTCAAACGATAATCAATATCAAATCAACAATTATTTAATTATCACAATTGATAATCAAATATCTAATCAACAATTATTTAATTATCTCAAGCGATAATCAAATCTCAAATCAATAAATATTTAATTATCAAAGGCGATAATTAAATCTCAAATCAGCAAATATTTAATTATCTTAAGCGATAATTAAATTTCAAATATCTAATTATCACAAGCGATAATCAGAAATCTCAAACCATCAAATCAACAAATAAACTAATATTGGATTATCAAAAACGATAATCAGAACTCATATCAACAAATATTCGATTACCAAAAACGATAATCAAATCAACAAATATCCGATTATCAAGAACGATAATCAGAACTCATAACAACAAATATTCGATTATCAAAAACGATAATCAAATCAACAAATATCCGATTATCAAGAACGATAATCAGAACTCATAACAACAAATATTCGATTATCAAAAACGATAATCAAATCAACAAATATCCGATTATCAAAACGATAATCAGAACTCATATCAACAAATATTCGATTATCAAAAACGATAATCAAATCAACAATTATCCGATTATCAAAACGATAATCAGAACTCATATCAACAAATATTCGATTATCAAAAACGATAATCAAATCAACAAATATCCGATTATCAAAACGATAATCAGAACTCATATCAACAAATATTCGATTATCAAAAACGATAATCAAATCTACAAATATCCGATTATCAAGAACGATAATCAGAACTCATAACAACAAATATTCGATTATCAAAAACGATAATCAAATCAACAAATATCCGATTATCAAAAACGATAATCAGAACTCATATCAACAAATATTCGATTATCAAAAACGATAATCGAATCAACAAATATCCGATTATCAAAACGATAATCAGAACTCATATCAACAAATATTCGATTATCAAAAACGATAATCAAATCAACAAATATCCGATTATCAAAACGATAATCAGAACTCATATCAACAAATATTCGATTATCAAAAACGATAATCAAATCAACAAATATCCGATTACCAAAAACGATAATCAGAACTCATATCAACAAATATTCGATTATCAAAAACGATAATCAAATCAACAAATATCCAATTATCAAAAACGATAATCAGAACTCATATCAACAAATATTCGATTATCAAAAACGATAATCAAATCAACAAATATCCGATTATCAAAATGATAATCAAAACTCATAACATCAAATATCTAATTATCACAAGCGATAATCAAAACTCATAACATCAAATATCTAATTATCACAAGCGATAATCAGAACTCATAACATCAAATATCTAATTACCTGCAGATAATTAGATTCAACATATATCTAGAATCAATTAAGATAACTAGAAAATCAAACATAAAAGGTTGGATCGATCCCATCATATGGCGAGTTTTGGCTACGCCGCACGTGCATCTCATATGGCCGAAGCCTACCAAGTACCCATCATAATTTTGGCGCCCATCATATGACCCGAAGGTCTGGTACTGGTATTTGACCCGAAGGTCCATCATAGTGGCTCGAAAGCACACGAAAATCATCATATATTCAATTAACGAGTCCGGAATTAACCGAAATAGCAAACGCACATGTCCCATACCACGTGTTTTACTAAATCGTTTGATTCTCTTCATCGTTTCCTTGAACGTGCAAAATCATCAAAATCATCAAACAACATATGTTTCAATTAACGAGTCCGGAATTAACCGAAATAGTAAAAGTGTGATTCCATACTCCGCACTTTTGCTACATCGTTTAAATCTCTTCATCGTTTCCTTGAAAGTGCAAATTGTGTATTCCAAAAATAACATTTCACATTCTCAAACGGACAAGTCCGGAATTAAGCGAATCAGTAAAAGAAAGGGGTCATAATCCTCGATTTTTCTGAAACGTTTAAGTCACTTTCTCATTCTTCGGAAAACGCAAACTGTAAAAATTCTGAAAACAATTTCATTTATTTCATAAAAGTAATAATTTACATTCTCAAACGAACAAGTCCGGAATTAAGCGAATCAGTAAAAGAAAGGGTTCATAGTCCTCGATTTTGCTGAATCGTTTAAATCGCTTCCTCATTCTTTTGAAAGCATAAACTATAAAAAATTTGAATTTTTTTTTAAAGATGATTTGAAATCCGTGATAAAAACAGCAACATTAGTGACAATTTCAATAAGAAAATTGTACTTCTCAAAACACCGTAGAAACGGATCTCAAAATCAGCATTGCGGGATAACTGCTTGAAAATCCACTTTAAAATATGACGGATACTGAAGTCAAAGCGATAGTAATTTTTTTAACGTCAAAATCTCATTAAAATAATTCACATCGAAATACAACATCAGTGAATTTTCATTCATTAAAAATGTCAACAAAACACCGTACTTCAAAATTTTAGCACAGGTGTTAAAATCCCGTTATAATAACAACGGCAACAAAATACGTTTCATAACCAAGCATCGGTTCAACGTAAAATTAATGTAGTAACGTGCAACTCATGTTTGCACGCACACTACAAAATAAACAAAGAAATCATTCTATTATATCTTCAATAAAGATATTTTAAAACAGCAGAAATCTAATCAGATATGATTAGCATCAAAGAAAACCAGTAAGAAATTTCAACAAATCAAATCCACTGGTTAAACAACATAATGAAATTAATTTCAATTTCATATTTTGATTTTTAAATCAAAATAATTATCAGTTGTACTCAGCGAAGCAGTCACATTGCTTTCGCTGCGCACTCTGATAAACAAAACACAAACCAATCAATCATCAAAACACAAATTCACTTTTATTTTTTCAAAACTTTAGTTTTGACTCAAAGCACATATAAAACATCGACACATAGTTGTAACACATGTTCCATCTAAGTTATGTTTTATATTATATCCATAAACTCCAAGCTCTAATACCAACTGTGACGCCCCACCTCTATGCTCACAATAACAAAGAGTATTAAAAGAAATACTGTTCGTTATGACGAAGAATAAGGCTGGATAGGAGCGGCCATCCGTAGTTAGGCCTTACACTAGTATTGGTTATCTCAATAGGAGTGATTTATATTTTTAATTTTCATCTCTTATTTGATTACTCCCATCAACATATCCAATTTCAGTGTAAAACGAACTACGATGGTTCATAATAGTTTAGGACAATAGATATAATAATAACACAGATAATTTAAATGCGGAACACTGATAAACAAAAATCTCATATATATATATATAACTGATGTCAGTTACAATACATGTGCTACAGTACATATGATACAACTACAACTGTCGATACAGAATGTTACATATACAAGTACATTAATATCATTAATATACATGAATACATATCAACCTATACAAGTACACTAACTACTAAAAATGACAACGACTACTCCAAAAGGTATGAAAAGACTTCATAGCTCTAGCAGCAACCCAAAGTAGGATATCAACAACCTGTAAATACTCGGTCTGACCCGAGTATTATATTCAAAAGAAAATAATACACGGGTCGGTCTAATTCAAACTCAGTTATTAGTGCACAGAGGCAATAATAATTAAATATGAATAGACGACTGTCATAGTAAATTCCGTCTATCCGACCCTTCTAGAAGAGAATCGGATAACGGTAAATATAACACATAATAGTGTTAAACAACAAATCAGCAGATTCAAAATATCAACAAAGATGAATGAAAAGAATATCAATGAAGATATATTTAGAAAACATCAAAATTGCCTAAATGGCAATTAACAACAAAATCTAATTATTTAAATAAATAATTAGAAACTCAGAAGCTAATTATCAAATAGATAATTAGACACAATAAAATGATAAAATCAAACCAATCAATTTAAACAATTGAAATGCCAATTTAAAAACATCAATGCTGATTGGCTGCAGTACACGCTAACGTGTACTGCCTCGCCAATACGGTACATGAAATACGCGAAAGATCACTGGATCAAAAGCCAAAGAAATATCAATTAAAATCAATACTGTGTGGCTGCAGTTCACGCTTGCGTGCACTGCCTTTCCACTACAGTTACGATGTACCCAATGAATACCGTGTGGCTGCAGTTCACGCTTGCGTGCACTGCCCTGCCACTACAGTGTTCAAAATAGAAATCAGCACAAGGTCAAATCCGAGCTACCAGCTGGATTCAACGCAATTGCAATTCAAATAAATTCGCAATGCTAGCACAAGGTCAAACCCGAGCGTATAAGCTGGATTCAACACAACTGCAAAGCAACCCAACACGAATACAAAGCACAAAGGCTCGCATGAAGGTTACACTGTACAGATACGACAGGTATACCATAGTGAAACTGGACAGTAACGCCAAAATGCACGAACATAACATGCTACAGGTCTTACAACATGAATGGACAAGCACCTATATGCAACAGTGATCACATGAGCAGCAGCCTTAACAATGAAATAACCATGTTCGAAACCCAATTCAGTGAATTACATGACGAACAAGAGTGCAGTGACAACATAGGTCAAGGCAGCATGTGGTCTAGACTTCTAAAATAAGTTTCGACAAAGAAAAATCAGTGACTCAGTCAACTACACAATGCAATTAAATATGGTCAAAACACAAATGCAAATGAAGCTACTCAACAATATACATGTACACAACTTCAAACTGCAACTTGACCAAGTGCAACTGAAACCCAAATAACCACGATCAATCTCCAGTGCAATGCAGGTTACAAAAATCAAGCTAATGATCAATAAGCAAATGACTCACATCAATAAATGAAACAACATAATGCATCATTGAGACAAAACCAAAGTACAGGCATCAGAAAACATAATTCATATAGCAGCCTGGAAACATGATTATCAAAAGCATCAAAGGCTGCAAACATACATCTGGAAACCAGAGTGCACAGCAACCATTAAAATGAATCAAGTGTATATACAAGCAACTATCAAATAAAGACTCAAGAGAGTGCATACATGATTAACGAGACAATGCCCAAATCGAAATAGGTCAAGTGCTCTGATGAAGCAGTGCAACATCAAGGAGCTCAAATGCAAACATGACGGTGAAACATGCATACTAATTGCCATGGCTGCAGGGTGTTATGCGAACAGATTTTTAAGGCATTCGTGACACATTTTCACAGCAACAAGGCGGTGAAAGATGAACAGAGTCAAGGCAACAAATTATGGATGAAAGGCAACGAGTTAAGAATGATGCACAATCAAGGTAACAGCTAATATGGTGGCGTAACCAATTTCAAGGTTGCAAATAATTTGCAATGAGCAATGTCAACAGAGGATGAACCACTAGATGATGCAGTAGCAACCTAAGCAAGCAAATACATTTGATTCAATCAAACGACAAGACTAAAGTCAAGACCCATACCAATGTCAAAGGGGAAAGATCAAAGTGCACAACATCTGATACGCAAAACAAATCCAGGCAGAGGCAAGAAAATTATCAGACGCACACAAGGCCAAATTGATACAAAGAAGGTAAACACAAAAACTGGTGCAATAACAATGCACAGTTCAATCGAAACTGAAGCCGTGGCGGCCATAAAATTCAACAGTGCCGAGATGACCGAGGCTGAAGATAATACAAAGGAATCACATACACAAAATCATATAACCAAAATCAAATGAAAATCAGGCCGAGAGTATCAAATATCAAAATAATTCAATTTTGTTAAAATCATAGGGACATCAACCACGAATAAAAATCGAATACTGAAGCACGGTTGTATTAGATGTGGGTGAAATAAAATTACTTACACGAAATCAAATGGCCGAAGCTAAATACTGAAGATGAATTAGGATGTGAGTGAAAGGAATCACTCACCTTTTACTCGATGAATTGAAGTAGCCGCGAGCGCAACGAAGAATCGTCGATCGACAGGCAAGCGACACCAATCACTCTGCGATAGAGCTACCGGAGATGGCGACCTCGATTTTCATGAAGCCCTAGCTTCAGACGAACGAGAGAAGAATGGGCCGCCACCATTTTTTTTCGTTTTAGGTTTAGGACGAAAAATGAATGGATCGGGAAAAAATGAATGGCATTAATAACTATCACGACAACTAAAATAAAACAAGGGCTAGGATCAATTTTGAACGCCCACAACACTTAGCAAATTATAAAAAAATCCTCACCAGATTAAATTTCCCAGAAACGATTAGCCAGCAGAATTAATCGTTTAACAATGATAATTAATTGTTATTTAAAACTCCGGGTTGTTACATGTGGTCTTTCACAATTACTGGTAGATCCCACTAAATCTGTAGCTTCCACCTTATCATCTAAGCCGCTGGATACTGTAGCTGCTACCCATGGACTTCCAAGGAATGATATACTCTTACATACTCCCGACTAATAGGCTTATGCCCTTTCTGAAGGATATGGGCTACTCGAGATACCATTGTGTGGTTGGTGCCCTGCCTCCTCTTCCACAATGGATTATCGATTTCCTAGTGTATTTGAAGATCGCTCCTTTTTAGTTGCATCCTAATGGGTTTTTCATACTGACCAGCCTCTACGCTATCTTCATGTAGGAGTTTCAGGTTCCCTTGACTCACTAGTGTTGGAATCGGGTCAGTCAAAAGCAAGTGAAATAGGAAGATTTCAAAAAAATTCATATTTGAATCTATTGGGCCTATGAGGTCTGAAGAGATTTTAGATCCAATCTAAGGTGTTTTAAATAAAATCCTTTTTTTATTTTATTAGTTTAAAAGAGTTTAAATCTGATGTAGATTTAAATGTACGGGTACATCAAATACACCCATGTGTGAAATAATTACTCATTAAAGTGAATTTGAGAAGTAAACCTTTTATATCCTTCTCTAAAACATATGTAATCAATTAAGGGAATAAATAGCCTTAATTGGAGAGAGAAACCATTCATCTCTCGCTCACTCTCTTGGATTAGATTAACGATTCATTAAATATCATTAATGATCAATTTAAACATAAAATAAATTGTATGTATATCCAAATATACTCCAGGTGTATGTCGTGTAAGTGCAACATATAAGAAGTGTGCATAGTTAACAAATCCCTATATATATGCCCTTCGTTGCCCATAATTTTTTTAGAAACAATGCAACATTTATTATATATATATATATATATATATATATAAACGCACATATAATAAATATACATATACATAAATTTATTCTTGTTTACGATAAAGTTAATTTTTGTTGTTTGACATGTTTTAAAGTAAAGAAAACAATTAAAATTAGCTTTAATTAATTTATAGTTTAAGATAAAAATTGTAGTTTTCATAAAAGTCCATTTTGTAGAACTTGAATTAAGAACATATACAAATATGTATGTGTGTGTATATATATATGCACGTATATGTATATAGTAATTGAATCAATATTTTAAATTCAAAATAAAGTGTAACATATGTATTCAATTAATTTGTAGTTTAAAATATATACATTCAATCAAAATAACAATCTTAGATCTAATTGTTAACTTAAAATAAAAGTTTTAAGATTTAATAGAAAAGTTCATATGTAAACCTTAAAATGAATTAACTTTTATTCTAATGTAAATAATGACTAAAGTTGTTTCAAAATAACTTGTAACAGTGTATTCAATTTTCAACTTGTAATATAAAATTTAAATCGACAAACCAAAATAACTTATAAAAGAAAATATTATATAAATAGTAATTTCTAAAATAGAAAAGAATTAGACAATCAAGGCACATAAAAATTCATGGCAATAGGATTCCAATCTAAACTAGACATACAATATGAAAAAAAACAAAAAGCGTGATGGATATACTAATATTAACATAGATTGAAATAAACTACTAAGGACTGAAGAACATGTGCAGATCTGAGTTGAATCAATATGATAGACATGCTTTTAATTGAAATAAAGGGGTTTTGATTCACATGTTTAAAACTGATCAATTGAACGCGTAATAAACCACTAAAATCCAAAAATATGAGTGATAAAACATATAAATAAATAAATTAGAGAATTACCTTAGTATATTTCCTATAAATCACACCTCAGAGTATCAAGATCCACACTCAATCCTTGCAAGAGATGGATGAACCACCTGTGTTTCTTTTTATTTGATATTTTTTTAATTTGGAGTTAAAATATTTAGGAAATCCTTATTTTTTTTCCTACCAAGGAAGGTTAGGAGAAGAGAACAGAAAAAAATAAATGAGAAAGAATGTATTGTCTGTAGAAAATGAATTAATGCATATGTTTTGATTAAAAGAACGAAACATTTCCCATTCATTAACTAACTTCCTTAATTAATTCCCTTGATTATATCACTCTCTCCACTCCTCTCCCTTCACATGGCATGGATGAAATTACATGCCATTAAATGGCATAAAATTTCCATGATCACTTCATGCAATAATCTTTTATGTAAAACCATTTAAAATTACATCAGTATCATATATCAATGCACACGAATACAACTATTATAAATGCATTTAAATAATTACAAACAACTCCCAATCATCAACTAAGTTAAATAATTATTAATATTTCTTAAATATTAATTAATTTAATCAATTTACAATATTTTATAAATTAATTAAATCATGTGGTTTTTTAGAAAATTCATCATTATGGTTGTGCGACTCAAAGGTGTAAATTCAGTCAACAGTTAATATCGAACAATTTGAATATTAACGTTCAAACGTTATCTTAGCTGGTGGGGTGACATTTTGGCTAAATTTATCGCTTACACGTCTTTTGGTAAAATCCAATTTTACTTATTATAAGCGATACCTATTAGAATGATTATTTACACTAATTATCTTCGTCAAAACTATATCACGTTAGGACTTGTGGAATTTGTGTTTGGTCAAAACTTTGGCATCATCCGCATTCAACTTTGTAATTCCAAACATAAAATTATAGTTCAATAATAAAAATTATTATTAACCGTACTACTCTAACCAGAGATTTTGATTTTGAGTTGACTACAGTTGACCGCGATACTAACCCCATATAACCGAGGAGACAAATTCTCTATTGAATAGTGTTTCACTTTTAATACTTCAACTCAAACACAACTATAATCGTTCAATGGATGTAATGCCACGATATAACTATAATCAAAGTAGAGTGCCCACATTGAAGTTCTATAGTATTCTCATGTCAAGGAAACTTTGTAACATCATCACTTAGAGATTTTTTGTTTGACCTTAGCCATATTAACCAATAGAGAACTCTTAGGTGATTCATTCCATAGTTATTGAATAACCATTAGTACATAACCCCTTGGTTTTCTAACAGCCACGGGAAATATTCCCAAAATTTAGAGAGCTTTACATACTCTAGTCTCACGAATGAATTGATATCCTTTCTCGAAACATCTTGACTAGAAATATTTAAAACAATACACTATTTTAGTATGCTAAAATTCTCATGATTACAATACTTTGTAAGTACTATCACATAACATGTCATTTATGGATTTTCATCTATATACTTTAAATTAATTACTTAATTATTTATATCACTATATAACAAGTATATAATAGAAAGAAAAATACCTTTTATTTTGAACAAGATTGGTTATCAAGTTAGATATATGTAACAAATTACATAATTAACCCTAGGACATACTCTTAACTCTATCAGTCTCCCATTTGCACTTGGGGCCACTTATGGAATCTCTATCCCATCACTTCGATCAGTTTGATGATAAATGATGGAGTTAGACATTTTATGAATGGATCTGCTATGTTGTTTTAATTTTTTTACTCCATCAATCAACTCTCTTCGATAATGATAAACTACATTTATCATGTAGAACTAGTCTATAAAACAATAATGTAATATTCTTAACTTGGAGTCACATCTAGCTTAGATATAAATTTGTATATTTATATTTATGCTTTGCTTTTTTCGTTGTGCTATTCAAGGCGATGTACTTAGTCTAGCCACAATGTTTCACTTGGAACATATCTAACTAAAAGCTTCTTAATTAAGATTTGAAATTGAATTTAATATTCATATAATATACTCGATAGCACTTATGAAGTTCAAGTTCGAACACTCCTTCATAAGGAGTTCGTTGTTTCTAGAAACAATTCTCTAGTATTTCATAAATACTTGAGAGCACTCTAAACTACCATTTAGTGATCTTAACTTGGATTTAATATTTTCCTCATGCATCAAATACATAAGCAAGATAGATATTATAGATAATAACTCCTATTGTCAATACACAAGGAATACATCTTACATGTTCCATTATGAACAATTTTAGTATGGTTTCTTCGCATATCACTTAGGACATTCCTAACGTCATTTATACTTATTATAAAAAATATAGTTGACAAACTCAATATCGAGTATTAAACAAACAAACTATTTCTTATTTCAACATATGTACATCGATAACAATTAATAATATGTTGTTTTTTTATAGTTAAGAAATATCTTTATACCTTTTAGTGGCTCTTTCTTATGGACACAAGTTTCCTTTGTATTTTGACTCAAAATCAAACCATTTGATATTTCTATCAAAATACTTACTTAATTCTGATGCTTAAAGAATGATACATGTATATCATTGCTTGGATTATATCTGAATACCCACGAATTCAGTATTGTTCACACTGACTTCGAGACACTTTGGTTGTTTTGTGCAAGTAGTCTATTCTAAATTATTATTCAGAATTTCCCACTTCAACTCATATGTACCAAAGCACAAATTCATATCGAGTGATAATTTTGTAACTCAATCCGAATTAAGTTAATCCTACTAAATGACAAATCTATTATGCTAATTTCAATTGTTGAAATTTATGATGTAATTCTTATCAACACTATTCATTGTATCCCAACTACATTATTCTTTTTCTTGAAGACTCATTCATGATCAATGGACCATATCCCTTTGGGTACAACTATCAAAATTATATTTCGAAATTGTACATGTAATCCATTTCAAATTTGCGCATCATGCCATATCATAGAATCAATATTCTTAATGATTTAATTGAATATTAAGGATTATCTATTCTCGACATTAATGATAAAAAAACTCATAGTTTCTCTTCAATGAGCAAGAATATTTTATTAGACGTTATAATGCATTATGTTCATTTAGGTTTGGTTAATTTCATCCTACATAATCAGTTTAAGCTCTAGACCATGTCCAAATCCATTTTACTTCTAACAAGTTCTAATAGAAATTCTTTCGCTACGAAGGTTGTATTTCTTGAAACAATGATTATTTCTTAGTGTGACGGGATAGGTATTCATAAACACTTTATGAATTGCCTTATACTTAAAATTATTTTGGTTGTAGTTTACAATACCAACGTTCAAAACATAAACTGGTCATCCAATAATAGTCATTCCGAACTCCTTTTGGGGGAAATTCATACAAGGTCCCTCACGAATAATTATTATTTGCAGTCTTTCAACTCACACAACCTGCCAACACTTTTGGAGCAGCCCATAATTACGAACATTTCGTCTTTGAATATCATAACTTTTGAAATATAGTTAAGTGTTATAAATGTGATTTTATAACCTAGTTAAACTCATTTTAATTAATAAATAATGTTTGTAAACTTATTTTTAAAGTTGGTTCACAAAAATAAATACTTTAAAGAAATATCAACAATATGACTGAAAATCGTTTTATCGGTAAATAGCTTTTTATTCGAAACGAGTTGTCGAAACTTTATGTACATGTCTAATTAACATAAGAGGTCATCAATAACAAATAAAAATATTTTCCTTAATTATGGTTAACTAAATTTTGTTCTAAAACCTTTTAGAAGGTTTGAGTGGAGATACTTTCAAAGGCATGTGTTGTGTAAAGTAAAGCACATGAAGGCATGGGGGTGAACCTTCCTTGGTCGACTAGGGGAATGGGTAGGGTATAGTGACCACTTGAAACTATATAAGTGTGTGCATACATCACTGAACCATTTTTACATTTTTACAAGATAAATCTAAGATTTCTTTTTTCCTTTTCAGCAAAAATTTCCTAATAAAAAATCGAAGCAAATTAACTCAAAACCAATCATAACTCTTTCTATAAGCTTGCAACAACATAGAATCAACTTTTAGCAACTTGGAAGTGGAATATTTGGAGCACAACACCCCTTTCCATTATAGGCCATGAGCATTGGAAAGGCAATTTTGCATAGGCCATGAGAAAATGCAAGGAGAAGCGGGAAGTTTGGTGTTTGCAAGGTTGTGGTAGGAAGTGGAAGCTTGTACTAAATTATTTGCTTATTGAAGAGTGATCTAACTCACATTTGAATGAATTTGAAGTGTATATAATGTTATTTATATTATATTATTGTTGTTTAAATTTACATTTTTATATATGGTTTTGATTCTTGCTTTGTGTTTGAAGCAAAATGGCACAAACACTCAATAGATTGAGTAGAGAAATAAAAGTGAAGAAAATAAATGAAAAACGAGTAAGAAATAGTGCACATAAGGTTTATAGTGGTTTGGCGTACTCCGACTTACGTCCACTTCAAATTTCATTTTTATTATGCCTTTATTGAAGTAGAGTTTCCACGGATCAATATAAATCCATTTCGGATCGATATAAATCCATGAGTGATTACAAAAAATTAGAGTAAGAGAAAGCAAGAGCCAAAAGATCCTTATAAATGAGCTTTACCCTTCTATTTATAGAGGTAGGAGGCCTAAAATCTCACCCAGAAGATCTTTATATCGTTTTCCAAGCAAAATACTAGTTCCCTTGAAAATTTGGTTGCCACGTCATCAAACATTGTGGATCGATACCGATCCATGAGTTTGACTTATGGATTGCTTTGAATTCTTTTTCTTGGTGTGACTTGTGGTTAGCTTCATGATTCCAATCCTATTTGTACCTTTAATAACTTGTTTCTGAGTCCAAATAATGAAACTGTAGAAGAATGGAGTTGTTGATCCAAATGCTCCTGGAGATCGATAGAGAATTGCATAGGATCGATGAAATAGAACTTAGGGTAGGATCCTGACACCATTGATTGTGAGTAATAGGATCGAGGATGAAAATTGGCTAAGTTTCGAGGATTGGTATTGATCCATGGTGTTGGTTGGTACCGACCCCACACTTTGTCGGAATTGGGTTTGTCGATTCTTAGAGTGAACTTGTATTTTCTTTGCGATCTCGGTTGCACTTGAACTTTGGGCTTAGTAATCATCTCTCCAGGCTTATTGCCTTGGTATCTTTGAAGTTTAACTTGTCAAGCTTGTATGTATACTGCCTGGTCAAAAGGCGAGATAACACTTGCCCATAAAGCACGCCTTGCAAATAGGTGTGCTTTGATCAAGAACAAATGTTGAAGTTGATGGAATATTAGTAATTGAATCTTCTGGTTATCAGTCGATCAAGCTATTATGAATCATCATGTTCCTTTAGATTCTCCTGTCAGTCATGGGTCTTTTCAAACCTGTTACAGCCTAAGATTTTAGACCATGCCTTAGTAGTCTATACATCATCATCATTCCAATTTCATTTGGGATTATTACATCACATATCAAAATTGTCCCGTGTTCATCCGAGATTTGTTAGTTGTACTCTAATTACAGGGTGTTCAATCCTTTTATCAAATTCGCGTCTGTTATGAGGTTCAATCTCTCTTGATTGTTTTATATTCAATTTAATGAACAAACTCTCTGGATCGGTTTGCATTTAGTTTAATGTGTGATAAATCCGGATCGTTTAACGTTTAAGTTAAAGGGTCTGAATCGTTAATCAAATTCATGGCCGTTTAGGGCGAATAGTCAAAGTCATGATCTCTTTGGATCGTTAATTGAATTTGTGGTCATTAAGGGCCGATAGTTAAGTGAAGTTATCATATCTCTAGACCGTTAATCAAATCGTTGGTGGTTCAAGGTCGATAATCAGATCCATGGTATTTTCGGACCCTTGTCGAGCCCAATCTACTCACTCTTCGAAGAGGCGACTCAATGGTAAGGAAGCCCATCCGCTTACTCTTCGGGGAATGGACTAACTTCTTGCACTCTGGTCACATTTTTCTAGATAGGCTTAAAGCGATCAATATCAGTCACTACATGCATTGTGGATTTTAATAATCAAACTCAAACATTAAAAATTGCACAAGTCTGACATCAAGATAATGTCATCGTCTTGCATTATAGTCTAGTATCCAGCTCAGAGCGTGCCTTGGGACTGATCGAGATCCCATACACGAGTAAGTGGCTAGACAATAATATTGCACTATTCATTGAAAAGGGGAAATAGAGTGCAAGAATCAAACCTGATTCCCTACAGTCCCGATCAAGAGATGACTATACTTGACCTTGATCCAGGTTTATTGCCATTCACTACGATTGATGGCTACTCTTGTTCCACCACTGCATTTCGACCTCTCACGTATTAGTGTAATTGGTTGTTCTTGACCTGTTCCTTGATCAGATCATGCAAGGGTCTACAGTCATTGGCGTTATGCCCATCCAGCTCATGGAATAGGCAATATTTTCCGGACGTCCTCCGAAGATCCATGGGCTCTCTCCTTGTTGGTTTTCGATAGGGGATCTATCCCCTGGTATCAAGATAAATTCACTTTAGGGATTCATTCAAATTTGTGTAAGAAGAGAATTTGGTCCCCTCCTTTGTTGCTTTGATCCTTCAAAGTCGTCATCTGTCTTACATTTTCCTTTGCCTTTATTGGATCATTCTTTGGACGGTCGTCCACCATCTATAGCATTTATCTCTTTCTTGATCATCCTTAGCATCCTCTTAATGCAGGTATCTTTCAGCCTCCTAATAAAATTCTATGAGATCCGTCAGAGGATCGCATTCCAAAGCAACAATGAAATCCGTATTAGTGGCTATCCTTGAAACTTCCACCATCAAAAAAATTGAAGGGTCTGACTTATTGACCGCAGCAACTCCTTCATTAAACCTTGTCAGAAAATCCCTTAGGATCTCTCTAGCCCTCTACTTCATACTTGGTAGTGTCATTACATTCTTGGGTCGTGAGATATGGATTAGGAATTGATTCATGAATCTGTTTACTAACTCGTCCCGTATGCTAATGGAATCGTTCTCCAACAGTCTAAACCATAATGCCGCTAAATCCATCAAATATAAAGGGAAACACAATCCCATAACCTATTCAAACATACCCAACACCTCCATGCACTAGATATACCTCATAAAATGAACCGTTTGAACCGTCTTTCCATTGTACGTGGGTAAACTAAAATGAGGTGGTTTCCTAGTGTACATAATGTTTGGAGTGAATGGATTCCTGTTCATATCCCCTAAGCTCCAGTTTAGCGGTCTACCCCTCATAGCTCGTCTCACCATATCACCAAGTCTATCACCATCCAAATGAATTCCCAAGTCTGCATTCTCAGCCTGCCCCCCGACTCTACGAGGGAATTCTAGCACATACTCCTTTTTTCATTCTTTTCATTTTGATTCACATTTAAATGCTCTACATTATTTCCTAGACGCATATCATCTCTTCCCAGGCCGGCATAACCCATGCCCCAAAGTCTTTATGGATCAGTACCGATCCGTGCTTGTGGATTGGTACTGATCCATAAAACCGGATCAAGGTTTGCTCCGGTGTGTTCTACACCACTTTTAAGCACGTTAGCTTACACTCCAGGTCATTGGTTCTGATTTGCAACGACTCCAGTTGTTCCTGTTTTTTCCATTCCCCTGAAAATATTCTCCATCGTTTCTTCTTGGCGAGTCGTCACCCTTTCATGTAATCCATTCATCATTGTCTCAATATCATCCTACGTTATGTAGATGGATGAGGTGTTAATTCCTACGCACCTCTTGGCTGCCCTCTTGTTGATTTTCTCTGGTAACGGCCTTCCAAGTTGATTGCCTTGTCATTTTGAATCATTCTAAGTCTTAAATCGATGAATTCAAGTGGCCTTCTCAGTGGAAGCACCAAAATGTTTGAATCAAAAATGGCACAAACACCCAATAAATTGAGTAGAGAAATAAAAGTGAGGAAAATAAATAAAAAAGAGTAAGAAGTAGAGTACATAAGATTTATAGTAGTTCGGAATACTCTAGCCTACGTCCACTTCAAGTTTCCTTTTTATTATACAGTGTTTTTTAAGTATAGTACATATGGATCAGTATAAATCCATTTTCGATCGGTATAAATCTGTGAATGATTATAAGAAATTAGAGTAAAAGAAAGCAAGACCGAAAAGATCCCAAAAAATGAGACATGCTCTTCTATTTATAGAGTTAAAAGGCCTAAAATATTACCCAGAAGATCTCCACATTGCTTTCTATGCAAAAGATTAGTTCCCCTAAAAAATTGATTGCCACGTCATCAAACATTATGGATCGGTACTGATCCATGGTCCCAGAGCGGTACTGATCCAGAAGTTTGACTTATGGATCACTTTGAATTCTTTGCCTAGGTGCTCATGATTCCAATCTTGTTTGTATTTTTAATAGCTTACTTCTGAGTCCAAATGATGGATCTGTTGAAGAATGGAGTGTTGATTCAAGTGCTCGTGGAGATCGATAGAGAATTGCATGGGATCGACGAAATGGAACTTAGGGTAGGATCCTAGCACCATTGATTATGAGTAATAGGATCGAGGACAAAAATAGGCGAAGTTTCATGGATCGGTACCGATCCATGGTGTTGGATCAGTACCGATCTAAAACTTTGTAGGAATCGGGTTCATTGATTCTTGGTGTGAGCTTGTATTTTCTTTGTGATCTCGGCTGCACTTGAATTTTGGGCTTTACGATCATATCTTTGGGCTTATTATCTTGATAGCTTTAAAGTTTGACTTATCAAGCTTATCCATATACTGCCTGATCTAAAGGCGGGATAACACTTTGGAAAGAAAATGGCATATGTTATTGATGGATTTAACTTGCATGAATTTTTATGACCTGTTGTATAGCCTTGGAATAAAGAACAAAGGGTTGGGTTAATGATAGGATGAATTGGACTTGAGTTTGGAAGTGGTTTTATACCAATTGTCGCTATATAAGCACTTCGGAAATGCCTTTTGTTCTGCATTTTCTATAACTTTTTATGGAGAGATCCTAGGGATTTCTCTCCATGGTTGTGATAAATTACTTGTATACTAGTTACTGTAAAAGGATTTGGTGCTAAAAACATTGTCATTATATCAAAGATTGATCAAACTTTCAAGATACTGGCCTAGTTCATAGCCTTTTATAACAGTCATCTGTGCACTTTTAAAAGGCTATAATAGCTCTGACCTCTTTTTACAACATTTGGTAAATGCTATATCTTCTGTTTCAGACTTTAAATTGCTTTGAAATGACTTTAAACTTAATTATTTTACTTCAATCTTTTTAGTAGTCTTTTTTAACTTATAGTAGAGTATTTTGAAAGTAGTTTGGAGTTTTTTTTACTTTAATAATTTATTATAAATGATTAAAGTAAGAGGTTTATTTTAAAGAAAGGAAACCTTGTAATTTTTTAAGTTTTAAATATATTATAAATTAGAGATTTCAAGTAATATTTTAAATAAATGCTTTAAACCATATTATAAGTATTTTAAAGTATATTTTAAGTATATATAGTTTTTGGAAAATTAGTTACTAATTTTATTAAAGTAATATAAAGCTTATATAACATAATATATTTTGAATTATTTTTAAAATATTTTATTTAAAAAAAATATTATACATACATTTTTATCATTTTTAAAGGAGTTTTAAATTATAAACAAATGTTTTATAAAAGAGATTTATGAGATGCTTTTGTTGTTTAATTGTATTTGTTTTGTTTATTTTTTTATGGAAATTAATTAACAATACTTAACACCAAAAGTTGATGAAATAAGCGTATCTATCTGTCAGAGATAAAAACGTTGTTTGAGTAAGGTTTAGAAGTAATAAAGATCCAACCTACCGGCTTTACTCTTGACCGAGGAATATTGTTTGAACCAAAAAATGGCACAGATAACCAAATGAGTATAGTAGAGAAAAGAGTGAGGAAACTAAATAAAAATACACGGAAATAAGACACAGAATTTTATAGTGGTTCGGATAATCATTTCCTACATCTACTTAACTTTGTTGATGGTTTATAGTGTTGTTTACACTTCAGTTCTTATAGATTGGTATGGATCCATGGGAGTACAAGAGAATTATGGAAAAGGTGTAGAGAAGTGAAAGAGATCCTTTAAAATAAGCCCCTGACCTCCTATTTATAGCTGTAGGTTGCCTGAAAACTCGCCCCCTGATCTCCACTTCGTTCTCCATGCCCAAAACCAATTCTTTTGAGAAAATGGTGGCCATATCATCAATTATTATGCATTGGTGCCGATGCATAGCCCTATATCAGTACCAATCTGTAAGATCAACTTATGGATCCTTCTGATTACCTTGGATAGATGCGTTTCGTTGTGGGCATCATGATTTCCAACTTCTTTGCAATCAGTAAGCTTGTCTTTGGGTCCAAATGATGGATCGATGTAAGAATGGAGTTGCTGACTTCAAATACTTGTGGATATCGATAGAGAATTACATGGAAACGATGAAATGGAACTTGAAATAGGCTCCCGGCATCATCACATTTGAATCGTAGGAATTGGGTTGGATTGTGTGAAATCTCGTGGATCGGAAACCATCCATGGGTTGGACCAGAACATTTTGTTGAATAGGTGTTGTTGAATTTCAAAGTGGCCTTGCAATTGCCTCTACCTTCGTTAACTTGAACTGAGTTCGAGTCTGACCTGAGGATTTTGTGGGTTCGCTCCGAGTCGGCTCTTATAAAAACTTGAACTTCTAAATTTTCAACCTTTTTGCTCATATTTCGATATTTCTCTTTTCTTGCCTTTTTATTATATTTCCTAAGTCCTTTAGTCATTTATTCACCATTTGCTCATTTGATTCGATCATTTAAGTCTATTCGAAGACTACGGCAAATTCAACCATAACACTTTCCTCAAAACACGCCTTGCAAATGGAAGGTATACTTTGCTCAAGAACAAATGTCGAAGTCGATGGAACTTTAGCGCTTGAATTTTCTGGTTATTAGTTGATCGATTTGCGGCGAATCATTATGGACCTCTGGATTCATCTGTAAATCAAAGCTTCTTCCAGACCGTGATAGTTATGGATTCGAGTCCTTGCTTGAGTGACAATCATAGATAATGATTCTACATTCTCCCGGAGTCCATAAGCCATTCATACATCAGGATCATCCCTTGTTCATCCGAGAGCTAGAACTTATGCGCTGAAATCAATGGTTTGATTCGATAGTCGCTAGCAAACTGCTTCAAACTCAATTGGCGTTCAAAGCCAGAATATAAATCCAAATTTCCCTGGGTCAAGCATTTAATGACCATTTCAATTACTGATCACTCTAGATCGTTAATCTAAATCTCGATTTCTCAGGATTAGTAGTTGGACTTTTGATCTCTTCGGATTGTTAAATGAATGCGTGATTGTTCATGGCTGAGAGTTAATTTCATGATCTCCGTAAACCGTTAGTTTAATCTGTATCCATTCAGGGTTGATGATTAAATCCAAGGTCTCTTAGGAACGTTTATCAAATCCATGGCCATTTGGGGCTGATAGTCAAATCCATAGTCTCTTCGGACCGTTACTCAAATCTATGGCCACTCGAGGCCGATAATCAAATCCACGGTCTCTTTGGACCGTTAATCCATCCATGGCCATTCGGGACTGATAATCAAATCTATGGTCTCTCCGGACTGCTAATCAAACCCATGGTCATTCGGTGCCAATAATCAAATCCATGGTCTCGCTGTATAGTTAAGAGAATCCATGGTCTTTAGGGTCGATAATCAAAACCAGGGTCTCTCTGGACCGTTAATCGAACCCATGGTCGTTCGAGAATGATAATCAAATCTATGGTCTCTTCGAACCCTTGTTGAGCCCAATATGCTCGCTTTTCGACGAGAGGACTCAACGATAAGCAATCTAATCCTCTTATGCTTTAGTGAGGTGACTTATTTCTTGCACTTCGGTCCCTGCTTTCAGGTTGAGACATAAAGCGATCAATATCGTACAAGTCCATCCACTTGCTTTTCGGTGAGGGGACTTACACCTTGCACTTCGGTCTAGTATCTTTGGACAAGACTAAAAGTAATCAATATCAGTCATCACATTCAATGTGATTTTTCCAAAATCCAAATATTTAAAATCAAATCAAAGCAAACAAGCAAAAATCCTAAGTGATCATCACAAACATCCGACTCAAAGCTTGCTTAGAGACCAATCTCGATCTCGTACACGAGTAAGTGGTCCAAGGTTATTATTGTCCCAAGTAGTCATCATAGGCATCCGATTTAGAGTATGCCTAGAGACCATTTGGCATCCTGTACACATATAACCGGTCTGAGGTTATTATCGTCTTTATTGCTTAATACAAAAATTAAAATACAGGAAAAGAAACAAAAAGCAAAGTATGGGAATAGAATTCGACGTTCGTCAATCCCGATCATGGGATTTTGAGTTGCAAACCAGATCCCTGGTTGTTCTTGGTGCATTTGAAACAAATGGTGGTTGCTCCGGCTGCAGCATTGCAGTTCGATTCCCCATGTACTATTGTGGTTGGTTGCTTCGAATAAATTCTTCTATTAGATCATGAAGGTGTCGGCACTTGTTCGTTTCATGTCCATCTTAGCAAGTCTATCATTGTTTTCTAAAGGAATTCTCATGTTTGCGTTCTCAGCCTGCTCCCCATTTCCATGAGGGAATTTCGGAATGTACTCTTTCGGTTGTGCTTCTAAATTATAATTCACAATCAAATGCACTACATTATCTCTTGGATGTGCATTATTTCCACCTAAGTCGGCATTGGCCATGCTTCCACGTTCTTGTGGATCAGTATCGATTTGTACCTGTAAATCGTTATCGATCCATACAACTTGTTCAGGTTTTTTTTTTTCAATTGATCTACTCGGCTCCTAGGTGCATTTGCTCCATCTCCTAGCATTTGTTTCTAGTTTGCAGCGACTCCGTCTGTTCCAATTTGTTCCATTCTCCTAAAGAAAACTCTCCACCATCTCTTTCAAATGCGATATCATCCTTTCTTACATTACATTCATCATGGTCTCCATCTCATCCCTGGTTATGTAGATGAATGGATGATTAGCTCCTAAGGAAGCCACTTAGTTACTTCTTTTTTATTTCTTCCAACAGTGGCCTTCCTAATCAATTATCTCGACATTTTGAACTTTTTTCAAATCTTAATATAGCAAGTTCAAGTGGTTATTAGTGAAAGTACCAAAATGTTTGAACTAATTATGGCACAAACACCCAAATGAGTATAGTAGAGAAAAGAGTGAAAAAAAAACAGAAACAAGACACCGGAATTTTATTGTGGTTCAGCTAATCGTTGCCTACGTTCACTTTACTTTGTTAATGGTTTATAGTGTTGTTTGCACTTATGTTTTGATGGATCGTTATGTATCCGTGAGAGTACAAGAAAATCATAGAAAATTTATAGAGAGGTGAAAATGATCTTTTAAAATGAGCCCCTAGCCTCCTATTTATAGCTATAGGTTTCTTGAAAACTCGCCCATTGATCTCCACCTCATTCTCCACGCCTAAGACCAGTTCTGTTGAAAATGGCGGCCACATCATTAACCATTATGGATAGACATCGATCCATAGGCTTGGATCAGTACTGATCCGTAAGATTAATTTATGGATCCTTCTAATTGCCTTGTATAGGTTCATTTCGTTGTGAGCTTCATGATTTCCAACTTGTTTGCAATGGAATAAGCTTGTTTCTTAGTCCAAATGATGGATCGGAGGAAGAATGAAGTTGCTAAATTCAAAGGCTTATGGAGCTCTATGGAGAATTGCATGGAGACGATGAAATGGAACTTGAAATAGGCTCCTGGCATCATCACTTTTGAATAGTAGGAGTTAGGGTTGGATTGGGTGAAATCCCAAGGATCGGTACCGATCCATGGATAGATCGATACAGATCCAACACTTTGTTGGATAGGTGCTGTTGAATTTCAAGGTGGCCTTGCAATCGCCTCTATCTTTATTAACTTGAACTGACTTTGTGTCTGACCTAAGGATTTTGTGGATTCGCTCCGAGCCTGCTCTTCCAAAAACTTGAACTTCAGAATTTTCAACTTGTTCGCTCATTTTTTGATATTTCTCTTTTCTTGCCTTTTAGTGATATTTCCAAAGTTTTTAGGTCATTTATTTTCCATTCGCTCATCCGATTCGATCATTTAAGTCTGTTCGAAGACTTTGGAAAATTCGAATGTAATAGATAATAAATTGAGACGGCTGGAAATGTGTTAAGTATGTGAAACTTGATTTCCATAAGCGATCATGTTTGGCACTAGATAGTCGATTAGTCGACTAATAAAACTTGACCATTTAACTTAGGAAGTGTATGAAAGCTTCATAGCTTCATATGGTTTATGATCCTTGAGGAGGACTCATTGGTATGAAACATCTCTCTCTTTAAGAATTGTATATATATGAGATCCTCCACTTACTTCTGAAAAAACTAGATTTGAGTTTATCGAAAATTAATCAATGTAGTTTTAAAGAGTCCAAGGTTAGGAAGTGTTTTACTTAATACCACTTCAAAACCAATATATGATTCTACGTTTTGTAACTAGTTATGAAGTAGAATGTTATAGAGTTAAACTATTTATCCTAAGATTAAGTCCAAAGGAGAGGTTAGTGTTAACATTTCAAACTACTGCTATAGTGTTGAACTGTCTATCCTAAGGTTAAGTCCAAGGGAGAGGACAACATTAACATTTGTCAGTCGACTTGTGTTAGAATCCATGAAAAGATTCATGTTCTATTTGAGTGACAAAGACCCATTTGAGAGATGTCAAACATGACTTTGACATGGAAAATGGCTAAAGACAAAGTAGGCTACACAACCTACGTTTAGCTAACTCATGATGAGGTATATCAACTCTATATCTCGAGTATGCTTATCGATGCTGCTAGCGGAAGCTAATGATACTTGGTTCCATGTGTTAGGGTGTGGGCTAGTTGTGTTATGGTATATTTTATCTAGAGATATACAGTGCTTGGAAGGTAATTTCTAATCCTTGTGCATGGTGGTTGGATTTGGCTTGACTGAAAAGATCTCCATGGAAAATCCATAAGTGAATGTACCTTAGCGGTTTTAGATGTACTTGTAATATTATTGGATTGTGAGATGCAAGCAGCAAAGCTACTTTCTAATTTATATTCTACACCTTAGATGTTATCTATTATATCACTATAAATGGTTTGGTTTCTTTTAGGGGAAAACTATTACGGTGATCCATATGGTCTCAAAGTTATTGTTACATGCATTCATGTATCTTGAGTTTCTTATACCAGTCTTATGTATGACATATAGTTTTTGTTTTCTCAAAATTCCTCATGTACTCTTTCAAGTAGGCTAAGTAAAGCGGGTTTTACTTTGAACGCTTCAGAGCTTCAAGAGACGAGCTGCAGGATTCAGTTATCTATCTATTTCTATTTTTATTGCACTATATTATGTATGTGTCAGCATTGTGAGGACAAGAAGTTAAAACTATCTAGGCTGATGATAGTACTTAAGTTTTGTACTACGAAATTACTTTGAATTTTGGAGTAAACCTTTGCATCATCTTTTATTATTATATATATTATCGTTTATCTATGAGATTCTAATATTTTGTTCTTTTTTTCTTGTTGTACTTCCTTTTCTTTTTATTTTACCCTAACTACCTATTCTTTTCGACACTTGGGTGCTCGACACACGAATACCGTGAATGTATTTAGTGTTGACATTCGAGGGTCTAAAAGTCAGGTCATTACAACTTTTCCTAGGATATGTTAGGATTTATTATAAACCCTTATCTTGTATAATTTTGTAAAATATTCTTTTAGATGAAATTAATTTTAACCTTGTGTACTACTCTTAAGTACATGACCTTATGAAAAGAAGTTAACTCAACTTCACTCGCCATTAATCATACTTTATTCAATAGTGTTTGATTACTCCTTATTGATTATACATAAATTTGTCAAACTGACATTTCAATTTTGAATACTTAGATCTTTCTTGTAGTTTTAGTCTAATGTTACATGTAACACAATACGATCCTTTTGTAATCAATAAAATTGAATACTCGATCTCACAGTACTATTCATTGGCTTATTTCAATTGAACTAACTTCATTGAAGTAGCATACGTTAAGAACTATGACCGTTCCTCATGTAACACTTATATACAATAGTATATGGATCAAATATTCAAAGTCTTGTATTACTTTTAGAGTCTAAAACTCATAGAATGCAATACACAGTCTTAACCAAATAAACACGTAAGCGACCAAATTACAAATGTATTTAGTAGTTGGAAAATTAGGCGCTTGTATGGATATTGAAACATTAACATCCAAGAAGCATTTGTTAGTAAGTATATGTTTATTTCTATTTGTCAATATTCAATTCAGTTCATTTGTATATCTTAATTGATAAACGTTTTATAAATCGTATTAAAAGCACAAATTTATCAATGTAGATTATTATAACGTTATATAGCATATGTTCTTACGAATTAGAAAGGTTAAATGTTATCATTTTGTTTTTCTAATAAGGCTCCCACTAGTCTTTTATGTTTCATCAAACCCTAAGTGAAACATAGAAGTCTTAGGACTTCACTAGTGGGAGTTAGGACTCATTCGCCTTCGAATTATGACCTTGAGTTTTCTTAATAAACCATAGCCACACGAATGATGGATAACTCCTCATCAGTTGTATCATATACAACTCCTAACCCTTGGTACCTTGTCCTAATTTCAATTAGACCTTGAGTTTGTTCAACAAATCGAAATGAAATTATTCACTCTTACAAATCATATCATGATGGCCTAAGTATAGTATATGTACCTTGAGTTTGCTCAACAAATACATACAGTTATCTTACCTAGTCTATTCAATATATTAATAATACCACACATAACATCCATAGCTTGAGTTTGCTCAACAACTAAGGAGTATGCAAGAAATTTTCTAATATGTATAGTAAAGGACGACATTATATTAACGATTCATAATCTTCAATATATTATACTAACTGATGTTGACTTATGAAATAATGTATTACTTATGAAACACCTTCATGATTCAAGTGACGGACACATCGAAAATCACGGTATGTGTACATTTACGTATGTATTTATTCCTTAAGTCAATTTACGGTTTCTTAATATTCCTTCTTTAAATTATACTTTCATATTATATAATTTTTATTATTATATAACCTTTATATTTCATATTACTTATATAATAGTCTTATGTATAACATTATACAAATTAAATCTCATTTAATGAACAGTTTAACTAATTTTAAATTATGTTAATATAACATTTATATTAAATATTTATTATATATTATAACCTTTTATAGAATAACACATATATCATATATACGTGTGTATTATTTAATTAATTAACCTTTTAATTAATTTAATCATTTTTGATTAAATTTATATTAATTACAAAATTCATTTATACAGAGACAATAATACTTATGTTAATTTAAGATTTGAAAACAATATAACATATATCATAATATATAAAACGTGTAAAAATTTATTAATTAATTAACTTATTTAATTAATATATATTTTATTAACCTTATTAATAAATTAATAAGGTTTGAAATTAATTTATATTAATTTTCAACATTTTGAAAAGAATTATTATAGTATAAATGTTATAATATGTATATATTTTATTTTAAATTAAAGTATAAATTTAAAATATTATTTTTTTAATTTCAAACAGTTTTAAAAATTAGCCCAAGGCCCAATTCAAATTGGGCATTTTCTATTAAGGACAACCTTTAGGCTCACATACCTATTCGGACTAGGCCGATAGTTAGGTAGGGCAGAGTACTTGATTACCTAAACCCAATCCTTCGACGTTACCATTCCTAGACACCCTACTAACTGGGTTTGAGCTTAATTGGTTAATCCTAACATGACTAATTCAGACCACATATGTAACGACCCGTAAATTTCAATGATTTAAATTTGTTAATTTGATAAAGTTTTGGTAATTTAATATTGAAAGAATGAAAAATTTGTTAATAACTTAAATGAAAAGTAACAAGGTTAACCAAAGTTAATTATTAACTATATTGGACGAAATTGAAATAAATGAAATAATGTAAAATAGTATAACTTGGTTACAAGTTGAATGTAGGTAACAAATGTAAATGTTGATTTATTAATATAAATCTGCGTAATGAATGGGAATTGAATAGATTAGTGTGATATGAGTTGGTATAATCATTGGTGACCAATAATGAACATTTCTTTAATGACAATTAATATAATAACGGAAAGTGTGAAAGTATAAATTTCATAGAAACGTAATGTATGTGTAAAGTAATAAATTGGTACTAGAATGGAATTCACATTAATTGAAATAGTGGGAATAATATAATTTGTTATAAATGAAACACAGGTAAACAAATATAAGTATTGAATTAATATATGTTAGTTATTTAGGGTGTTGAATAAAAATTGGTAATCAATTTGCAATTAAAGGTAATAATGTTGATGTAAGCTAATAAATAAAAATTTCAATGCAATACCAATTAAGGGAAACAAATTGTAAGGTCATTATTGATTGCATTAAATAAATTTCATTAAAGGTAATTAAATATTATCTTAATGTAAATTAAGATAACATTCGAAATTAATGTTAATTCCATTCATAATATGGCAATTGGTGTAACATTTGGCTTGTAAACATATATTATAAGTTACCCATTTAATTAGTGGATGGAATTAGGATTGGAAATAAACGTTAATAAAATAAATAAATGTTACACTAATGGGAAATGTAATCAGTGGTTTAGGAGTTGTCAAATTTGAGTATAGTAAAGTAATAAAAGGAGTGAGAATCAAGATGTATTAACTTAAATTTAAAAATTGGATTAATTGCAATTAAATGAAATTTAATATTTGATTATTGCGTTAATTGAAATTTAGATGAAATTTGAGAATAATAATGTAATAAACCACGAACCAATGTTAATTTTATCCGTTGGATAATAGTGAATTGTATAATAAGAATGAAAAGTAAATTCATGGGATTATTGAGAATTTAAATTATAATTTGTGAATATAATGAAATTGAAAAATTAACACAGAAATTGATAAATTAATCATCTCTAAATTGACATTTAAATTTTTTTAAATCATTGTAAATGACTAAGGAATCATAAGTGATGAAATTTGTTAATTTTCGAATTGAAATTTAAAATTTGATTTAATTAATTAATTATTAATTTAATTAATTAATTATTAATTTAATTAATGTAAAAATAGCCATTTTGGCTACTGACTCGGATTTCGACAAAACTAGTTTCATCGGATCCGTAACGGTGGATTATTGTAGGATTTCAAGTTTCGTAACGATCGGACTTGTCGTTTGATCGTACGGACTCGAAACGCCTTGAAATTAATGAAATTGAAATCAATTTGAAAAATATTGATTTTAACATAACTTCTTCATACAATGGAATTTGGACTTGAAACCTTTTCCATTGCGTTTAAAATATTTTAAAACGCCTATTTTGATATATGGGTTGACCCAACTTCATTTCGGAGTCGAAACGGGCTTTTTGTGCCACTTTGTCGTTAGAGCGTATATTCAATCTGATCCATCTATTCTATTTTCAGCTTGCCTATTTATACTTTGTTATAAACCCTAGCCTACCTTTATTTCTCATTTGTATGTGCATACAATCCCTCTTCACCTCCTCCTCAACGGCAGACAATAAAATTTCAGATCCAGTTGAAATTCCAAATCAAATCCAAAGCCAAAATTCCAAACTCCTCAAAAAAATCAGAAAAAATATATATCGAAGCGCTCGAAGAGCGCAAGTCAGATACACAGTCCGTTTCTTGATCTGTGTTTTTGAGTGGCCAGAAATTGAGGTTTAATCCACGGCCATTCATCACGCATCGATGAACGTTGTCGGATCGACGAACCATTTCTGGGTTTTGTAGAGTGGACGATGGGGAGTTCATCGATATGCTTCGTTTCGCGAATCGTTGGTCAGATCAACGAGAAAAATTCTCCTAGGGCTTAAATAAACCGGCGGCGGTTGTTCTTTTCGTGAGCGCAGAGGTGGAAGTGGCGTCGTGGTGGTCGCTGGTGTGTCGAAGGGTTGGAGGCGAGCTTGTCATGGGTCTCAAGGCTTGGCCGATCACTTGTGGGCGGTGCGATGGGAGGCGACAGTGTGCTGTAGCGTGTGTGAATTTGGGTATTGGGGCAGAAGGCCTAGAATGCACGTGATGACGTGGCCTTGGAATTGTAGGGGATGATGTTTTGTTTAAATTTATTTTAATTTTTAATTCAATTGTTCTAACTTCAATAACTTCCGCATACGAGATCTGTTTTGCACGCGGTTTTCTCCGCTAGGTTCGTATTGGAATTCCGGATATTTTGACACTAGTTTGGTCGAATTTGGAGACTGTGCAATTTTTGGGTTCAAATTGGATTTAAATTCAATTTAAATTCAAAAGGTGGGTGTTTTAACCCACTCACAACTTCTAAAATTTCTTATGTTTGTTAAATTTATTTAGGATGTGATTAAAAATTTATTTATGCCTGATTGGCATATTTTTAATCATCATCTCAGTTAAATTGAATTTAATTGAATTTAATTGTTATTTAATTTATTTA
Organism: Allium cepa; assembly: GCA_030765085.1. Classification (NCBI taxonomy): domain Eukaryota; kingdom Viridiplantae; phylum Streptophyta; class Magnoliopsida; order Asparagales; family Amaryllidaceae; genus Allium; species Allium cepa. Next base: position 178,805,238 of record CM060932.1, read on the forward strand.
TTGCATATAAACTGCTAGTTAAATTTTCATTTAATTTATTTTTGAATATAAACTGCTAGTTGATACATATTGTTTATTATTCGTTATATATTGATGCTATTAATTGAATTGGATGATGATTGTGATTATGGTTGATGATTGATATTGGATGAATGGATGTTGTATTTTATATCGTTATAAACTGAAAATTGTTATGCACTTTATTTCATTCGGGATTGCGGTTTGAAATGATATATAACCGTATTTTTTATTTTAAATTGCAGATTGAAATGATAAATATCTGTATCACTTGACCATTGGATAGAAATTTTTATACAGACAACGTCGGTCTATATATATATAAATATTTTGAAAATGATTTCTATGGTTTTGGATAGAATTTTACGGTTTAAATAAATATTGATTCCTTTTGATATTATACAAAAATATTTTATATATAGTTAAATTCATGTATTTAAGCTATGTATAAATCTGTTTAATGACAATAAGTTAAATAATGGAGTTTGATTTATTAAAATAAATATGGTTAAGTATTTCAATCATACTTTAGTATAGGGTTATAATGATTTAAATAAATTAAGATTTGGAATATAAAATATGAAATGGATGTGAATTAAATTATTTAAGAATTTTACTCGAATAAAATTTGATTTGAAATCTTGATAAATTTAAGACTTTATGAAATTGAATTTATTTAAGAATTAAACCAACAGGGTTGATGTGAAATTTATTAAATTGAAAATTTTAAAAGGTATAATTATTATAACTTGATTTTTGGGTCTAGGTGAATTAAATGATTATTTCAAATATAATGAATTGAAGGCAATATCTAGTTATTTGAAATTTGAGTTTTATTTAAATAATAAGGGGTTTATTATGTAAAATATTTCAAAACTAAATAATATGAAAGAATCGAAATTATCAAATTTAGTTTCGAAATTTTTGAATATTTAAAGCCTTGAAATATATTGAAATTGAAATATTTATAGAAATTGAAATGTTTCGAAGTTATAAATTACAAAGCATTATGTTTTAAAGGTGTTAAAATTTCAAATGTTTGGTTTTGAAGTATAAAATTTGGAAGTGCTATGATTTTGAAAGGGATATATTGAAATAAAATGATATTATATTGATTTGAAATAAAAAGGATATCATATTGATTTGGTTTTTAAATTGGAAGTAATATCGTATTTGTATGGTTTTGAAATGGATATTTTATTCTGGTTTTAAAAGTATAAACTATTCTGAAAAGACCGCGGTGTTATAATAACGTTTGGTTGTTAAAGGGACCGGGATCGGAAGTTGTCATACTCTATGCCAACTTCGAAAACCACTTTAAAAACCGTGTACACGATGGAGATTCCAGAATGAAGTAGGATGGCGGCGGTGTTTCCTTTGAGGTAAATATGTGGACCCGACTCCCGTGAGTTGGCATAACGTGGCTAAAACAAGAGCGATTGACCGGCTAATGAGGTAGCACCTTTGATCGGATACATCCCTTCGATATTATAGTTTGACTTTTGGATTGATTCGGTGGCCACTTTTGATTTTTTTTTATTTGGGGGTGTGGCTCGAGGTGGGCGGTAGCTGCGCGCTACGCATTACCACCGGCCCGGAAGCGTAGTTGGTATATCTACCCTGGCATTGCCTAGTTGTGTCGTGTCACCTACCCTAGCGTGCCTTGTACGAGTTTGATTTGTGTCATACCTATGGAGTATCCTCTGGTAGCCTCTCGATCAGGAGGTATTACGGTACTGTATAGACTATTGGCACTATTACTTGTTAAGGGGAATATTGGGTCACTCCTTAACGCTATTTAAAAGCAAGTTTATTTTACTAATAGACATTATTATAATAGTGAAATATTACTATATAGTAAATAGTTTAACGAATCCTTAGGAGATGTGAATCCCGAGCATCTCTTGAGTTACTGCACTCATGTTAGACACTGGATAAGAGATGTCAAATCCCGTAAACATCTCTGACGCCGTTACACTCATATTATTTATTTCTGTTAATTTAACTTACATAAGGTCTTTTAGTTCTGACTCGAGTGTTTTGTCTTTTCAATTCGCTCGGGTCAGCCTGAGCATTTCAGGATTTGAAGACTTTAGCTCTGGAGGGTGAAGACGAAGATTTATACTATTATTATTTATTATAGTATTCCACCACATTCATACTGTTTCCCCTGCATTATTAATATTCTCTGGTATGTGTAACTCTGATATGTATTGTATAAGTAAAATCAAATATTTTGTAAAACTGCTTCATGAACTGTTTATTTGATTATTATATTTTGTCGTTCCGCTGCAAGATTCTATTTTGTTTTATTTCTTTCTTCCTTTTTCTTACTTACCACATAACCATCCGCCCTTCTGTATTGTTTAATTCTAGCGTGTGTGGTTTATCGTCGATTTAAAGCGCACAAAAAGGCAGACGTTACATCTGGTATCAGAGCTTTGGTTTATCGATAAACCTTAGCTTTGTGGGGTCTGACTCTTTATTAATAGAGTAGTAATACCCTATGATGAGTCACTGAGAGTATATATATGAGAGAGCATATTTGTTAGTGTTATAAAAAGGTTTTAATATTGTGTTGTTCTGTTTTGTATTTATAAATTCTGGTTGGTGCATGGGACGCTATGACATTAATAGGGATTTCTAAACACTTAATAGGATAGACCGACACAATATTTGTTTTGAATATAGGTGAATGAAATAATTTTGCCTATTATATTTTCTATATATATAAAATAAATTTTTATAAATGATATATATATATATATATATATATTTGGTTG